>JAQGDQ010000124.1:5000-574489 GCA_030141605.1 Tubiluchus corallicola
GTACGAAGTGAATGAGAGTCATGAACGTCTGAATATGTCCATATTAAATGCATGTATTGAAATTTAAATATTAAACATTGATATTTCATATAAAAATAAGTCAACCACGGAGCTGGGAGAGTAGTTGGACACAGGGCGTTTTGTAAAACCACACCCTAAAAGCCATGTTTGTTTGAATAATTTATATTGGTATTCAAGTAGAACATTGTTTAATTTCACTACACTCCAACATTATGCAACGTAGTCACACGTCACAATGTTGGACAATTATATCGAACTTTTTTCTATTACGCACTATGCAATTGATTACAACGGTCAGTAACATAATTCTAAACAAAGTAAACATTAACACAGTGACGTCCGTGACGTCAGTCTGGAATATAAGAACTACCGAACAGCATTGCAAACCCCTTTTAATATCGTTGACTTTGTACTATAGTATGATTTTTGTGTAAGTCCCATACTTAGGCTGCATTAATAGCTTAATTTAGTTAATTGCTTATGTTAATTGAATTAGTCATTAGTTAATTACTCATTAAGCGAATTTATATACTATAATAAAGCAAGTTGTGACTGTAGATATATGAATGCATCTAGTTAGCTCTGGAAAGGGTCCCACCTCATACCTGTCACAGATCTCCTTTACGAGAAAGCAAGTGATTGGTTATACGCTCAACTAAACAGGCTATCTAGCCAATAAACCGTCGTGTTATTAAAGGACAAGGTCATCCACTTTTATCTGCTCTAGAAATTGAAACCAGGTTCAAGACAGTTTGTCGAACGTGCTGAGCCAGTGAAGTCGTCCAATATGGCTTCCGACGAACATTTATTAACAATTATGGCAACAGAAAGTGATTAAAGGGCACTGAGACACCAAAGGGTTAGGGCATTATTCAACTTTCTAAAACAAATAATTACAAGTTTGAAGCAAAAAAAGTGTTCCACTAGAATGATTTGAAAAGGAAAGCATAATTATTGATCTGAGCTGGTATCAAATAAGCCAGAAAGACAAAATTATTTTCATACCTGATGGCAATAATCAATAAATAAACTATAAGCAATTATTCAAGAGCAGTAAGGTACAGAGTAATCAAATTATCAACAACATTTTTTTTGCCGATCTGCATGAGAAGTTACGTTCATCCCCGAAATCCAGAGCTAAGATTTCAAGGGTGCTCAGTAGAGTGTTTAAGCAGTGTTACTGCCAGGTATGTGAGTAACACAACTTTGTTATAAGCTCAGTTTATCTAAATAAAGAAATTCACATCCCTCAACTGAATTCCAGTTAATGACGGTAATGGTATATAATGTCTTGGGTTGTTAGATGCCTGCAGTGGTGTTCAGTAATGGTTATATGTTTGTGGTTACTCGTTTGTGAAACAACCTTTATAAAAGGAGATCCATTTCACTGTGATGTATCATTGTTCTTGTTCTAATTCATGTTATATGTTTCTGAATGACTTAAAGAGATGGACGGAAGTGCATCACCTGAAGCATAGCATGTTATAAAGTTTGTACAATTTACATGTGAGCAAACTGTGCATGCATGCGTTTGTGAATGGTGCATCTATGCTAGTAATCAAATGCATCACATTCTGGAGTAGTTAATCATGAGAAAATCATTAATGCTCAGTTATTTCAGAATGGTATGTCGCTATTCAACTTTTCATGACATTTGGAATGATAATTATGAACTTATTACTGTCTCTTATTATCGTCTTATGGGTTACATTATGTAGAGACAAAAGGTTTGCACTGGAGACACTCATTCATAATGCAATCATCTTCTGTGTCATGCTACATCCACAAGTTTCAAAAAAGTGAGTGAGTGAAACTTCCCAACAACAGTAGAGGGAGTGAAAAAAGGTTTGGGAGTTTGGCTGTAGATAAAAAATATGGTTATATGAATTGTACCACAACCATTTAAACTTTTAAGTCATAAATTATTGACAATACTAGTGCAATCAAATATGTGTATCTCATGTATACCATTTAAAATATTTCTATATAAAACTTTATGCATAGCACTGAAAACGCTATAATAAAACAGGTACCTGCTGCTGTGTGATGTCATTTCCAGGCAGCACCAACCGAGCACTTGGATCGACGGCTAAAAGTCCCACAAACGAATTTGGATCCGTATCGATTTGAACAGTGACAATGTTTCCCGGTTGAGCATTTGGCACATCAAAATTAACAGTGATCTGCAGATATCAAAATTTTTCCTAACAATGAGGTGAAAGAAACCAAAATAAGTTTTGATCAGCTGACAATATCTCTGAAAAGTAAGAAACTGAAGATTCTCCAGTATAGTTCTGCAATAGGCTGACAACATTGATTTTTTTTCTACATGTGCTCCCTAATCATCAAAAATCTGTACGAATCCGTAAACTTGTAAACTTTAAATTTAATTAGGTATAAATGTTCATTTAGTTCAAGTAGATTTAGGAACTTTAAAAAGCACATCTGCCGTCAAGTTTCGAGTGCTTTTATTGGCCAAAACTGACCAATTGAAATTAAGGTTTTGGGAACAAACAGAAATGAAGAAAGTTTATTAACTTATCACTAATCAAAGGTCCAAGGTTGCTGACAAGAGGTCAACGCAAAGGCTTTTCCTCCTTATTGTGCTTAGAGCATGTATATGCAAGAAGATAGGCTTGAGCTTAAAGTTTGGACTAAAAACTGTATGCACAAACATGGAGAAATGGATAGATGCTCCTCATTTCAGTATGTCATTTTTGCTTACAATGAGAGATAGTAGATTTGAAAAGAAAAATAACAATTCATTAACTTTTTTAATAACATAAACCAGTAAATTAAACTAACAAATGGTTATCAAGTTAACGACAGCAATTAAAATGTGGAAATGCTGCGGTAAGAAGAGAAATGCTGAAGGACGTCTGTTGTACATCCGATCAGCTAATGACTTGTAAGAAATAACAGCAAAAAAATCACTTGTATAACATAAGAATAACAAACAATACCTTGTTTTTAAAAACTCCATCAACTTCAAATTTAATGCCATCAACAAGCAATTCACCATCATGCACATAAAAAACAGTCACATGCGACTTTGGTGCCATCTCGGGAGTTACTTCCTCTTGAAGTGTCAACGTGCTCTGATTTAGAGCTTCTAACTTACCACCTTTCACAATGTTACCTTTACAGGTTACCTGAAAAGGATGTATAACAATAATAATTAACTAAGTATAAGTTGGTATTTTCTAAGTATGCTAGGTATGTAGCATAACTGCTTAAGCCCTTTGGCAAGCACTGAAAATGTAAATGTAGTAATTCCTTGTTGTTATAAAATGTGTGGCAAAGAAAACCGTGTTAACCTGATAGCTGACAACAGACATTGGTACAGTTGAATTCACATACACCGTCAGAGTTTCTCCAACTGTAAACCTGCTTGAGTCTGCTGAGAGTCGCAGAAATTGTTTGGAGCGAGACATAAATGGACCAACAAAATATTCTGCTTCATCAGCATCAGGATGAGTTGCCTAGAAAATTAAAGTTGCATTAACTTTTTGTTAATTTTATTTCAGTTTGTGAGTTTCCAAACTGTTTAACTATTATTATTTTTAAGCAACACACTAGTACTAAGCTGTTAATACTGTGTTCATTATACACAGTAGTTGGACATAAGAACATATAAATAAGTAACTTCTATTCCATTTAGAATTTTATTTTTGAGTTTTTTCATCTAGGACATCAATTAATTAGATAAACCTTTAAAGCAGAGCTAAAGGAATTTTTAAAGTCAATTTATCAGTAATATCTAAACTACAATTTGACACCCAATCATATTTTGTCTTCACGACTGCTTTAGGAAAAAATCATTGAAAATGCAAGCAAAAAGCTCTAATGTAGATAAAAGAAAAAACATTTTATATATATATATATACGGGGTCAAGACTTACATGCTAAAAAATTAAGAACAATGACTAAACATTTCTGAGCAACAGAATGGAGTCAGGATGAGTCATGCTCTGACTTATACATCGAGAAGAAAGATGTTATAACAACCTGGAATTGTAATATTTTTCGAAAAAATGGCAAGAAAATATTACCAATATGATGAATGAATAATTGATTTTCATGTTCTTTGGATGCTAATTACTATTCAGCTGCTGTAAATGCTACATAGACAGCATGAGAAATCTTTGCAATTAACTGCTCAATGTTTAAAAATATCAATAAAATAGAGACTTGTAATTGTTTTACATCATGCGCTTGCAATCTTGAAAAACAACAAGCAGAAAAAGAATACAATGCAACAATTCAAATTGCCTTAAAAATGCCAAAGTGGTAGTTAATTTAATTTCAAACTTTACTTTAAGTTAAAACATTGTAAATGAGCTAGATGTGTGCATCAATTTTATTCGTGTCAGAAAATGTCAGAATTAAACCTTACTGAAAGATGAATCCCTGTATCGTTGACATCTGTTTGTAACGTCGCAGAGACGACTCCACTGTCTGGTACTTCGTAAAAGAAAGTTTCATAGTCGCTGCCCCAAACAGCCTTCTTAATTTGTACTTCTTTACTGTCTGAACTTGATAAAGGACTGCCATCACGTTTTTTTACTTTTAACTGCAAAAATAGTATCATTTTATCTGTAATAGAATTACACATTCATGTATTTAATAGTTACAGCAAAGCAATATTCATTTAATCATATGCAAAATAAAAAGAGAGCTAAATCTTAAATCTATGTGGTATAATTCATCATTCAGTACTATCACTTAGTAAGTTGGCCAAGAATCGATTGTGGGAACTGTTCTTCCTTTTTTATTCATGTTAGTTATGTGGAAATACTGTATCTCTATCGGCTAAATTAATACACAGGATTAGAAAAACTTAATGCAATCTATTTCTTTATTTACAATATTATATGTAAAAATATCTTTCTTTAATATGCTAAAATGCTTGATTACTTAGCAACACAGCAAATAACTTGATCTTACCTTCACTCAGTGTTAACTCCATACACCTACTTAAAAATTGGCTTGAATAGTATACTTTTATAAAGTTTACATATACTCGTTTTTTATGGGAATTTTAGTTTTCTTCATTAAATTGTGTTAAAGATTGTACTGATGCAATTGGCCTACTACGATGCCAAAACTTTCACAAAAATTGAAAGCAGTTGGCAAGCACAGTTACTGATGTGCAGGTTATTATTCAGCTGTGATCTCTGAATGACTGATCACGTGCTCTATCCTAAGAAGCTAAAAATAATTAGTAAAATGAGGGCAAAGAGGAAATCAAGTTTATTATATTGATAATTTGTTTAATTAGGCTGACTGTTTATTCAGTGAATGGGAAATGTTTTAATCAATTATTATTATTATTATTATTTTAGTGAATATGCTGATTGTCCTTCAAAAAGTCTTTGATAACTTTTCCACTAAAGGTGCAGAAAACAATAGCGCATCCAGTGCAAAATGTGAAAGAGCCTTTACACAAATTTATTGCCGTCAGCACAAGCACATTTGAGCCTAATTAACTCTCTTTCTACCCTCCCTGTTTATGTTTGTGAGTACCAGTTATGTTTAATAGATAGCCAAAAATATCCGAAATATTATATAAATTTTTTTATTAAAAATTGCAGTTTCCCCTGCTCTATAGCAGCCATCATCAGGTATTAAAGGATTAAAAAATTAAGAACAAACAAAAACAAGAAACTATAGAAATCATCTCTTTTAAGAGGTAGCTGTCAGCAAAAGCTCATTAACTGAAAACAGCTTAAACTAGCTTTGATGTTAACTTGAAAAAACTGGTATTTTTTCAAGTTTTTCTCTATATCAATAATTATAAACCATGTAAATCAAATTTTTGCAGTATGCTACATGAGAATTGAATTTTGTTTACCAAAATTACTATCATTTAAACTGAACTGCAACTTTATTACAAATAAAAAATTTTCATATTGAAGTGCACTCCACTGAATTTCAAACCGTCAATTAGGCCTCCAAAAATAGCTACAATTCAGAAAACTCATCGATTTCTGAGGAATTGCCCTGGACCTGTACGGAGATTTTATAGCTGTCTCGCACAACTTGTAGTTGGGAAAGTGTTGGACACAGGGACAAAGACAACATTCATATACCCATTAGCGGCTTGCACTTACAACAATACAGATAAGGACACAACACACACATAATGAATAACACGTAAGTTACAAGCCCTGGTGCTGGCAGCCTAACTAGCTTGATAGTCTCAAACCTAAGAATGCAACCACTAAGTGTCTGTGCAATCTGTCATCTAGACCACTTGGCCAGCGATTCCACTGTCCCTCCAGGGTACCATTTAACTTTACAATATAACTTTTCTAAATTTACAATTTCAAGGACAGGATTTTTTACAAATACAAGTGGAAAATTTGAACTCTATCTACCACTGTACATCTCTTACAAATGACAATGGGAATTACAAAAGCACAATGTAAGAATTCCTACATATGCAGTGTAAGGAAATCCAATTTTGAAATATAGAGGTCCGAAGAATTCCAGGCGCAGACCCTTCTCGTGAACAGGTGCTTTGGCTTCCCCCTTCATACGCAAAGCTGGAAAAGCAAATCAAAAAGTCAAGACATTCCCTTATTCACAAGCATAAGTCACTTACAGAAAAATTTTAAATCTTTTTAAAAACTGAAGAAGAGACAAATAGCCATTGCTGTGATCCAATGAATCATAATTGTGAGCTGTCAGAGCAAAATCGACCATTTGGCTCAAATAATAAAATTATTTGTGAAAACAAATTATTGAGAAATTGGCTTTCAAAGTTTAAGAACAAATTCACGAAAATTAGCATAGCAACCATGACTGGTATAGGCTGCTATGGGCTTCTATACACTATTTAAGAGTCTAAATTCTTTTTGTAAAATATAATAGAAAGTGGGTATGATGAACTTAAATTACATGCAGTTTTGGGCCTCTACCTAATTATTTTCTTACCCAAGTGAATCTTAATTAAAGGTGAGTTATTGCAATGTTAAGTATGCAGAATTTGTTTTTATAATAAATGTTCCTTATCTGCAAAGTAAATTGCATCAATTACTGCAAGGCACTAATACTACATATACTATAAAATTAATTTTGAGGTTTACATTTTACACAGGTAAGTTATTAATTACAGGTGAAAACTTAAGCACACCTGGTGCTGAGCTCATTAACTAGATGATTTTTACAGTAACTAGCAAGTTTCATGTAGACTATCAACTAATTTATTTTGTAAAGCATACTTATTATAAATAGCTTCAGATAGTATTAATTACAATTAGTTACAGGTGTGAAAACAATTTAATAAATAGGCATTATATCTCATAACTGCTCTCACTAAAATGACAGAAAGCTTCCTTGCTTGTTATTCATACATATAAAACTTATTCACATTTTTGTTTCCAAACTTACGTAGGTAAATTAGCAGGTAAGTAAATTACAGATGCGTTCACGTTATATTTCTACAAAGATACAAAATATGCGATGCAAATGGATGTTCTGCTGTCCACATAGATATTTCGAACTCTCTTGAATACTTTTAACTTTCATTATAATTTCAGGTAGATAACACCTATTAATAATTACAGGTGATGAAACTAAAAGCAAAACTTTCACCATAGTTTTTCTGTATAAAAATTGTGTAGTGTGTACATGGCTCATAACAGCTAAACCAGATACGATGCATTTCGGTGAATTTCCGTGCTTTGGCGCTTTGGAATACTTCCCAGGTAGAATGTTCCACTGTGTTAACTACAGGTGTAATTACTTTGTTATGACAGAAAATAAAATACACAATGATATACAACTTACACATAATGTTTAAAGTGAAAATTTTATTATGACAACAGTACAGTAAATTGGTTTTTTTTTGGTGACAAAGTTCTTTACTTTGGTAGGTATATCTCAAGCAGTTTTCCATTCTCAATTTTCTTCATTGTAGAGTGAACAAAGTCTTTTTTATCCTGTTTTACATGAACAAATAACAGTGTTACTATACTTGCATGTTAAACACGTTAACTTTTAGCATGAGTTAGCTTAGCAAGTTGGTATTATTTATAATAAATACCGCTTCATATTGACAAAAGCAATATTTGGATTACTTAATGATATTGATGAGAGCTGTATTAATTTAAAAGCAGTTTTAGCAAATTGCTGATATGCTCTTCGTTTTATTTAATGTAGTCATTTAGTCATATAGTTATTTTAACTTATGAACATCAATTCTATGGCACAGTAAGTTCATCTGTTTATTGTACCTTGACATAATCACATCTTTATGCCAACAAGTAATAACATGTCACAATTTATGCCTTGTAAGTAGGCAGGCCTAACCACAGAACAGAAAACACATTTCAGTTTGCTAGGTTTTTTACCAAAATGTTTATTTTTTTTACAGTTAAATCTTGCTTACCATATTAAGCTCAATTGTGCTTCCATCACTATCTAGGGTCAAAAAGCAGCTAATTACTGCCGCCAAAGGTTCCTTTTCTGTCCATCAGCATTGATCTTCGAACAAAACTACACATTTAATCAATGTTCCTGTCAGGCATTGCACTAACAAGCAAACTGTGCTGAAGCTGTTGTGTCAACCTGGTTACTGTAGTAACGCACCAACTGTGCAATTTGATTGGTTAAAAAATTACATCGTTTCACTTCCATTGGATAATTGTACGTTCTGTCAGAGATGTGTTTACTATATTTTTCATCTTAGTGTAGAAAGGTGGGGCAAAATTAGAAATGACTAATAGAATACTCAGTTAGATAGGGTTTTGTACTTTCAAACACCAAAATCCAAGTTAAAAATAAAGAAATAAAAATGGCATCTATGGAAAGTAATTCAACAACAAAGTACTGTTAGTTTTGTATACTTCTGCAAATGAACAATCCCAATAGCAAGGTAGGTGTCGCAAAAAGAATATTTTTAATCATTTATAATTAATTAGTGTCTATTTTTGGGTCGCATATGGTAGTTTAAATGTTATAGATGTCTTTTTACCGAAATTCAAATTTGGGTGAAAAACACTGTTTTCAAAAATAAGCAGTATTATGAGTATGTCGCGAAATGATCGACTTTGATCTGTCACCTCACAACTAAGCATTTACAAGTGTTCGTTAGCAAAATGAATTGGAAAGCCTGAACCAAAGACATCTTCTGCATTTCAAGCAGCTATGCAAACCACAAAGAAACTCATTTTTAGGCACACAAATTTACAGTACAAGCCTATAAGTTAGGTACGTGTTCTACTTTAGTCAAAACCATAACCATTACTATGCATGCTCAGATTAGTGTTGTTGTGCAAAATAGGAAAACGCTCGTACCTGTCAGTTTTTCTGTAAGCACTACATTCACATGAACTTGGCAAAAAAAGAAGCCCGGCTTTAATTTAATATTTACTGAAAAATTAGCAATGCCATCTATCTATAACAAAGAACAAATGAAGAGAAACAATCAGCCCAGCTTTTACAGACAAAGTGGACATACTCAGCAAGAATTTAACAAATTTGAGTGGCAATACTGTGCAACATAACAAAATAGTGAGAAAATCATGATAATATCTGCAACAGCACCAACAACTATTGTAAAATTAATCACTTATTAAATTTTAAAAAGGAAAACATGAAATTTAAACACACACAGCACTATAGGTACAGCAAATTTTTGTTTCCGAAGTTTGGCATGAGTCCAGATTCAAAACACCGTCAGTGCAAACACAATTTATGATATGAATGTACTACAGCAAGAGCAGATTCCGAACTTACATCTTGCTGAATCATCATCCTAATATCCGGGTATTCTATCACAGAAACAGTTATGTTCATTGAGCCTTGAATTACTTTCTCAGAAGTGTACCTTAAACAAGAATATTGTCATGAAATACATGCTGTGAAGTCGGAAGCAAATTCGTTGCTAAAGAGTCGGAGTCAATTAAAATGGACCGAATCCGACTCCTGCCTCCAGTAATTCTAGCCACTGCTGATAAACATGAAAAAACAATTAAAATTTGCTTCTTTCCTTTTTTATTAAGCAAAACACTAACCTAAATCTAACTCTTTATCTCTTATGTCGCATGAATATGGAAAAGTGTGAAATTTGTATAACAAAATTAAATTACGGTCAAATGATTGAGAAAAATGGCTCAATACAAGTTATTATTCAATCAGGTAAAAGTGCTTTCTTTTCTAAAAAATGAAAACTTTAAGTATAATTATTTTTTCATGTAGCCGTTTGTCATGTTGTTGTTTAAGTCCTCACCTTGAGTTAAATATAATTTCATTGTAACTTAAACTTAGAAAGTAGCTTGATAATTAACTTAGCAGTGAACTAGTGATGACATTCTCTTCTGTGTTAGCCTTATGCTGAAATATAACATTCTAAACTATTATGTAGAGGGAGAGTCAGAGTCGGACCTTCCAAAATTTTAGGAGTCGGAGTCGGAGGCTTGGCTACCAACTCCATAGCCCTACATAAAACTACTCGGCAAATATGTTAAAGTGCAGTTTGAGCATGTGCAACAATAAAAATAATTTAGAAACAAAAAATGTGTTTTGTTGTTTTATTACTAAATATCGTTGCAGAAAAGCAAGCAGCAAGTAGCAGTAGGAGGGGCATATTAACCAATAGGCTAACTAAGGCTATAGCCTAAGGTGCCAAAGCTTGAGGAACATCACATTTTAGAAAAAAATTTTATTGTCCTCGGAAAATGTGTATACTTTCATATTCATGTAAAGGAATATTCATGTAATATTCATATAAGGGAAAAGTATGACACAACAAGCATTTGTGCAGCCTACTTGGATATAAGCGTTCTGCAAATACATGTAATTAATAATGACCATGTAGAAATTAGCTTAATAGTGTTTCTAATACACCACAAGTAATTGTCTGGCCTGCTCATTACATAAACAATAATAAATTTACAATAGAGATGAGCGGGACAAAACAATCAGCCTAGGGCGTCATAAAGTCTTGATATGCCCCGAGTAGTAGCAGCTACATTCTGATCCTTTCACAGCCATTCACACTAATTATGCTTTACCACTCAATGTTAAATTCTGGTTACAAAGTGCAGAACTGTTAAAAAAATCAACGCAAGAAGTGTTTTATTATCGCACTTGTATTAAAACTGCAATGCATAACAGCAGAGTTAAAAACAAGTGAGGGCCTGTAAGCAGGGTGCATAAGATTATGGATATGTATAAAATAGCTTATTTTATGGATTTTTGAAATTTTATTTTATGGATATCAATAAAATAAGAAATAGACTATATCTGGAACGAGATGCCCAGGGGGAAATCAATTAAAAAGTAAAAACAGGAGTGCTTGAAACGTGTTTTTAAACATGCAGGACTTAGTTTTAATTTTATCGGTTTCATATCACTTCAAATTTAATCAAATTTTACGAGACAATGCCTTGTAATTCATCACTTCAGTTCAAATAATTCATTTATTTGGTACGAATGTAGAATGCCCTCTAGGCTGAAGTTTCCGATCCAATGCCTGTATTCAGTTTTGATTGCCTTATTTTGTACAAAAAATCACAAAAAAAATATTTTTTTATTTTATGCATTTCTTATTTTATGGATTTTTCAAATTTTATTTTATGGATTTTTGGTCTTATTTTATGGATATCAATAATCTAATGCAGCCTGCCTATAAGCCAACAAGTTCAACAGCTTAAATTCTGCTAATTAGTATAATGATAAATACAACAGAATGCATCATCAAGGCTAACTAAGAACAATAGAGTCCCCTTAGAGATGCCAGCAAGAACATGAAAAAAATGAATGGCTAGCTTTTAAGTTAGCTTGGTATAATCTTAGTTATTGGGGCACCACGCAATCCATCAAAAGAGTAAACAGCTGCTTGCCTGAAGACAAGTGGATTTTTTTCAACAGCGCTCACTCATTGCTTAACATGCATAACCATTTCCAAATAAAAGAAAAACATTTAAAACTGAAACTCACTTAGCTTCTATGGTTCCCATGACATCAAATTCACTCCCAGAATAATACGGTGGTAGTGTGACTATAACTTCATACTTTGGCAAATCTGGCAAAAATATGAAAGACAAACAACAAAATCCAGATTTTTGCACTAGTTTACTTTGCAAATGACACAATGAGATGAGGTGAAGAAATGTGAAAACTGGTTAGTGAACAAATGGGCATCCAAGGGTTTAACCCATTTACTACTGAAGGCAGCACACTGCCATCTATGTTTCTCAAGCAAGGGACGGAAGGCGGAAGACTGTCGCCCAAGCTCAGCACTAAGCGCAGTCACCCAGGTCCATTTATTTCACTGCTACAGCCATGCAAAACATTGTAGAAAAGTTTAACAGCCGTGGGATTGACATTGCTTCGCAACAAGTAACGCTAAACAGCCAATCAGCGTCTGAAGCCAGTTGCATTCCACAATACTGTACTGTATGGCATGTTCCCATGCAAAATCACTTGTAGATCGTTGATGAAACGTGTGCTTACTTACTTCTTCTACATTTTTTAAAAAATGATTGTATATTATGGATTAGTATTGTGTCTTTTGTGAACTGGTTTCTAAATATAAGTACATGCTTATGACGGTGTGCATGTGTGTGAGTGCATGTATGTGTGCTTGTATGTGCGTGCATGTATAGAAATAAAACTAATATTTAATATTAGTACGCAATAACGAACAACTATTTGCTTATTTACAAGATTCTGTTTTAGTAACACACCACAAGAAGTTACTGTCAAAAGTGCAAAGTTAATGTGGCCCTGTTAAAAAGCAACTACGTAGCGAAAGGGTTAATAGTCATTCTGGACAGCTTCACTTGCCACTGATTCAGGCTTGTCTTGTTGAGAGAGAATGCATTCACCTCCTGTTAGAGATATACCGTTAATAATGAGCAGACTACGCTCCAGCCACAACCATATACAGGTTGTGTTGGATCCCAGCTTGCAGAATGCTGTAGTACAATTCATGAAAAAATACGAAAGCTTGTTTTATTATCTAAATAAATACAGTGTTCCCTCACTAATCGTGGGTGTTGCGTTCCAGGCCCACCCGCGATAAGTGAATTTCCGCGAAGTAGGCACGCTATACTTATTTTACATTATTACTTATTATACATTATTTTAAGTGTTTATAAACCCTCCCCACACTCTTACACATAACCCTTTCCCATTCCCTTAATAACTTTACCCATGCTGTACATGTACCTATTAAAAAACTTTACTTAAATGTTCATAAATCAACCAATAATTCCATCAATCAACCAATCGTGTGTTGTGTACAATCTCAAGTAGCATCTCAAGCGGGCGCAAGTACTACATTTCGTTTTTGGTGTGTATTCATCTGCCAGAAAAATACACTACATACTGTAAATGGTAATTTTTTATGATTTATAATATTATTTTAATGTTAGAATTAATATTTTTAATATTTTTATACATTTTGTGATTTTTTTATGCAAAATTCATCAAATCCATACATTACTGTACAATACGTACTATGCCTGTGCAAAAATACTTTAGATGGAGTACAGCAAAAACCCGCGAAACAGCGAGTCCGCAATAAATGAACCACAAAGTAGCGAGGGAACACTGTATATGAATCATAATCACTATTGCTTCTGCTAGCTAAAAGTTATCCATAAATTTGTTTTGTTTCTTTTTTACAAAACATGTTGATTGTTAGTGAACAACATCTTGTTTGAACACACAGAACTTTATTGCAATATTTTTCTACCTAAAGAAAAAGCCATCTATTCAAACATTTCCAGTGGTTAGTTCATCATGGGAACTGAAATGAGCTACAGATAACTGTCTAACAAAGCGACAACAGCCGAGGCCTCTCAAGTGTAACTCTGGCACAAGCAAAACACTAAAATATCATCCCGAGATTGTGATTTCTTATTTGGTTTCCCGTACTCCTCTGTTGTTGCTTTTCATTGCAGGTTTTCCATTTTCTAAAGTTTAGCTGTTATTCTCTCAGTTGTATAACTAATTTCAGACGACATTTTAGTTATTGAAACTCTATTGCTCGTATCAACTGTCTTTTAGCATATGAAGTTTATTTTTATTCTTTACATCTGTTCTTTTATTTAGTTCCAATGCAAGCTCAACCTCCTACTATGTTTTCACTTAGCAAAAAAATTTTGCCATTGCAATAAAATAAAATTTATTTATACCCACTGAATAAATTCAAGTTGATCAACCCAAGCGAATTTGCAAACTGGGAACTGACATACAAAATGAATGAGCAAACGTCAAGTACACAAAGTTTCAGTTACTCACCATAGTCACCTACAGTAAATTCTTTAAATTGCAACTTTTCCTAAGAAAAAACAAGCAATGTTACTAAAATGTGAAAATAGAGTATTTACACAGCATAATAAGCAATGCTTGTTTGTTATATTTTTGCACTCAACGTGAGTTTTTTTGTGAAACATTTATGGCCACTACTTCCCCAAACCGTGCATGTAGCCACAACTTTCCCTAACCTACGAAAGTTTAAATTTGGCACCATTCCTGAGCAAGATGCGTTGGTAAAGTGTCACTTGACGTCATGACATTTATATGACAGTAGTAAAAGCTTTGTTTGGTGTCAGAATCAGAGCAACAAATCATCTCTATTTGGTAGAAACTCTCCTTCAGATGGTCAAAGGACTTATTGGGAATGAGTAGTAACAGTATTTTAGCTATATTTTTTAGGATTAGATGACAATCCGTATATGTTTGCATACAATCTGCATATGGCTTCAGGTAAACATGTGCTAGGTATCTGAGGACATTATTGGCATCGGAAGGCGATATTCTAAAAGACGATTTAAACAGTCCAAAATATGGAGTTCAGCAACCAGAAAAGTTAAAATTTGTAATTTACCGGGAATCTGATCGAACTTTGTCGATATCGGACATATTTGACTTCTGAAAGGTTAATGTTTCATTGCTCTACTTTTTTGGCCATAAGGTTGCAATAGACACTGGCAGCTCGGCACATGTCAAGGAAAAGTGCAAGCTCGTGTACAAATACTGTGCTTTTGTAAATAAGAATAGAAAATTGCCATTCATTTTGAAAAAAAGGAAGTTGCGGTGTTTGGGCTTGTGGCTTCTCTATTAAATGGATGTGAGACATGGCTGTCTGGTAATTATAGAGAAATTTCATATATTTAATATTTCAAATGTCTATAGTCAAACTGTTAATCGAAGTTTGTACACAAACACCCAATGAGTTGTGTCTTAATGAAGCAGACATGTCATCCTGTCGGGATAGAATAAAAAATGTTCAGAAAAAATGGTTTGCTAAAGCCAATTCACAGCCTCCATTTAGGTTTGCACTCAATTTGTGTCGCCGAGCTAGGACACCTATATCAAGATCTGCTGACACCTTATTAGCAAATGACAATTAAAATTTAATTAATCAAGATTTCAGTGATGTTCGGGCTTGTAAGAAATCAGCAGTGCACTAGATATACCCAGTATGTGCGTTTTAACCCACATATGAAACAGCCACAAATATACCACGACATTGATCCTCCTGAATCTGCCCGCATTATTAACTCTCATTTGTTACAGTCTTCGCACAGCTTGAAGGTAGAAACAGGAAGGTGGTCGAGAATTCTACGAGAGAGGACATGTCAGTGTGGACTTGGTACTCAAGACAAAAACCATGTGCTTTTCGTGTGCCCCCTATCTGCTAGTAAAGTAAACTGTATTCGCCAATATTATTGTACTATACTGGAGCTAATTTTTGATGCAGAGCCTAGGCTGCTCCACTTAAAATCGGTTTGCTGCGAAATTCATGAAATGTTAAAAGTGTTTGAAAATTCCTAACACTATAATCATGGCTCATTTTGTTATTTCTACCTTTTTTCTCAGCTTGAGTCAAAATATAGCATTATTTATTTTTTGCATATATTATTAAGAGTAAAGCTGTTCATCGTCTTTCTACAGCAGATGTAACAATTGCAAAAGTATGTTATATATTATGTTATTTAGTGCACTTCGTATACTTTGATAAACAAACATGTATTATGTGTATATATATATAAAAGAAATCCTTGTGTTTTAAATGGGCTGGTACAGATGGATATATCGTTTTACATGTGAACAGATATGCTCAAAATGTGAGACTGAATTTTCGCGTAGATTTTTTTAATTGACAATCATTTTTCAAATGTGAAGCAAAACCCGGTATGTCAGTCTGTAACAGGAGCATTAAATATTTATGATAATAGCATCTGAGATTGCGAATTACAAATATGTTACCAATAGTGACTGTTTTTGTTCATAGAAGTGACTGTGCGGAAAATGCAAGTGAAGTGGAAAGACTGGTTTTTACAAGAAAAAGAAGAAGAAACAGAATAGTCCCCTCCCTTATGGAGCATAGGGATAGATGATTGCAGCACCTATTTACGGAGGCTTGTCACCTAAGAGCAGCCGGTCATTTAGCCGCCTTTCTTTTTCCAGTGCATGACCAGGTATTTAGTTAAGACTGAGCAGACCTAGGAAACAAACCAGATTGAAGGTCCTGTTCAAGCAAAACAAGTCTCTTAAAATGCTGTGAGTTGGATTCAAACCCAGAATCTCTAAACTGGCAATGAACTGACAGAGTTACCAAGCCTTTGCACTTAGAAGAAAACAGCCAAGTAACTATATTAAGTCAAGAAACAAACTAAAAAATAACTTACTACATCCGCTTCTATCATCCACACTCCCAAAACTGGCCGATAGGCGAGCTCCATCTCAAATGTAGTAACACCTCGTTCCAAAGAATGATTTCTCCACTGCTTAATCTGGTTCTTCTTAGGATCCTGAAAAAAATCAACTGTCAAGCGACTACAATAGCACCAACTTCGACAGAATGGCACATATATCAGCATTTAATTTTCATTTTAGAGCATTATAGGTCTAATGTTTTTCAACATGAGTCACTCATAACCTTCCGAAACACAGGATGTCCTTCTGGGTAAAAAGGTCAGGCTCAAAAAGTTAATGGAACAAAGGAAAAAAGTATAGTGAATAAGGAGAAAAAATCTGAATCAACAGACATTTAGTGCAGAAATAGTGCAGAAACGGAAAACAGAAACATCGGTTATTAGCTTTCTGTGGAAAAGGACTGGCTCAAATGCTAAATGTTATTGAAACAAGAGAAAAAAGTACAGTTAATTTAATATAAATTAATTTATTTCAAATTAACATGACCAATAAAAACAATTTAAATATAACGATAAACTCGACAAAACCGAGAAAATCTTTTTCGAGAAAATCGCTCACTAATTTGATTTCTAATTTTCTATGGAGCTAACTGACTAACAATGTTCATCTTATTGTTAACTCTTAACCAGTAAATGAACATTTTTCTTAATTTACATTTGAATCTAACTTAGTTTCCTTCTGCCGTCATGCTCAATATAACATAACATGACATAATGTAACATAACATAACATAACATAATTTTATGAAATGTTAATAAACAAGTCGGTAACTCACCAAAATGACGACATTAACTCGACGAGCCACGGGTAAAAGTTTAAAATTCACAGCAACGATGCGAAACTTCACTGAAAAAAGCAGTGGAACAGCAAAAGGAACATTAACTGCAGCTTATCATGTAACAAACATCACAACGTACGGTACTTCACATAACCTCACAAACCTAACGACTTCAGATCATTTCTACAGTACAGAATACAGCATGGCATCAATGGAAGTGATCACAATAATCAGCAATTAATTAGCATTTTGTTGACACACTGGACAGTTTAAAAACATAAAAAGGGCTCCCTCTCTCTACAAGATCTCTCATCATTAACATCTTAGCCTAACTCTAAATTTAAATAGCAGCACTAACTTTTTATAGTATCGCATTGCAAAATGCTACGCAATTTTTGCCAAGTGCTACACAACTTTAGTTTTCATTGCAGTTATTGCTCATCAATTTTTATGGAGTTACTTCTGTAAAAAACGTCACAGTTTAAACTTAAGCGCTCGCTCTAAAGTATTACTGTTTTGAATTTATTTAAGTATAAACTAAAACTATCATCGAGCAAACTGTATGATAACGTAATGTACTTCGTGTGTAAGAATCACTAACTTAGGGGCTCAAAAAGAGTAGCTGAGGAAAGTAACTAGGTACCAAACTTAAATCAAGTGCAGTATTGGACAATTCTGATAACATTTTTGGTAACGAAGCCTTGTTATTATTAACAATTTGATCTGATTGCTTGCATTCATATATATATATATATATATATATATTTAGATTTAGATTTTAGATATATTTATTCATCCATTTAGCACAATATAAATAATACAAGTTAGACTATTCCAAGTAGTGCTATGAGCGTAGCAGAAGAATTTAACTCGTGAGCTATGCTCAACATGGATAAGACTTAATTAATAACATAACAATAAAAAAAACAAATGGAGCAAAGCAAACGGACGTGAGAAGACGATAATAACGATATACATACATACACAACACACAAGCAATACAACAAAACAACACACATATAACTTTATGATGGTATATAATGTATATAGTCAAGATTGACTCCAAAATGTGCCGTTTTTGTTTTTATAATAGTTTAAAAATGCTACGCAGATTGTGAAGTTGCTATGCAATTCTAAATCTGCATAGCACTTGCTACTATGCAAACTGTCCAGTATAACTTCAGCCTTGGAATGTAAACTGTAATGACAAAACATTTTTATAGATCATCTAAACTCACTAACCCCACCAGTTCACACAATCTTCAAAGTAAACTTTCTCTGCAAATTTGTGTCTGTTCTATAGTAAGCACAGTTAGCAACACAGTTCCACTGTATATAATACATTGTTATGCCTACAATATTGTAAAAATTAATAACCATGCATTTTTTCTATAGGCCTACAAAGTTAAAATTACATTTATAAACTTCATTGAACATCTTCTACAAAATTTGCACGTATCACTGCTTAAAAATTAATATTTACGTCCAGATAGAACCATTGACATCTTTTCTTTTAACAGCAGTACTTTTTAACAATAAGTATTTTGTAACACAGTCAAATTTCTAATAAGGTGTAATAGTAATTAATAATTACAATTGCTATGTCCCAGTACCATTGTGCTAAGTGCAACACTCTATAAACTAATCTGCATCATTGCTTATGTTATTGTGCACGGTTTTTACTGTATAAGAAAAGTATGATCGGATTGAATAAAAATAAGTTTCAGTTACAAAAAACTATAAGATAACACGCGATGCAGCTTTCATAGCTAGTTGGACAGACCAAATAGTTTAAGATAGTTTTTAATTTATCAATAAATGAAAAAATAATCACCTTTATCTCCAGGCTTATAAATGGCTTTATCAGTTTGTATAAACACAGAATGTTCTTTGTCGTTAAATGCAAGCAGGCATTCATTACTAAAGTTCATGGAAGGACTACTACCTCCCACTCGCAGAAAATAATCGCCAAATGTCAGCTGTTGTATCTGTTGTAGCTGCAGTGACATCAAAACTGTATTCCCTGTAATGGGCAACAAAGTCAATGAAATACAATGTGCTTGTTAAAGGAAAAGACAACAATCACATGCAGTTCAACTTGTTTTAATGTTAAAAAATATCTAAAACTTTCAGCAATAAAAATGCGCCTTGTGTAATTACTTTAAAGTCGCAATCATTTCATGCCCGGATACACTCATTTTTGGATTATGTTTAGGCCTTAATTCTAGTACTCTTAACTAAAGTGTTGTTTATGTAGCACGTAGATGAGAGTGCATTTTGAGGGTGCGGAATAGATAACACCAGTTTATATTGTTTTTAATGCACCTGTTTATGCAGCCTGTGTATACGTTATTCTTTTTCTGCAGCTATTTCCTATTCCACAGGCTGTTTCGCAGGAGGCAAAGGCATTCGCATCTGTAAACGATACTTTAACCTCTAGAAATTTAGTACTATTATGGTGGCTGTTAATAGCCTTATGATAGTTGGCTGGGCTAAAAATAATAACATTTAGGTGAACGGTCATTATATTCATTTGCCAGGTCGCCTTAACAGTACTAACACTGTCTGGGGGAAAAGGAAACTTGTTCACCATGTTCAGTAAATTTGTATGACATCGTCAGTACAAACCAGTACAATTCAATATAAGCAGTGCAATTGGGTAATCATGCCGTAATTTGAAATTTTGCTGATTTTATAAAATTGATTCTGTAAACAAACATGACATGGCTCAAGCATGTTGAAAACCTCTCTATGTTTTGCTGTCTTGTTGACTTGTCTTGCAAACTGGCCAGACGCATTTTTCTCGTCTCTCGCAAGTGCAGGCTAAACAAAGCTGGGTCTGGCTTATACTGTATTAAAGTAGTCACTAATTTATGACAATGCTTTGAGGTTAACTGTGAATGCCTTGGTCAAGATGGGTACAAATTATTGAAGTGTGTTTATCATATATATATTAAGGTGGTATAGACATATATATATATATATAACATACGAGGCTACAGCTCTAACGACAGCACCATTTTCGGCGATGTATACATTAAACGAAAGGTCCGGACCCACAGATTTGTCATTGGGGGTTTATTTTTCGAATCGGGGCCACCGAGAGGAGCGGGTGGCAAAAAACCTTCAAAAACTGCCATTTTTCGGCCATTTTTTGCAAAACTTATATCTCTTATTTTTGGAGGATGGGAATGTGCCTGGCATGGTGCCAGTAATGGTTAAATAGCCCGTTCAATGGTGGGTGTTATAGTCATATTTAGAATTCGGGGGAAGGGTGCGGCGTCATATGACGGGCGTTTTCCCGGACCCAACCAAATATTTACTAAAAACTGCTAAAACAGCCTCTAGGAAAACTCAATTTGTACAACTGCTTGGGCACGCTGGGAAAAAATAAGCACACTAGCAGAAAAAAGGCGAAATGGACTACAAAATGTTGAAGGTTTTGTTGGGAGAGATGTATACTGGACGAAACGGGAGAGGTGTATTTCGAAGTTCCTTTTTCTAGCCCCTGTGCTGCATGCTATTTGGAACATCCTTTGTCTTTGAGTTTGAGAAATTTTGTGGCTGTTCCAGATATTGTCTTCACCCGCCATTCTACAGTGGTATAGATTGCACATACAAGCAAGTTCTGTTAGCTTAGTTTTACAGAAACTTAGAAGTGGGTGACTACGTACTAGTGTCTGAGCCCAACCCCCTTTGAGGTTCTTGGATCAAGGCCAGAATAACCCAGACCTACCCCGGACATGATGGGCAAGTTCGTAATGTCCGTGTCCAAAATTCCAGTGGAATGGAGTATGATTGGCCAGTAACAAAAATTGTGTGCTTTCTTCCCATAGAAGAACAATGGCCTAGCTACATTTAAAGGAGCACCATTTGGGCAGGGGAGAGTAGTCTAGCCAGCATTTGGATTTGCTCACATACCTGGCTTCAAACCGGTTTCTGCCAGCAGTCTTTTAACACACTATTTGACAGGCGTCTACATGTGAACCAGTCTTCCTGTTACTTTTCTGTTAGACATGATTATGCAAAATTTCTTATAACTTCTGATATTGTAATGAAACGTTGTGCTCATTCGTGAAATCATAGATGTCACAAAGTGTAAGTTAACATAATTTTTATTCTAATCTTACATGGTTAAACTGTTTGAACTTTTGGTAATATCTGTAAGAACTGGTTATCTTTGTAGCTAAATGTCTATCCTGTCTGTCACAGATCCGAATAAAGCCTTACTTGTAGCAAAAGCCTGTCGCTAATAAACTGCATGACTGCATTGCCTTATACGGAGCTTTGAGACTTTGTTATATTATCTTAAAATATTGAGCACATCAATACTTACAAGTTAATTTGAAATGGGATACACAAATATTTTACATAATTAAACAGGCCTACGCATTTTGATCAATCGTATGTTTTGAGCTACTGAAAAAAATATTATTTGTAATTCCTCGTAAAATCCTAGAACATCTCTATAAATCCATGGTGTACCATTATAGAATATGCAGATACAGTCTGGTGTAACAACCTCAAACTTTATCTGAAAACTTTGCCGCTTACATCAGCTCCAAAGCCATGAAAGGCTCAAGCTCTGATAACCTATTGTTTGAAATTGGCTTCGACCACTTGTATAAAAGGCGTTCATTTCATCGGTTAAGCACCTTTCATAAAATTGTAAATCACATTTCTCCTCCTTTTTATTTGAGTTACTACTGCCAACCAATAGAGGTGTATCTGCATGTTTGTTGAGAAACCGTATATCAAGTTTATCTTTATATCAAGTTTGATGCAATTACGTGCAGTCATCTTTCTTCCCTGCAACCATGCTTGACTGTAATAATGTACCCTCTTATTTAAAGTCAATGCCTACCCTCAGTGCTTTTTCTAAGATATTAAAATCTCAATTTTTTCACGAGACCAACTTATTATTCGCATGGTACTAGAGTAGACCATATAGCATTCATTACACGTATGAGACTGGGATTCTCTCAATTTAACTATGATCTTAACAGACACAGTTGCAAGGATGCCACTGGTAATATTGTCAGTCCTAATTGTATGTGTGGCTATCATTGAAAATGTTAAGAACTATATGTTGGAATGTCCATTACACGCCGAGAGCAGGCAAGCACCAGAGGGAATTTATCTAACCTGTATAATTCAAACTTTCTCCCAGTTAATACTAGTGAATTAAACATTGAAACTAAAATCCACACTTTATTAACATTTTGACATAACTCGCTTTTTTCAATCTTCACCAAAATAAAACTATTTTTGATTTAACATTTCACATTTTGACATTTTAACAATTCAACATTTTGCATTGTACTTGATGTACTGTCACTCCTAAAATATAGGCGTCTATATCTAATTATAAATGCCTCAACTTTGTATTAGAGTACTTACCAATTCCTAAGGTATGTTAATCAGTTTTGTTCTGCATACCAAACGTGATGGAAAATAAATGTTTATAAAAAAAACCTCTCTAAATCGAAACATGGCAGTACCAATTAGACTTAAATTAAGAATAAAAAATATCTACTTTAGGTAATACTTTCTTTCAGTTGAATACGCAAAAATTAGATAAATCACAAAAACAGTTGTTAGAATGATCATAATTGTTTTTTAGTTAAGAAATAAGTCGTTTGTAAAGCTGCCTGCAAAACTTAGAACATGCTAACTGCCCATCTAAATTCAGGATTTATAATTAGTTACTAACTACTCCAGATAAACATGAAAAGTAACGCACTTTCGAATGCCAGAGGGCTTGTTATTGCAAACAACAGAAAAACATCTACCTGGTGCAACACTAAGTTCTTGAGAAGCTACCACATCGCTGTCATTCGTCTCGGTTTTATTTTGATGTAACTCCAGCTTTATGTTCACGTCCTCCTTCACGTTTGGCAGGATGCTCACTATTACCCTGTATTCCATATCTGACCGTATAAAACTAGAAGCAGCAATAACATATGTTGCAGTAGTGTTTGCAACAGCAGCCCTGAAATAGGTAAATGAAAAATAAAACTTTCCCAAATTAGCTGGCAACTAACAATATCATTAATTAATTATGACTGTGACTGCCAGATGTTTTATAAACCATTGCAGTTTATTTTACCAGCTATTACCCATTTATCAATTATTACCTAAAGGAGACACTGAAAAATTTGTGACCAGTCGGGACTTGAACCTAAGACCTAATATTAGTACTCCGATGCTCTACCACTCTGCTCTATGACAAAGCAGGCCTAAGACTTCCTCCTTGTAGCTCACAATAAAAACAGCACCACCTGTATCTATGACAGCAAGGTGATACTTATGGTATCAATACCTGCCACAATCACAATCACAATTAATTAATAAAAAATAAGACTTCTGACATTTTGTCAGCAATGGAAAGAATTGCATGATGACTGTAAATCTTTGATTTGTGTAAGTAGAACGAATAGTAAAGTACAAACAAAAACTAAAGAAAGAAAAACTCGTGAAACCATGAGAAGGTTAACTTAAGTGTTATAAACGTTTTACAGTTAAACTCAAAAGTATCAATATTAAAAGGGAAAAAAGTGATTTTAAAGTATGTCCCAAAAAGTTTCCATACAATTATATTACTTAGCATTAAGATTACCTGTTTGAAAGACTTATGTAACTAGAAAAGAACTTTCTTAGTAATTCGAAGTATTCGAGCCAGCTGGCACAACCTCACTGGCTCCGCTATGCACCAATGTCACTGTCTCACCAAAAAACATATTATTAACTTTATTAACAAGATAAATTAATTTATACTTTGTTTTAGTTCGTGAAGCATACACTACGAATGCTCCGATTATTTTTTCAAACTTTTCGCAGTGTTAGTTAAACTTGTTTTAAATACTCAGCGAAAACAGCTAAATTGGTTGCACACAATATTCAGCACAGTTTTATACAGTGTTACTGTTAATACAAGCTCAGCGCATAGCAAGACTCCATGTAAATGATACTAAAGTTCAAGACGAGTTTTTTTACCAACATTATGCGAGAGTTGCCTTTTCTTGTCCTGTAGTACACAGGTTCTGAGAAGAATACAG
This sequence comes from Tubiluchus corallicola, assembly GCA_030141605.1. Lineage (NCBI taxonomy): Eukaryota > Metazoa > Priapulida > Priapulimorpha > Priapulimorphida > Tubiluchidae > Tubiluchus > Tubiluchus corallicola. The sequence continues at coordinate 29,541 of JAQGDQ010000124.1, forward strand.
GTAAAAATTACTTATTTGAAATGTATTGAGCTCACTTTAACAGGTTAGTATCAGCTGTTAATGATTATTGATGAAATAAAGTTTCGTTTGATATTGTTCGGTAATAGATCTTTTACACACTTTGATACACTACAATCAGGCATCAATCAATGATAATCAACCGAGATGAAGCAATGAACTACGTCTGGCCCATACTCGGAGGTAAATACATCCTTCCTCAAGCCATTCTCCACAAAAGTAAATTTCCTGTCATACTCATTGGTGATTAATTTCTGTCTTTCAACACACATCATGTATATTCAGCACCCCTTGTACCCATTTTACTTTTCCTGTTTTTCATTTACATTAATTTGAAGTTCATTGTTGTACACATTGGAATGACATGTTGATCTCGAATTTTTAATGTTAACAACAGAATTATTTTCATGTATGTTCACCAGTAATTAAAATACTTAGAGAACTGAAACATTTATAATAATTCATTAAAACATGAAAAACTTACTCTTGTGCGTGGGTGGCACCAAGTGCCAGTAAGAGCACATTTCTAAGCAGCAGTAATGGTGACGTGTTCATTTTGTTTCCACTATTAGGAGTTACAATGATCCTGTTTTCACCAACATAAGTTATCAAGATCTTGCTCTTGCAACACAAAATGGCAGGTTTGCCACAGTTAACTATAATTAATAATGAAATAAATAAATAATAGGTAAAACAAGTGTAAGTCAGTCGAATCTGCCTAGTTATCCTGCTTTTCGCTAAGTTGCGTCTTGCCAAAAATTAGGACACTTACGTTTTTACTGACTTAAGTCCAATTCAAATCACTAACTGAGTCTCCACCATTCTTACATGTATACCAAACAAATAATATATTCAACATTTACGAGAGTTAAGTGCAATAAGCCTTGTTATAGTTCCAGCAATTAATAATGATCGTGAAATGGTCAAAGGTAGAGTGTACCAGACAACGCATTTGTGTACACTTGACAATGCCTCGCAGCCCAAGCTATTGTAATACAAACAGTTTTAACAGCTATGTAGAAGTTCATTATGTTCATTTTTTCTTGTTCCCAAGCAAGATCCAACTAGGAAATCACTCTACACACAGACTATACACAATTAAATAAAATCAATGGAAAACAACTGAAGTTACTGAACTGATGTGGTAGACAGCTTTGCTTTACACACATCACGTGACAGTTGTAGTTAAAATGCATTGCTGTGGTACATTTAACCTGTGACCTACAGCAACTGCATGTGTGCACAGCAAACCTGTGAAAAGCTTATTGACAACAACACTCCACCTTCAGGAAATAAAAAACACAACAGCTCTAGATCATCATGGCTAAACTGGTCATGGATCAAAGTTCTCCATGTTAAGGAAGGAATAAGGCACCTATCGTGTTGGGTTCATTTTACTATTATCACTTGAAATTAGAAAAGTGCAACAAAGAAGTTCGCAAATTACTGTCTAGAGAGCATAAAGTTAATTTATATTACCACTGTATATAAATTGTCAGGTATGGCAGCAGTCGCCATTCACTTTAAAATTGTGACTTAACTGGTGGGGTTGACACGACATTTTGTAAGCGCATCATGGTTTTCCACGATGTAAACGCATCATGGTAAGCATGCACTGCTTAAACTAATTTGAACTTCTGCAGCTTACCTAATGTTCATGCAAAAATAAAATAAAGTTTCTGTAAAAACATATTACCTTTAAATAGAGAGATTACGACTGTAATTGCCAGAGTGTTTATAAACCTTTGCAGTTTATTTTTAACAATTATTACCCATAGCGGGCAATGAATTGAGAAAGGAGATACTGAAAAATTGTGGACTAGTCAGGATTTGAACCCGAGACCTGAGATTGAGGTAGCGCTGTTGGATAGGGTGCTACAAGGAGGAAATATCGGGCCTGCTCTGTCATGCTGGACTAGTAGTTTCACTTGCAGTGCATGGGAGTACTAACACAAAGTCTTAGGTTCAAATCCCAACTAGTCAACAATTTTCAGCATCACCTTCCTTTCTCCAACTCGCTACCTGCAATGGGTAATAATCATTAAAAATAAACTGCAATGGTTTATAAAAACTCTGGCAATCACAGTCATACTCTAACTAATTAATGATATTGTTAGTTGCCAGCTAATTTGAGAAAAGTGTTGATACCATAACTTATTACATTTTGACAGAAATTGATACTGTGCTGCTTTTCTTCAGCTGATAAACATTGCTGGAAGAACAGCTTTTCACAATGTAAGCACACAAGTGGGAAGTGATTGCGATTTTAAAGTAATTTTGTTAATTATTACTAAATCTTTCTAACATTTTAAAGTAATTTCACTTATATTACTAAATCTTTCTAACATTTTTCAATAGCAATAAAATAAGTTGCAAGTGCTTAGGGAATCAATGTCACAATGGATTACCTGGTGAGTGGTCTTTGTTACCTGAATTAATCAACTATACTCAATGAGGTGCTTTCACTGTTATTTTAGACTGATTGAAACCAGCACTGAATATGCTGTTAAAAGTAAAGACCAATTGTCTTAGTAAAGACATGTCTTAATTAGTCAGTGTCTAAATCAATAAGTCACTGAGTTAGGCAGAAAGTTAAAACATGTAAAGTTCAACACCGACTTGTTAGTCAGTTATTCATGTCAGCTAGCCAACGATGTATTTCGATCAGTCAGCAAGATACAGACAGTTAGCATAAATACATTTTTGTTAAAATGATAAGCTACTTAACTAGTAAGTCACCTAGTTTATTAGTCAGGTTCTGTACGTTAATCAGGCAGCCAGTCCGTAGGTCAAATGATATAACATTTGACTTGCCAGCTATTCATATCATTGGAAATGCCAAGTCAGTAAGACAGTAAAGGCTTGACTGTAATGACTTTGTCAAGTAGTTAGTCAGTGAGTAATCAAACTGTTAGTCAGTTAAAGTAAATTAGATTGCGTATTACTTTGTCACTGTGAGTAGTCACAGCCAGTCAGTCAATTATGTCAACCACTTTAACTTGTTAAATGCACTGCTAATGATATTAGAAAACGGACTTGAAGCAGTCAAATGCAATTAGTATAACAGTGTTTGACACAAACTGCCAGCAAGCACGAATTTTGATGCATAAATTTCTGGAAATATGATGTAAAATTGCCAGATCATCTTTTGTTACAAGTTACATTTTACTTAAGTTTACCATAAATACTTATCATAACGGTGTGCACGTTGTGAGGTTGGTATATCAAAACATTTATCAGCACATAAACAGTACGGCATTCATTGTGCCCTTCGTAAATACATTTTACAATTACATGGCGGCACTTCAACTTGATAGACAACTTTAGAGAGAAAACATAAATGTAAAACGCGAGAGAGAAAATGTGTGATAAAATGATTAACAGAGGTTTAACGAGAGAGACAACTGTGGGCAGAAAGTCTACTTATATAGGCTTCGCCTCTCGATCTACGGTAATAAGTGCAACTGTATTCAAGAACTTATTTCCATTCAGCTGGCATATACCAATAAAGTAGAAGCGCTTCATGTAAAATAACTTCACTTACACCAAATATCACAAGAACAAAACTTATAAAACACCAATTACTATGTAATGAAAGTTATATACATGACTTGAGAAGCGATCATTTAGATTTTGGCAGACGTTTACAAGTTACAGACGCCGCTAAGGTAAGGTAGCGCCCTCGTCGAGAAATCACGTGAACGTTTTTAGAAAAATAAACAAAGTTAATAAAATAGAAATTTATTGAAAATTTCAGGAAACAGTGACGTACTCTAATAAAGGATAGAGGCCTATGTCTACAATAGATGTTTAGATTAGCAGCAGAAGAATGAAATAAAATAGGAGTTATAGTTAAAGAGTTAACAGTTCTGATTTTATGAAAAAATGTCACTAGCTCAAGGACAGTGTTGCAAACAAGGCTTTCTGAAAAAAGCTGGAATAATTTGATTGAATAAAGGGTGAGAGAAAGGGGTTTTCAATTATGGCAGAATAGGTTGTTAGAGTGCTCTACTTGTATTAGGTATAAAAAGAATAAGCCAAAGGCAATGCATGGTATTATGAAACCTGGACGAATGGTATGTATAATCAGAATGATTTAGAACTGTTGGTAAAAGCACTGATTGATGCACTGGAGGTCAGTGGGAATTCCTTGTATAAGTGAAGAATAAATGAAAATGACAGGAAGTGTAAATGTACTTCAGAGTTGGAAAGTTTACAGCACATTCCATTACTGTGGATACGCTCGATCTTCTTCACCACCAGTGGCGAGCAAACAGACATCAATAAAAAGTGTCTGTTTGCGAGATCAGCAACACGATCAACTTGTTTTACAAATCACACCAAATATCTCTTACGTCATTTTGTCTTACACTCGTCTTTAACTATATTTTTAGTTTCAACAGCTCGTTAACATACATCCTAGTCAGTAATAATTTATTTATGTTCCAATCACTTATATCTTGCGCAGATAGGCCTAACTTGTTGATATACACAGCTTTACATTCAAGAAGATGCTTAGTAGTATCTCTGCTACCTGGCATAAAGAACATTTAAGACCCACTTGATACAGATTTTTGAAATTTGCTTTAACATCGTCATATTAAGTCTGATCGACATATATCTTTCATTTCGTCTGACCTGTATTTTTCGACATACATTGGAAAGTTGGAAAGTTCTGTTTTTTAAAAATCTTGATTTTGTCATTGTTTCTATTTTAGTTTTAAGCTTTCTTTCTATAAATAAATGAATTTCATTCTTTGCATACTCTAAATTTGGTTATTACATTTATATATTATACTTATTCATGATGTGTTTGATTTCTGAATATTAAAATTTATTAAAGTTATTTTTTATTTGCACTTTTAGAACTTGTTTTGCCATCATCATTTGAGTTCCTTAACAAATGATAATACATTAATTTTCTATAGTCTACCCTACAAGTCATTGGCCAGGTTTTTGTTTCACTTAACATGCCCCAATATGGTATAATATCGTTTTGACATAAAATTTTTGCTAGTGCTTCTTTTTGTATGCTTTCTAATTTATCTAATTTAGATTGGTCCAAGTATCAGCATTATTGATTATTGATGGTATTACTGTGTTTTCGTAGAGCATTAGCCGAACAGCTGTAACAGTAGTTCCAACTTTAGATTCATTACCAGTGTTCATTATTTCTAAAATCGTAAATTCCATTTTGTCTTTTCCTTTTACAAACATAAGCTGATAATTATTTTTCCTGTTAAACCAATCTCCTAAGTATTTATATTCATGAGTTCATTTAATTTGGCCAGCTTTTACATTCAATATTAGTTCTTTATTGTTTCCCATTTTTGACATGTATTTCGTTTTTTTTAAGTTGAAGGTCGTCATTTTTTTATTTTCTATCTCCCTAAAATTCTCTGCTGCTTTAATCACTGATTCAGCGGTCCCTACTGATAACAGGTCATCCACATATAACAGGGTGCCAATTTCAAAAAACGGGGCCAAACATTGTCAGTGGATGATACAGTATATCTATTATAAATTGTTCATAGTTATTCCACACAGTGTTTGTCGTATTGGGGTGCCCTACCTTACATTTTCAGATAGTTTAATGCTTTTAGTAAATTCAATAGGTGTGTTAATTTTGGCATTAGCTTCACAGTTGAGCTTAGAGATTAATAATGTGTTAAATTAATAAGAATTAAATCCAAATTTCCATAATTGACAAATGTAATCTTGTAGCCATAATCGGTCAAAACACCTTTCAACATCACCAAATAATAAGTATAATTCTGTATTCACCATTTTATTATCATCTAATATGGCTGTCAATGTAAAAAGTTGATCTGATGTTCCTCTATTTTTACGCCTTCCACACTATAAATTACTGATGTTATTGTTTAATATGTCACTGTTTCTTTTTATGTTTCCTTTCAAATAATTTGCTAATAGCTGATGTTAAGAAAAGCCCTTGTCCATTAACCAGTTCTCTGTTTGATGATTTTGATCCCCCTCCCTTGTACAGAGATTTAATCCCCATTTCTTTCCATTCATTAAGTATGGTATTAGAATTTGTGTATATACAGTTGAACATTTTAACAAAACTATCAATTAAGTAAATTCCCACGTTCATTAACATTTCATTTTTCCAATTGTATAAATCTTTTGATTTTCTTTTTTTAGTGGCTTGATTTCCATCTACCAATTCATTTTTGCAATTGTCTCAGAAATTATTACATAACACAATTTTTTGCAGTTGACTTATACTTTTATTTACTATTACTTGAGTTTCAATTTCCCTTGGAGTAGTAGCATTGATTGGTTTTAGCAGGTGCTCATAATATATTTTCAAACTCTTTTAGTATTTCAGCTGGGCTTTCTATAAGAACTCCATCAGCATTTCTAATTGATACCTTATCCTCTTTCTTTTTAACTTTAATCTTTTTGTAAAATTCCCAAAAGGCATTTTGACTTTATTCCATTTTCTTGTCTAATCATCTAAACAGTTTTATTAATTTTATTAACAAATCCAAATTGTTGATATTTAAATATCATTTCGATAATTCTTTGTTTTCGTATTTTTAACATTACGCTATTTTCCGATTTTATGTTCGATTCTTGTTTCAGTAATCGTTTAATTTTTCTTTTTTGTTTCGTTAGCAGTCTAACTACTTTCAAATTATTATTTTGTTTATCTTTCTACATATTGTAAAACATGTATTCATAATAGAACTAATTTCTGTTTGCCATTTTGTAAATTTGGATTGAATGCTATCATCTTCATTCCATATTTTGCTTAGAGCGCTTCTTTCAGTAAAGTTTTTAAACTTTAATATTTGCCTGATTTATTATAAATTTCCCTGGATCCTGCTATAAAGTTTTTTCCAGTTGATCCCAACCAAAATAGTGTTATGATCGCTATAAACACATAAGCATATAAACACTCGATGAGCATATAATCGACTGCATTAATACCATCTTCTCTCACTATCACATAATCGATGATAGATTTCTGGCTACCTTGTACTCTTGTCTACATTCCTGAACTAGCAAGCACTTTGTTTCACTGTATCTATAGCAGTGCCCTAACGAAAATGAAAGAAAAACGTTTACATGGGTATAGTGAAAAAGCGTCGCAAAATTTGTGCGTTAAATATGTTTTTCTTTTTCGGCCAATTAGCGTTTTTTTACTGCTCACCGCTCGATACAAAAAGTTTTTGAAGCGATGAAGTGAACTGAACTGAACGGTATCATAAATGACAGCTGCGTCATAATAGCGAGAATTTATGGTAACAGCAAATATGGCGGCATTATTTGGCAGAAATTTTACTTTTGCGGTCGCAAATTCACTAAAAACTCCTATTTTAAGAAATTTTTTTGCAACTTCCCGAGTGTTTACTAAACTTCAAACAACAGATGCAGCTAACAGTGAAACAAAGCCAACCGTTAGACCTGTAAATGCAGTTCAGCAAGACAGACTAATGCAATTTGGAACTTATGTTGCCGATAACTTACCAAAGTACGTACAAAAAGTTGAAGTTACCCCTGGAGACGAATTGGAGATTATGATATGCCCAGAAGGCGTTGTGCCCGTACTGAGCTTTTTGAAGGATCATCATAATTGTCAATACTCAAACATTGCTGATATCTGTGGTGTTGACGTACCATCAAGACAGTATCGTTTTGAAATTGTTTACCACCTTCGCTCCTTGCGATATAATTCAATCATAAGAGTAAGGACTTATACAGATGAATTCACACCAATTGAATCCTGCTGCAGTATTTTCACTGGTGCCAATTGGTATGAAAGAGAAATATTTGACATGTTTGGAGTCTTTTTTGCTAATCATCCTGATTTGCGACGCATTTTAACAGATTATGGATTTGAAGGACATCCCTTTAGGAAAGACTTTCCACTCAGTGGTTATGTAGAAGTACGATATGATGATGAAGCAAAGCGCGTAGTAGTTGAGCCTCTGGAACTAGCTCAAGAATTTCGAAAATTTGACCTACAGAATCCATGGGAAATGTACCCTGCATTTGCTGAGCGAAACAAGAAAGGTTTACCACTCGAAAGTAACATTGCAGAACCTAAGGAAAAGTAAGGAGAGCAAAAATTATTGCACCTAAATGCAATGTACACTGCTTTTCGAACTACTTGCACGATGAAGATTGAAGTCAGTGCAAACGAGACGGCGGATATGTAGCACACAATGACTACATATTCACATGATGTTGTTACTGTACTACTGTAGCTATAAAATTGAAAACCAATTTAAGCTACTTGTAAGCTAAATTTAAAATTTATCACTGACCACTGATCGTTGACTTTATTTATTTATAATTTTGTTACATGGAAATTACGTAAAATCATAACGTGAAACATTGTCTGCGTTTTGTTTTTCGTATTGCTCTACTGAAATATCACTATGTAGTTTATTTCATCAGATTGGTTTTTTATACCACTGTTCATTTCAAGAATTGAAATATGCTGTTAAAAAATTGAAAATAAGAATACCATAAAAATCTGCTATATAAACATATTGTTTCTTTCGTTCTACTTTCTGTAGCACTACTTTCATCAAATATCATCAAACTAATACAAATTTCTTTGTTGTCTACATTCAATTTTCTCGAAGTAATTGTGGATCCATTGCAGCAAAAATAACCATATTACTGGCACTGTCTATACTGAACAACATAGATGTGCATGTTGGCCAGTTAAAATACCTAGAACTCTGCATTTAAAAATGCTTTTATTTTTATTATTATTTGGCATTCATTTTTTAATGTACAGTACATCTATATATAAGATACAAAAATTGTGAGAAAATATCTGCTGGATTTCTATAAATCTTCTTCACACGATGAATCGAATTCTTGACTAATAATGAATGTCTCACTTTCTGCACTGTCGCCACAGTTTGTATGTTCTATTTTTTGTTTCTTACTCTCGATGTCACTTTGTGCAAGCAAGAAATGAACTATACATTTATTCGCTTCACATCTGAAAAACATAAATATCAACTGTCTTCACAGCTATGTCAGAAACACTCATTTGCTTTTTTGAAATATTTGTACCCAGTGGCGGCTCATGGTTGAAATTAGTGTGGGTGGTGCAAAATTAAAAAATTTTTAGCCATTGTTTTAATACTGTGTAAAACGAAACAAACATGTAATTATAATGTTGAAATTGTAATTTTAAACAAACTAGTTTAAACATTGATAAACTACTAAGCAAAAAACATTGTTTTCTTACGAATAGCCTAAATTGTCGCAGTTCAAGAATATGCCGACACACGGCTTTTAAGCATATGGCAACTGATAACACATACTGCAGTGAGTGACAGTACTCTTTCTACCTAAAGTACAGCGTCTTATCTCAGACGTACTAATGGCCGCATACACACAGCAGCCGAGCTCCACGTTGCTTGGGCTGTGAGGCAAATTGTACTTCCCTCACGTATTCCGGTTTTGCACAACTATAAAAAAACAACTAAAGGAAAAGACTTATTATATTGAATATTATCGATAATAATGAGTGAAAACTGGGGGTGCTGCAGTACCACAGTACGTATACACGAGCCGCCACTGTTTGTACCACTAAATTGTGCACGTATTGTCTTCTGCACTACCTAAATCAGAGAGTAGTGTTTTGGTAATAGTTATTCACTTCTGCTTAACTCTACTTTTTCAAGAAAGCCACTGGGACAAAGACAGAGTGCTAAAGAATGCATTCAACAGTATCCAATAACAGTAACAATAACATCTTTTTTAAGGAAGTGACAAAATTAGTCACTTAGAAACAAAGAATTTGTATAACAAAGAAAATAATAATTAATCTGAACAAAAGAGCAAGTGTGTTATATTACAGTGAAATTAAAAAGCTGGGAAAATAAAAAATAGCTGAAACGCATGAAGATATAGAATCTCAGAATAGCTAAACCTTTTACAGCAATTGTGTAACTGTACACAATAAAACCAAAAACTGCTATTTCACTCATGCATAAGAATTGAATAAAAAACGAGTCATTGAAATATACGGACGAATCACGGTAATACAATTGTCAAGGACCAAGGGGGTTTCGTACTATCCATTGCACAGGTTTTTACAAACTCACACTATGTATTACTTATAATATAAATAGCTATTAACAGACACGTAGTCTGTACATCAGTTTTCTTTAAATAAGTGAGCATAATTTAAGCTTGTTTAAGCAGCTTAACCCCCTGTTTCAGATAAGTACAAAATAAAAAAAATATTTCAACATGTTGACAGTGCATTAGTCTAAAGCTAGGGGTTAGAAGTGCCAGAGAGTCTGCGGTATGTTGCTTTTTGCTGCTGTAATATACTGATAAATACTGCTAATGTACAGTCTGTAATTTGATACATTATATTGTGAAGTGCCCACTTACGGTACAAAACATTACTAGACCTGCTGCTATGGTACAGTACAATTGGATATGTATAAGCGAGGCCTAGGAGCTGTTTAGTGATGGGAGGATAGTATAGGCACTTTAAACTATAAGGGCATTTTTATAAAAGTGGGAAGGCGATTTGGAAATCAGCAATTTGACGGCAAGCAATTATTTCTACATTCATTTCAATGATTAATTTAAATTATAGCAACTTTTAACATGAAAAAAACCATTAAAGTAGAAATGTGCTGTAATTAACTCACTAACATTTTATTACTTAAGGAAATCAGCAATTTTACTCTGTTTTGAGTTCTTATAATGTCGCCATTGATATTATGTGGTTGAAAATTTGGGATAATCACTGACTATAGACTAATTTAAACTATCTTTAAAGTTTAAACTAAACTATTATAAAGTATTGCGTCTGCGTCCTAAAATAAGCTCATTACATTATGATGTATAATGGGTTGTAAAAACAATCAATTAAGCTCAGTAAGCTGTGGTTACCGTGGTAACAAGTGAATAGTTTCTTGACTAAAATCTGGCGGGTCACAGCAGAAATCGTATTATAAGTGTTTATTTACGTTAAAATTATACTGGCGGGACTTTGGGAAAACATCTTACAAAGGGATAGGGATAAGTGATTACATAAGTTTTATTATAAGCTTGGCCGGAACATAATAAAATCATTGTACTGCCGAGAGTTTCGTTATAAGCCGAATTGTATTACCGAGGTTCGAATGTAGTATTCATAAATCTATAATGTCTTCTTGCTAGGCTTAATCGACAATCTAATTTACAACCGGATTTTTCTAAATCACTTGATTTGATCCTACAACAAAATTTTCTAAATCATTTCATTAGGAGGGGCAGAGACAAAAACCTCTCATTTGGTTTAACTCTGTCAACTAATAAAATTTGTACTTACATTTTGCTTACATCAGCATACTTCTGTGTTATACTTTTCTGTAAGCTGGTGAGCACAGACATGATCGATGCGGATCGAGTTTTCAACCGGCTGCCATGTTTATAGAGGAGCTTCTGCACCCAGGAAAGATAGAACTGAATGTGACGAGACGATTCAATCTGCTTCGCGCAGAAAGATAGCATCTTATCCACGTATACATCCGGTAGCGACTGAGATATAAAATCAACTGGAAAATGAAGCCTCAAATACAAACTGTAAGCTATTATGAAGAAAGCGTTAGTGTGCATAGCGTTAGTATGCATACAATTACAGACACGTGTAAACTTACAGCTTGTAGTATAATAAAAGTATTCTCCATTTCTTCAGAATAATTTGGGCAAATTAATCAACTGGCAGTTGAAAAAAGAATCTAAATGTTTCACATGATGTGACCATTTTGAGTGTTTGATAGTAAAATATTACAAATTCACAAATACCATCGTCTGGACTCTTATAAGTTGGTTGCAAACCATTTCAGTTTTTGCCAAAAATAATGACAGAAACTTAAAGACACGATAATTATCTCATTTTGTCAAAGGAAAACAGGAAGATTTTCCCCATCCTGCTCTACCTTGAAGTATGGTAAAAAACTATACAATTTAACACCTATACTAATTCATACGTGTTTCTGATAATTAAATAATAAGTCAAAAACTTAATTAACAGCCAGCGAGTGAAGTTAGTGATGACGTCACAATTGAATGTACTTTTTAACAGCACCAACGAGTGTTGCTAGTGTTTACGAAAATGAAAATTGGGTTATAGTACTACAGAACAACACTGAGTGTGATGCATAAAACTCAGCAATTTTGAGTTTAAAATTTACAGCTTCTGAATAAGCTGCCGAATGTGTGTACTTCATCACAACGGAACTGAGAGCTACAGCATGTGATTTTTGTACAACGCAATTCCGTGATGAAAGCTCAGAAATCTAAGTAGCGAATGGCAAAATGCATGAAATGGGGCGTAAATGTGAAACTAAACTTTGATGCTAATAATTTTTTCACATAAGTCACTCTTAAAAAAACAATTATGTTAAATTTCAATATTTTTAACACTAGATTATTTTTAGTTGCAGTTAGATGGGCACTGCTCCCCTTGAATTATTCTTACTGTCAACTGGAGGAATTTTTTCCACAACTTGCACAATGAGTGGTTGCTCATTAAGTCTAAATGCCAACATCAGTGATTTCGTGAAATCCTTTGTCTTCAGAGTTCTTTTCACGCTTTCTGGTGTAACCTAATTAGAAAGAATTACAGTAATTATTTCATTTTATAAATCAAAGTCACCACCACAAGCTTTAAGAACGCACAGTAAAATCTAGGTTGTTTTTACACAAATTTGCTATCAATTAAAGCATGAGCTACTCAACTTGGTTTACAGCATAAAAGCCATTTTGCTACTCTCATGCACACCCAAATCCAAAAATGTAGTTAACCATGTCATCAAGCATACAAGAACTCTATTTGTAGATAGCGGAGTAAAAAACTGCTGTTAACAAGGCCAAAATTTGTCGAGTATGTATTATACGGGTGATACCTTGATTCAGTGTTCCCAGAGAATTTTAAAATCAATTTCCCTGACTTTTCCCTAACCAAATACTGATTTTCCATGACCAAGATAAGTAGAAATTGCATTAACAGTATACATATTCAAACATTTTTGTGTATGGAGATTCATACGATACATAATGTGTTCGCCAATCATTATTTTTCAAACAGAAATTGAAACTGGGAGCCTGCCACAGCAAAATTTTATTTGAACATGAATCGCTGAAAAATATGTTTGAAAAAACACCAGTTCACGGTGATTATTTTTGCAACCCTTTTGCCCCATTTTCGTCATTTTCCCTGACTTTTAATGAAATTATCTTTTTCCCTGACGTTTCCATGACCTTCCAGAATACCTTGTATTTTCAAGGATTTTCCCTAACAGTAGGAACCGTGTGTTTATTATATTAGTCCTAGAAGCATATTGCTGAAATCAAGTATTCAGATGTGAAAAAACTGATATAATAGGGACGTCTCAATAGTAAGGTGGTGCTCAGTGAAGAAAAGAAAAAGTTAACTTTTCAGTCTTTGTCCTAACACAAACGTAATCTTAAAACCATAGATGCATTTGAGCATAATTGTGTCAAGAATCATTTTCTTAAACAGCTAAGTTAATTCACAAATTTAGTTTAACCTAATAAATTGAATTTACTTAATTTAGTTTAACAAACAGTAATTTACAGAGATTCACAAAAATTCACTATACTGTTTGAACTGTATCTAGTGCAAATTTTGCTTCACAAATTTTGGTGATTCAGTTTAAGTATGAAAGGGATTTGACATACAAATACGTATATGTGCCAAGTAAAATTGTTTTAAACGTCACATACAATGCTCAAAAACAGCAAATAGCAAAGTACAAAAAGTTAAGGTTCCCCGGTCAAAACTGTACCGACTGTTGTCAGCATAAATGAATGACTAAAATAATCCTAGCATGCTGCTATTTGTGCATTGCTGGGTTTTGCTTGTAGTTGACATCCATTTTGTTTTCCAAATTATCACAACAGCAGTAGGAGTTAGCATACTGAATTAACCTGTTTGGCAAGCTCAGAGTTAAATTTAGCATAAACAAATTGCAGTTCAAAAACACCAAAATGAAACACTAGACATTTCTTACATTCAACTATGACTTTTTTAAGTCTCAATTCTGGCCAATAAGGAAGCTAAAAAACAGCCTACCTCAATGTCCAAATCAAATGGATCAAACACGAGACTATTATCTAAAGAATAGATAAGAAGACCTTCTGTTGTAGTAGCTGCCCAAGCTCTACCTGTAAAAAGGTAATAAAGGCAAATTTCAAGTTAACTGTAGTTAATGAGTAACCTATATTTGATGTGGTCTTTTTAATTCATAAGCATTTTAGTGAGTGTTTGTTACAGTAATGTTTTTAAGATTGAACATAGATAACAATTTTGTAAATTTGGTTTAAAAGAAAATTCTATAAGTAGAGGAGAGGCAAAAAAGTCATCCCTTTCATCTGCTTTGCAGAACTTCGCAACAGCACAGAGTTGTTTTTTGAATCGCAACAACAAATGTACAAAGGAATTTGGACTGTTCATTAAATGCGAACAGTAACTGACCTGTTGGGGAAAACTGGACACAGGACACTCGGACATCGGGTTTGAAGTGTCGGGCTGCCATGTCCCCTTTTTTCACGCCTGGTAGTGAGATAGCTTTGTTCGCCCCCTCTTCCATTTCCTCAATCAAGTTGATGTTGCCAAACTCTGTCATGCGACGACGGTCCAAAAATTCCTGAAATTTTACGAATTTGTACCATCGAGCAATGAGGCAATAGCAATGCAACTAAAGATGCAGCAGTTGCAGCAATCGACATGACAAATGTTTTAATTGTTCCGCAGTAAATGGGAAAAAACTGAATGTTATGGCTTCTAAACAAGTTACAAATAAAAGGCTTTTCATCCAACGTCTAAGTATGAACATACTATAAAGATATTGTCACATGTATCACCTAAGCAACAAACCTAAGAAAAATAAAATATAAACAATGCTCTCGCATAATGAAATGCGTAAACATATGCAGAAAAAGTTGGCAAATTAATTGCTTTTTAAAATTTTCTCGATTTTGGTTCTTGTTCACCACACATTTTTTGAGTTTTTTTTTACTAACAAGTGCTTGAAATTTTGCAAATTTTACCAGCAAAATTTGATCAATTTCAAAAAGTCACTGTTTTCATTATCATTATAAGCTCATTTCATAAGGTGTCAATATTTGTAGTACTGATTTCGGACAGATCAACAAAAGTGTAAACTTCGTGAAGACAAAAAGAACAATACCTCTGTTCCCTCAAAGGACAAATTGCAGGTGATTTCAAATCTTTTCAATAAGAGTTGTTCTTTGACATGATAAATGCAAACGTTTTTTGACTGACCAGCAGCAATTATGCAGTCACCATCAGCTGTGTAACACAATGTGGTAAAAGCCCTAGAAAATAAAAATAAACTGCATTTAATAATACCAAATATAAAATTCATATTATAATGTACAAATTGTAACATAATGTGGTAAAAGTCCTAGAAAACTAAATAATAAACTATAAATAATACCGAATGTGAAAATTTAATTACAATACACAAATCATAAACATCCCCTTAAAATTAATTAAGGCATGACTGCATGTTAGAAATGTATTGAACAAACTTTTAAATTAATCTTTTGCTAAAATAACCAGTATGAGAGTACAGCAAAAGAATTTTATAAAACAACACTTTGTGCCAACTGAAGGTTTGTTCGTTCATTGCTGTCATATGTGACTCACATAAATTCACCTAATCACAGCTTAAATTTCCTAAATGTAAGAATTTTACTCTGTTAAAAGAGACATTCTATGGTTAATGGTTTCACTAAACTAGTTTTCCAGTGGCGTTCCCCTTTGCATTTTATATGACTACATTCAACAGCAAAACGTAAAGCAGCAAAACAGCCTGAAAATGGTTTTAGCAAGTTTAGCTAATGAATACAGAAAGCTAAAAAGCAGGTTCTGTGCATTCATGTCACATTACAGCATTCACATCACATTACAGCATTCACGTCACATTACAGCATTCGCGTCACATAACAGCATTCACGTCGCATTGCAGCATTCAGGTCGCATTACAGCACTCACGCCACATCACAGCATTCACGTTGCATCATAGCATTCACGTTGCATCACAGCATTCACGTCGCATTACAGCATTCGCATCGCATTACAGCATTCGCATCGCATTACAGCATTCGCATCGCATTACAGCATTCGTGTCGCATTACAGCATTCATGTCACATTACAGCATTCATGTCCCATTACAGCATTTCATTATAGAACTTGAAATGAATCACGATAATGCTTTACAATGGAGTAGCACCAAAAGTAGCACCTTACCTTACAAAACCATCTTAAAGTATCATAGGCAACTGGTCAACAAAAACAATTTTGTTCTAAAATATTCTGGAATTTAATTGCATTATATCACAATTTATTTGCAACAAAACAAATTTGCAGTATAACGAATTTTGAGGCCATTAATGGCTAGTATATTTCTTTTGTAATGATGAAATTGTCCTCTTATAAAACTATGACACGATTATTTTTACATTTTTCCTAAAAAAGGTATCAAGCACTCGCATTTAATAAGAGAGAATGGTTTCTAAATTTTACTTTAAGAATATAGCACTTTATACAGAATCTAATGAACTAGCCTGGATGACTAGAGTCTAGATCAACATTTGAAAACCTTACAGTATACTGACCTCCCTTCTCTAGACTTCTTTGCAGTTATTTTATCCGTTTCTCGACGACTGCCACCTATGTCTCGCCTGCCCTCTATTGCACCGACTTGAGTCGCATTTGCGATGTCCCAAAATGTAATCTGGCAATCCAACGTTGCTACAGCTAATTGCTCGCCATCTGGTCGAAATACTGCAGTCATGCCTGACGAAATTTGCGGATAATTTACACAATAAATACATCAATTTTGACACACAGATAGGCAACATAAACAGTTTAGCAAGAAGCCAATTCTGAAACATGAGGTTAAAAAGTAGTTACAGTAAGTCCTTGCTTAATGACGCTAATGCGTTCCAGAAAAATGCAACGTTAAGAGAAATGTCGTTAAACAAAACCGAGACTTCCGCAGAAAGTAATGTAGAAGAATGGAGATATGTTCCAGAAGCAAAAATCAGTGCTGCTTACATCATATAAATTAAATGTTTTATGGGTTTTATTCGTTTTTCTACTGATTAATTTCTTTCTATAATATCTAGCTAGACTTGCTAGCAGTTCTCTTTCCTTAATGTTAAAGCCTACAGACAAGGTTGCAGACAAGATTCCTTGGCTTAAAGTTTAAACTCGGGTGTGTGTAGGCATATAAATCTCGCCTGATACAAGGGCTAGAACCGCTATAATTTAGTATCTAGTCACTCGGGGGAAAAAGCAGTATAGTAAATGCGCTGTTTAGGCTCTAATGCTTGAAATTAGGTAAAAACAAGTTGTTGATAAAATAAAAATAGCAAAATAAAAAAATCGTCATTAAAATGAAACATGCACCGTTAAGTAAGAAAAAGGTGTCAAATGTCCAGCGTTGTTAAAACGAAACGTCGCTTAACGATTACTGTACTTCACAGTTACATTGCTACTGCAAAAATGATGTAAATGCTATTTGTAGTATTTTACGCATGAGATAATTTTGTGGAACTGAGAATAACGGTACCATCTGTAGTCAAAGGTATGGTTTCCCGACTGCTTTTAGACTCAAAGATGTCCCATACTTTGACGGTTTTGTCCCAAGAAGTGCTAGCCAACACTGATTTGGTTCTGCTAAAAGTCAAGGAGCTGACTGGACCTTCATGACCCAAAAGAACCTGTTAACATATCTATATATAATAACATATATACACACAAATACAATGGTTTACGGCCCCATTTGTTTTTTTAATTAGCTTTTAAATTTTTTAATACTGATTATTGTTGTAAATGAAGGTAGCTTATAGTTTTAAAATGTTTCAACTATATTTTGTACTATAAATTTTATACAGATGAAAATCTAAATAACCACGTCTACTATCTATGCGCAAAAATACTTAGATATTTAAGACATTAGTGTTAGTTTAATTCAGCATTTACCCACAAAACACTTGATGGTACGTTACTGCCAGGGTCAGGGGGAGGGGGAAATATGTGTAGGGCCTGGGAAAACAACAAAGCCTTATAACACTTGTTAGATTCCCAGTAATATCACAAGGCAATACCAAGTTTAACATGCAGTTGACACGTTAACGCATCTAGTTTTGCTTTCACTACAACCAAACAATTACGAAAACAAACTGTTTAGCACTATATTAAAAGGACTAATTAGATTTAACATAACGAAAGTTGCAATCTTCTGTTCTGATTTCACTCATACAGTGTTATACACGTTGCTTTATCTAGCCATACATGCTTTATAACGCGGTCTTGATTGGTGCTCTCACATATAAACAAGACACGTTTTATCAGAAACAAGGCGCGGTGGCTGAGTGCTTACGGCAAATTGGCTGCAAGGAGCCTAGGTTCAAATCCCATTCACATGGAGATTTTTTGAGACATGATCCAGTAGAACAGAACTTTATGCCCACTTTTCTAGGTTCACTAAACATTAACTAGCTATTTCCTTGTATGCCATAAATAGACTCCATGATGCCATTTATCCCCGCATGAAATCAGAGGCATTTGAACATTCTTCTTGTTTATGGTTAAGCTATAATCGAACTCACTGTAGCACGCATGAAAAATAATTGTTAAAAAATAAATTTGCTTACTTCCAGGAGGCGTCCAGTTTGCATTGACCAAACATATAACTCAAAACTGTCCTGACTTCCTGCGCAAATGATTTCTCCACTATGATCCACGGCTAATGTGGATAACTGAGTGGGCTGCGGCGAGGTGAATGTCCGAAAGTTCCGGTATCTGCAAGCAAAGCAAAACTACTTAAGAATCAAATAATTATCTTTTCTCTATGTACAAAAACTTAAATATTCAGCTGCTCTCTAATAATACCAAACTTCATTCCCATGTGGCACCTACATTTTTTTTCCAGGAACTAACAATAAATTTCTAGTAAAGAGACACATTTGTATAAAATAGAGGAAGTACCTACAGGATAATAATAATAATAATAATAATGGGTATTCCCTTGTGAGATAAAAGAATTCATCTTAAAACTTATCATTTAACTAGAAAATCTGAGATTATTTAGCTGAGTGGTCAAGATCTGTAATTGGCAACAGAAGTTAATGGTTGCGAGGCTTGTCAGTGAATGGATGGATGGATGGAGATGAATGGATTGATATTTGCTCTGGGCATCTTTATTTGCCATATTGATTCTATCTGTTCACCACACTGATGGAAGATGCAGCTTGAACACCTTCGCCAGTTTACTGGCTCATCTTAGAGGCATAGTTGCAACAGCAATCAAAGACTATCCAAATTGAGTAGGACATGACGACGAATACTGCAGTCCAGCACGCAGGTGTTCCAAAGAGTATAAAAAAGCTCTGAAGTTTTGAAATCTTACATGCTGACCAATGATCTTGTGATCACATTATAGAGAGCACTTTAGGTGCACCTAACACACACCTATTAAGATCAAATGCTCTCACAGTTCCATCTAATGAAGCCGACACAACAACTTGTCCAGTGTGGTTAAAAGCCACACAAGAAATGCTAGCTGTATGCTCGGTAAAAGTGACGAAACAGAAACCACTGGCTGTGCTCCAAACTTTCACCTAAAAATGAATATATAAATAATATCAATGACAGATGTGATTACATATTTTGCAGTAATAACAGGGGCAAAGAAAGTTCTACACACTTAAACAAAAGTGTAAGAAAGTTAGTTTATGTGAAAATATTTAGCTCGGAAACACAAAACAGAACCTGTGCCATGTGACATGGAATGGAGCGAAATGGAAGTGAACCACTGAACAACAATAACTATTATAAAACTTTGCAGCAGAGCACCTGACTACATGTTGCTAGAATACGGCTTTAAAGAGTAAAAACTACATAGAAAAAATATTTTTAATTAAAAAACCGGTTGATCTTAGGCGAGCCAAAAACCTAATTAAACAGTAAAATATGTACATAACTTGCGAAGTACAGTTTACACACAATAAGTTACAGGAGTATACATATACAGTTGCAGAAGCATACAAGTTTACATACAATAAGTATAAGCGTTTTATACTAAAGTATAGAGCAGGTTGCGCGTAAGGTTTTTTAGCACCCAGTAAACACTGACGTCAGGATCAATAGAACACAAGTATGCATCATATCAATTGATTTTCAATTGCTGCAAAGCAGCCAATAGGATGCGACAGTTTATTGGTTCGCTGTGGCGCTGCGGCGCAAAAACAGCAGTTTGATTTTCATTGAGCTCTGACATAAATCATTAAATTTAAAGTGCTTTCGCAAAATTTAAACGTTTATCTAAGCTTATTACATTTGATTATGATATGATGGAGACACGAGGATCGAAAAATCCCAAAAGAACGCAGTCTGTTGCTGAGATGAGTGAACAAAACGCTTCCACTAGTAACGCGCCAAACAATTCAAATATGGCGGGAAAGCAAACGGCTTCGGAACAAACAGCTGATACTACGCAAAATTTACCAACGAATACCCAGTCAATGCAAAACAACACGACGGCAGCAGGTGATCAGTCAGTCAGCCTACAGTGTTTGAATGCCATTCGAAGCTTACAAGAGCAGGTTCGTGCATTAGACAGAAAATTTTCTGAAGAAACAGAAGAAATTAAACAATCGCAACAGTTTATTTCAAACAGCTTTGAAGACATGAAAAAGGAAATTTCAGGCGTAGTCACACAGGTAAACTCACTTACAACTAAAGTAAAATCCCTAGAGTTAACAGTTGCTACATTACAAGAGTCGGTTAAAGACAAAGATGCAACCATTGACAGATTAGAACAGTATAGCAGGAGAGAATGTTTGGAGATTACTGGGATACCTGTGACAAAGGGAGAAGACACGGATGAGATTGTGAAAGATCTAGCAAACTCGATGGGAGTGCAAATAGATGACAGTGACATCAGTGTGTCGCACAGATTACCGGCAAACGTAAGGAAAGAAACACCAAAAATCATATTGAAGTTTGTTAGGAAAACCAAGAGGGACGAGATGTATAAGAAAAGAGGCGAAGTCACATATACCAGCGATTTACCTACAGGGAGTTACCATTATGGAAGGCAAAGAATCTACATTAATGAGAGCTTGACTCAAAAACGAAAACAACTGTTTTATGATGTTAAGCAGTTCAAAAAAGAAAAATATTTTAAATATTTGTGGACCAAAAATGGCAGAATTTTGTTAAAATACAATGATGAAAGTGAAGTGTTTGCCATAGAAACACAAACAGATTTTCGCAAAGTAGTGAACAAAACAAATTAAAGTGTAAAAAATGTAAATATTATCAATGCCAGTTAGGCACCCTTGCAATAAATGTGCTAGACCCTGTAAATATAATGAAAATTCTATTAACTGTGATAATTGTTATCAGTGGACCCATTTAAGGTGCACTGCTCTGACAATTAACCAATTCAATATACTAGGATTGTATTAAATGCTTAAATGATATTTTCCCCTTCCAGGAACAAGAGAATGAGGATATACAAGAATTTTTTAGAATAGATGTATCCATGTCAACTCTGACCAGTCTACCTTCTTTGCGTGAGTTTTCTACTTTTACTAACTTTCCACTAATAAAAATGATCCTGATAACTTTCTTCCTTATCAAGAAAGTAATTATTATAAACTGTCAACTCTATCTAGTCAAGATGACTTAGCAAATACCAGTAAGGATTTCACTTTTGTGCATTTTAATGTCAGTAGTATAAACAAAAATTACACTAGTATGTTAGACGTTCTTTTACACTTTCAAAACCCTCCTGACATTATAGCATTAAGTGAAACCCGTTTAAAAAAAGATCATATTTTTCTCACACCCTTACCTGGGTATCAATTTATTTGTGACGATTCCACAACCAATGCAGGTGGTGTGGGATTGTATATCAGAAACTCTGTAATTTTTTCAGAAATGCCTAAATACAAAATGCACAACTCAGACTGTAAAAATGGCTCCACAAACCGTATGCAACTGGAGAATATGTGGATTGAAATAGAAACTCCACCCAACATCAAAAACATTTTATTTGGAGTCATCTACAGGCACCCAAATACTAACCTTGAAGAATTTCATGAAGAACTAGAAAGCAAATTATCCTTAATTAACAGAACTAACAAATTTTGCTATATATGCGGTGACATAAATATTAACTTACTACATAGTGACAGCAAAACCTCAGTGACAAATTATACAAACATGTTATTCTCTAATAATTTTGTGCCAATTATAACTAAACCAACAAGAATAACTCATCACACTAATACACTCATTGATCATATTTATAAAAATGACCTCACCAACCACGTAACACCTGGAATTTTGCTTTATCAAGTAGCCGACCATCTTCCTATATTTGCAATTATAAAGCATACTAAACTGAAAATGAAATCCAACAAAATCACCACAAGAAATTTTAAAAATTCAACTGAACAAAATTTTTTAAATAACCTGCAGCTAGAATTAGCCAAAATAAATTTTAATGACTTGGAAACTAATGAGGGATTTAGCAAATTTAATGAAATACTCTTCAATGTGTTTAATAATCATTTTCCTTTGCAAACTCTGTCTAGGAAAGACACTATTACATTTCAAAAACCATGGATCACTAAAGGAATTTTAAATAGTATTAAAACCAGATCACGTCTTTACAAATCAAACAAACTCTCAAATAATTTATACAAACAAATCTACTACAAATCCTACTCAAATAAATTAAATCATGTCAAAGAATCATCAAAAAAACAATATTACACTGAAACATTGCAAAAACACAAGAATAACATGAAAAAAACTTGGGAAACAATAAACAGTATTATAAAAACTGATCCAAAAACACGACAACACCAAGTAAGTTAACAATAAATAATGTGGACTATACAGATACATATGATATTGCCAGTAAACTAAATGAGTTTTTTGTAAATATAGGCCCTGACATGGCTGCCAAAATACCTAAACCTAACGTTAGTTTTACTGACTTTTTAAAAAACCCTAACCCAAATTCTTTTTTTAATCCTATTACTGAAAATGAAACATGCACACTTTTAAACACACTTAATTCAAACAAATCACCAGGACCACAAAATATACCAATATCTTTTTTTAAATCTGCAAGTCAAATTATTTCACCAATACTCACATTACTGTTTAATAAATCGGTTAATGCTAGAACTTTTCCAAATATATTAAAAATAGCAAAAGTTATTCCTTTATATAAAACTGGCTCTCCACATGAACCTGGCAATTACAGACCAATATCTCTCTTATCACCAGTATCAAAAGTTTTTGAGAGGCTAATTTACAAGAGATTATACCAGTTTGTTGTGAAAAGTAATATCCTAAGTAAATACCAGTTTGGTTTCAGAAAAAATTATTCAACTGCCCTTGCTGTATCCGAATTAATAGACACGATCTCTCTAGACACTGACAAAAAATTACTGAATTGCGGAATATTTTTAGACTTATCAAAAGCTTTTGATACCGTACAGCATAGTATACTAATAGCCAAATTAAACCATTATGGCATAAGAGGTCTACCTTTGCAACTAATTCTGTCATATCTAACTAACAGAAAACAATTCATATCTATTAACAATGTATCATCAGACTATAAACACATATCGTGTGGAGTGCCACAAGGCTCTAATTTAGGACCTCTTCTATTCTTAATTTATATTAACGATCTTCCCACATGCAGCAACTTTCGAACCCGAATATTTGCCGATGACACTAATTTGTTCATGTCTGACTCCAATATAAATAATCTGCAAAAATCTGTTAATGACGAAATGAAAAAAATAGACCTGTGGATGAGGGCAAACCAGCTATCAATTAACTACAAAAAAACCAAATTTATGATAATCGACAATAAGCAAATTAACAATGCTAATAATCAAAAATTTCATATTATAATAAACAAACACAAAATTGAAGAAACAGACAACATCAAATACTTGGGCCTACTCATTGATAATAAATTAACATGGGACACATATAAAACACATAACATACAAATTAAGTCGAATTACTGGAATAATTTTAAAAGTAAGGCACCACGTTGACCAATATATTCTGAAACTTCTATATAATTCGTTACTTTTCCCTTATTTACAATATTCCATCTTAACATGGGGTACAGCTTTTGCATCAACTCAAAAATTAATACAGACACAACAAAACAAAATAGTAAAATTAATAACTTTTGCTCGCAAATATGATCATGCTACACCATCGTTCGTAAAATTAGAAATTTTAAAAGTAAGAGATATTTACAATCTTGAGTTGTTCAAATTTATGTATAAATTCAATGCTGGTTTATTACCCGAACTTTTTAGTGAATATTTCACTAATGTTTCTGATATACATTCCTACTCCACAAGAGCTGCTTCTAATGAACAGTATTTTGTGGAGAGATTTTTTACCCGACATGGTTTCAATAGCTTAAAATCACGAGGAGTTAAATTATGGAACTCGTTGCCAAAAGATACCTTTGGCGGTAGCTTATTTTCTGCTTCCAAAAAATACACAGAATTCTTACTAAATGAATATACCTGTAATACATAACTTGTAAGACTAATAAGCAAGCTATCAAGTGTGTTTTTTTCTTCTCATCTCCTAAGTAATTGTTGCTCTTTCTTATACTTACTTTTTCTCTTAAATTTTCTATATTACACTTTTTTTGATACTTATTTTATCTCTCCATACAGTCGAAATCCCCTGTCAATAAGGCCCCTATTTGAAAATATATATAATAATCATAATTACTTGTATTAATTGTATTGTTTTGTTTAGATTTTGGTGTCATCTAACTTTATTATTTTTTGTTTTCACTTATACTGTTTTCATTTATACTTTGTTTTCATTTATACTGTTTATTATTATTATTTTTTTCCTATTTGATTTTGTTATCCGCAGTCTCACCATTTACTTTTAATATACTAATTTAATTATTAGACAGGGCAGGAGACTAGATGACCCTATGGTCCTTCCCTGCCCTGCTCCACTACTATAATTAAGTAATATTTGAAAAAAACTTGTCATGTCAAACAAATGGAGAAAATAAATGTTCTATGTCTATGTCTATGTCTATGTGGTCTACTGTTCCAGCAATTTTCAGGAATAGAAAGTTTCACCATTACTTTCTTAGGTCTCGTCTCTTATGTTTTCTGTCTTTGTACATTGATTAGAGTTCATACTTGTATTTCTTTCATTTGTCATACACCCAGCACTGACTCAGTTATAAGTTTACAATAAAAAATCCTTAAATGGAGTGTAAAAAACTTTCCAGAAAAAAGCAAACATTCACTTTCGAGCCTTTACAAACACAAACTTGTACCTTTCCATCCTGACCACCAGTGACAATGTTCTGTCCATCTGGAGAATATGCTAAAGAGTTCATGTTGTTGAAATGACCCTGTTGTTTGAGTATGTATGTCTCACTCTGCCATTCCCACACCAGTAACTGTCCGAGACCTTTACAACCAAATGCAATCCAGTCCCCAGTGCAGTTAAACATTATGCTCGATATCTCATGATTTGATATGCTAAAGTAAAAAAACAAGCAGTGAATTATGCAAAGAATTACTTGAGCTAATTTCAGACATTAAGTCTGATTAAAAATGTCATTTTTATTGCTCAGTCATGTAGCATTAATGTGAGCCAAGCACAAAGAGTGGACACTTTTGGCCAAAGTTCGCATTATGGTTCAGTACGATTGTTATTTAGTTATGAATTGAGGTATAATATTTTAATAGTTTGTTTATATATACATGTGTTTAGTCAGTCAAAACTATGTCACATTTTTTGAAGGGGCGGTCAAAATGCTTGGAATGCCGTTGACTTGGCTAGAGAAAAGACGTAATATCTAAAGATTCTTCCCTTGCGAAATAAGCAGAGATAAGCATTTGATATTTTTATATAAGAACTTGTTCTTCAGTAATGATGATTCAAGTTAAAAAGAAAATTATGTTCCAAACTGTAAAATAAAAACATTTCTGTTTCTAAAGTAAAGTATTTAATTATCTAGTTAATTAACCCAACTAAAGAGCCATAATAGTACTGTTGGAGAAGCAGCAGCCTCTTAAGAACTACAGCTTATTTGAAACCTTTCAGAATAAGTGAAGAAATGAAAAGAAAACATGGCAGTTTTTAGTTATATGTTTCGTTTGGATGCCCAAGTTAAAAAAACAGTTGCTAATAAAGATCGAAAACAATGGCGCTAGAAATAGTGAAAACGACATAAAATGCTATCCAGTCCCCAGTGCAGTTAAACATTATGCTCGATATCTCATGATTTGATATGCTAAAGTAAAAAAACAAGCAGTGAATTATGCAAAGAATTACTAAAGCTAAGTTCAGACATTAAGTCTGATTAAAAAGGTTATTTTTATTGCTCAGTCATGTAGCATTAATGTGAGCCAAGCACAAAGAGTGGACACTTTTGGCCAAAGTTCGCATTATGGTTCAGTACGATTGTTATTTAGTTATGAATTGAGGTATAATATTTTAATAGTTTGTTTATATATACATGTGTTTAGTCAGTCAAAACTATGTTACATTTTTTGAAGGGGCGGTCAAAATGCTTGGAATGCCATTGACTTGGCTAGAGAAAAGACGTAATATCTAAAGATTCTTCCCTTGCGAAATAAGCAGAGATAAGCATTTGATGTTTTTATATAAGAACTTGTTCTTCAGTAATGATGATTCAAGTTAAAAAGAAAATTATGTTCCAAACTGTAAAATAAAAACAAATAAATAAGTATTTAATTATCTAGTTAATTAATCCAAGTAAAAAGCCATAATAGTATTCTTGTGGAAGCAGCAGCCTCCTAAGAACTATAGCTTATTTGAAACCTTCCAGAATAAGTGAAGAAATGAAATAAAACATGGCAGTTTTTAGTTATATGTTTCGTTTGGATGCCCAAGTTAAAAAAACAGTTGCTAATAAAGATCGAAAACAATGGCGCTAAAAATAGTGAAAACGACATAAAAGCAACTGCATACATAGATAAGCAAATATGCAGTACTACCAAGAGTAATAGGTGTAAGCATAAAACAAAACAATACTGACGAGTTTACACGTTAGAATAAGATTACCAATATTAATTTTAGATAAATTTACCTTAGCGAGTGTATCAGGTTAAAGTCAGGCATTTCATGTAGAAAGAAAGAACCATTGGAAAACCCAGCCACAAGTATGTGTGTTTGCTTGTGGTAGCTAGCACTAGTTAAAAGCACATAACCTTGGCCACGTAGATCTTTATATGAATGCCTACAAATGTGGAATAGCATAGTTAACAACAGCTATTATTCCTTGTTTCACACGTGACTTTAAATGAGCTTTGACTAATTTTTGTATTTTAATACATGCTACAAAAAACACTGACAATTACAAATAAATAGTTAATCCATACACACAGAATTGCAGATAAGCTTAATAAGGCAAAAACGTATCCATGTTATGAACAGTTATCAATGGGTTAAATCAACAAACAACTTTGTAAAATCCCATACAAAACTCTGTAAAAGCTTTCACTAAAACTCCATACTTGATTTAAGAAAGGTAAGAAAATATGACATTTCACTGATTTGGAATTTTTGGAGTTTAGAAAAATCAAAGCGTCTCTTCAAACTTATCGATTTTTTTCACTTTTTTCATTTACTTGTGTTTTATTTAGGAAGCTCTCACATTTGAATATCTTTGTTGAAATATGAAAAAAACAGCAAATTTTAATAGCAGGAAATCTTACAGCAAATGGACTTCAAGAGGAAACTTACAGGACAGCATTATAATCTTAAATGTCAAAAACATTAAAATATGTCATTAATGGCATAAACCCACATTTAATTAAATTTTGATACCAAACATTGGAAGTCAGAGAATGTGAAAAATTGGGACACTTATAATAATTAATTTATTATCCACAGATATTTCAAGTCAGAAATAATCAAAAATATAAGAAAATAATATAATTAGTCACTTAGAATCACTCTAATGTGAGCAATCTATCATTGAAAATGCTGAATTTGGTTGGATAGCTATAAGGAATGAACTTTGAACTGCCTTGATCAATACGGAGGTTGCAATGGCCTAGTGGTGGAAGACATCTGTCTGATAAACAGAATGTCCTGGTTCAAATTCAGGTGGAACTTTTTAACTCTTAATGACTTCCAAGTTTGAAATCGAAATCTAATTAATTGATGAGCCTGATATCAGAATTTAATTCATTGTGAGTTACATTTAATGCCATTAATGAAGAAATCTGATTCAAGCTTGGGACATGCAGGCTATAAGCCTAAAATGCCAACAATTGATTCTTTTGCTTTTATCACTCTGCCAAGCTTGATTAAATAACATCAAGCTTGAATAACAAGCTTCATTACCATCTTATAAATTAAAAGTAATTCAACTAAAGTAATTTTGAAGAAGTCATACTTTGCAAGTCGTTTATATTTGATTTGCTCTTGAGTTTCCATCTCTTTTGCTTGCTCCAGCTCTCCTTTTTTCACATGAAAAAGAAAAAGACAGAAAATAATTTCATAAGCAAAGTGACAACATGTTTGACTTTACAAACACAACTTATTCAATAGTTTTTACACGCAAATATAACCGTAACTTGTTACACTGTTACGACTAGTCAAATCTTATTACTGAAGTGAATGAAATTTCGATGAGCATAAATTTGTTGAGATGTATAAACTGTTAGGTTAATCAGTTTTTCAATTTTGTTACATTTTTTTTGTAATACAATTCTGTTGCACAAAACAGTGAAAATTCTCACTTTTTTGTGCAACAGAACCATCAGCAATGGAAATAGATCTGCACAGCTGTCTAGCAAATCATAAATGATGCCACAAAACTGACATTTAAGATTTCATATTTATGGGGTGACTTCATTACCATCTTCATTACCAATTAACAGGTAACTTTAACAGCACTATAACCAAATAACTAAATCACCTCACTCACAAGGACAAAAATGAATGAAAGTCATAATTGATCAACATTCAAGTATGGAAACCACATTCAATACATTTTTTTTGAAAGATAAATACATGTTTTCTCACCATCCTGGCCATTTATATTGGCTTGTGCTGGATTTGTCTCCTTTTCTCCATCTTCGTAACTGCCCACACTTACAAGCTCATTTTCAGCAGCAGAATTGAGCGAAATTAATCCATCTAAATCCGTATCACTTTCCCAGACACACAGCTGCCCGTTCTGACTTATAGTATAAATCTGACATCAAATGTTAAGTAAAACATATAGAAATAAGAGATTTGATGCAAATTTCTACTTAAGAATAATTGCCTTAGCTGAAAGCACCTTCTTCTTAATGATATTTGAGAAGACCTTCAGAGATTGATAAAGAACCACTGGATTTCATCTCTACGCCTCAAAAGACGGAAATGCACTTGAATGTGCTACTTTTTTCTTAGTCTGTTTTGTTTTGATGTGCCACCACCATCTACTGCCAGTAAAAAAATCAAGCGATGCATTTTCGGCTTTTAACTTTAAACACAGTGTGATAGCTAGCTTAAACAATATGACAATATGCAATAAAAATTTGTGACAGGCAGTGTTCTGAAAGAAGCATAGTAAAAAACGAGAGCACACAGCTTGCCAAGGCACATCTATAATTGTACATTTCACGATTACAACAGGTACAGCCTTTCGTTCACTAGAAAAAGATTTAAACTCTAAGTAAACTCTTAGTTAGATGAGAAAGAAAATTAATCACAAATAAGAAAATTAACGACTAATGTATTCAATATCTTCTGGTTGCTCATCAAATAAATGAAGTCTGAAAAAAGAACATATGTAATCAATAGCTAAAATTCACTTTTTGGGGTGATTTCATACTGTAATATGACTTTCTGTGATGTACGAGTTTTCTTTTTTAATTCAACGATACGATATGATTCTTCTTGGTTAGCAGTCTTATTTTATTTGCATTTAGTACAGCATTAACTGTTCAATATTTTGCTTACTTTGTTATTAGAGATCTGTTCCGCTTTATTGTTTTTTAAGGGATGGCTGTTAGCAAGTTAGACGGTATCAAATAAATTGCTCTGCCACATTTATAATGTTATCTTCCTTCCCTTCTGTTTTTGTATTTGTAATTGTACCTAGTACTACTATACATTCATAGGATACATCCAATGAATTCAGTTCGAAGAAACAGTTGATGATGACATCACTGTGTCCACCAAGTCCGTAGGTAACTAGATTGGACAAACGTGTTGCAGCCTGCACTCGCGTACTGGTATCCCTGCTACCTGCTGCAAACACCCTGAAAAATAAAATACGAAAGTCGAGAATAACCAGTTTTCTTAGCATAGCATGGAAAGCATCTTTTCAGATTAATCTCAGACAGAAAATGTGACTAATGCAAATAAGCTCAGCACTGCACAATGATCCTGAGTTCAACCGAAAATGACACACAAGAATTCCGCTCCAACCGAGTTATGTTTTTGATAAATCACGTCACACTGAAGCAATGCAGGACGGAACACATGTACTTCAATTGCTTCTGGTTACAGTTTATGTTCCACAAAAATTTTAATTACAGATGCACATTCCTAGAGTGCACACACTATGCAGCACATCAAGAATAAGAAAAAATATCATAAAACAGAAATTCAATACTCACTGGTCAAAGGTCGAATCTTAGTGACCTTTGCCTGACTCAGGTGCATACATGAGCTACTTATTCATAAATAGAATGTTTGAATGGAATGATCAACATGATCATTCATTTCATGATGTGCCTTTCATTAAAGGCAATAAGCAGATCTATGTGGATTTAAACTTAAGTACCGGGAATCTGTAGTCCAGTCAATACAAGTAGTCGCATCATAAGCGCCGTAAAAGTTTCGGTAAAGAGCAAATGGGTTAAATTCATTGGTGTGCGGTCCTGGTGCATGGAATACCTGCACAAGACTATCTTTTGTAACAGCGAACTTTCTAGAATTAAAGAAAATGTCATTAAACATAGAAATTTACTAAATAACCAACATGATTAATATCCAATTGGTTAATTTGTTAATTAACTAAAATTGTAATGCACTTACTAGCCTAGTAAAAAAAAGTTTTGCATCACACCAGGAAGTTAAAAGGTCCTGTTTTGTTATTATCTTAAATTATACAATTATCTTGAAATCGGCTATTATTCACACGTGCAGTAATAGCAATTTTACATAGATAAAAATGATGCATAAAGGTATAAAATGTGAAGCTTCCATCAAATAAAGTAAAATCAAATGACATACTTCATTCGTCAAGAGCACTAATCTAACCAAATTTTCAAACACAGGTGCAGAAAAGTAATAATTCGATATTATACGGTGCAGAACAAACTAATTGGAAGTACTTGAACACATATACCACTCACAAACTGTGTATTATACAGACAAATGGCGATAACTATGATAGCAATGAAATCCAATTTCATCTTCAAAATGCCATATGAAAAACCAGCCTGATCAACATGTTAACTCACTGATAATGATGACCACACTGCAGGGAATGACACTTGATGTAAAGTTCATGAACGAAAAAGACTGCATTACCTGCCATCTGGGCTGAAGCTAATGGCATGAACCCGACTGTAGAAGTGATACCGACGTAATACTGTTTTGCTTACTAAGCTGCAAAGCAATGCTTCACCCTCTGAAAAAATTATGAAGGCACGTAAAACAATGAATAGTTACGTTGATTATTGATAGATCACGAAAAGCATCGAACCAAAAGTTTTCAATTGCTGCTGAAAGCAGCTCGTCACACTGAACTTACTTTATTTATTTCATTTATTTCAAATAAGAACTACTACTGCGAAGAAGATATGCCTAGTCCATTCGAACACTATTGCAGTGTAGCATCACATGGAGTTTGCACAAAATCTTGAAGAAAGAAAGCTACTATCATTTTCTGTCATTTAATAATACTAATTCAGCTTCAATCAGTTTCTTTCATGAAAGAAAATACCACATTTCTCACAAGTAATTTCGGAATAGAACTCCAAAGTACGTTCATGAGAAGGCATATTTAACAAACACGAATGCTGTAGCTCAGACTGACACACCAATCAGCGAATGACACACCACATGAGGCCTGACTTCGCATGTAAGGAAATGTTCTTGGTAGTTACTATTTTTCTATAAAATGAGGACCTTTTTTAAGTAACAAAAACACGATCAGTAGTTTTGTCAACTATCATAAATAATGTTTAGGGATTATTTCCGTATGAATTATTCTGCTTGGAGGTGACATGGTCGTCAGATTTTCCATGTTTGTGTTAAACAACAAAGCACTTATATAGGTGCACTTGTGTGGAACATGAGCACGTCTGAATATTCTGACATATAGTCTTAAAATAACTCTCCGCCCACAAAGGTTTGTATCAGTCTCTTGCTATCATAGTCATGCATATTATAAATAATTATGGTCATTTATTCTCTTCCTGACCAAAATCCGTTAGCTGCTTTGACTTGTGCTGCTTCGATGAAAGAAGCATCTTGCAACACTGGATAAGAATAAATTGAAGGAAGTCGGATAATTATGTTGTCTTATGTTGGCTAATATTTATCTGACTCCTGAAGCTATACGCTGTCTTTACAAATCCATCATTCGACCTTGTGTTGAATACTGCAGTGTCAAGCAAGCTGGTGCCTCAGCTTGCTACGTTAATCCACATGACAGACTGCAAAACTGTACTGTCAATCTGGTTAGACTTGATTTTGTACAGATGTGGCCATTTGCCAACTTTGGTGATTACAGTTTCATGTTTTCATTTTATCATGCAGACAGACACAGATAGACAGTCACGCACACTGATGCAACTAAACGCAACAAGTGTTACACTATATTGTTGGTGTTGCTGAACAAAACAACCAAATAGTTACCTACCCTAAGTGCAATTCATTTAAAACAGTTTATTAATTCATAGTTTTTTTAACAAAATGTCAGTCTTAACTGTTCAATCCCAGTACTAGCCATTTACCTGAATCGACAACAATGAGTGTAATACCGTCTGGAGACAATGCAACGCAGTCAATGTTACACCGGCTTTCAATGGGTAGAGTTTCTGACCGATTACTGTAAGATCACAACAGAAAATTAGAAAAAGTTGGTTTTATTTTCTCTAATTTGTCAACATATATATAAACAGCAAACATAGTAGAATTAAAAAAGTTAAAATTGAGCAAATATCATATCAACATGTATAAATGGTAAAAAGTAGCTGTACTGTAGCCTTTAAATATTAAATCAAAGGCTACAGTCATCACTAAATCATTAAAGGAAAAGTCAAGTCTTCTGGGAAGTTAGGCTCATTTTAATGCTTGGGAAAAATGTTAGAACTTAGAATTAAACTGTGACAAAAGCCTCCAGTAATCAGTGAAATCAGTTTTTTCAAAGTCGTGATCATTTCACACTTGGGTGCTCTCACTTTGAACGCCAATTCTCCTAGCAATGATATCTTTCATTGCCTGAAGAAAAGCAAAGCACTGTAAATTCCGTCAAAAATATTATAAGTTTTTTTTACATTACAAATTAGACAGTTAACTTTGTGATACTTTTACACGAACATTACTTGACTTGCAGAAGTTTGAATTAGCTTAAGCAGCACGCACTTATGGAAAGTAATGATACACTTACGAAAAGTCACAAAGTCCACCAGTTAGTCATAATTTTGAAGTGGATGGTGGCTACCACTGCGTCTGAAAACTTCTATGCAATGGCAGTATTAAAATTACCTTTATGCTTTACAGACAGTTTTTTGCGAATTTCTTTATTACATTTTTCTAAGTTTAAGTGATAACAGTAAAATAATCTCAACATGTTAAGTGATTTGTGCCTTCTTTTAAGTAATCACTAACTGGCATACGCTTCTTATACATTACGCTGCTAGCCGGGGGATTCAGCACTTAGTAGTGGTATTCAGTATGAAATATCATGGAGTGAGAGAATTTAACATCATATTTTTTCAAGGATACTCTTCAGAAATGCGACACGGAACTGGCAAAGATGGCCGACCAACATTTCAAATACATTATGCATCCTCATGCAAGAAAATAATTTTGTAAATAATTGGAAATAGTACCAACAACAGTTCAAAAACTAACTTAAAATATAAAGTAACATGGCATTCCTTTCAAACAAGAAAATTGTGTGTTATGGGCCAAATTACCCATATAATTAGTTTCCTGTTTTGCCTAAATTCATTTTTTATTTTCCCAATTGAAGAAGCCATCAACTTGACTGGACAGGTAAGCAGTTGCTGGTAGATTGGTAGATTGGTTATTGCAGAGACCTGGCACCTTGTTTACAAACTTACTTGTAATGTTGGTGAAAAAATGCAATTTTTATGTTAGAAACTTCATGTCACGCTTCATGAATAGTGTGCTCTACATGGGTAGCCAAATGAAATAAGTAATTTAAGTTATAAATCTATTGTTTGTTAATTCGACAGCGATTTTTCTCTGCAACTTTTGTTCAAATTTCTGTAAATTTATATTATTACAAATTTTATATAATTTTTTTTCCTTTATAAAATAAAGACCGCAGTAAATGCCTTATGCAAGGAAACTTTGTGTTTGCTGTCTTTGCATTATGTTACATTGTTTTAGTTCAAACTATCCAAAACTATCTAAAATCTACACACCGCTTTTAATCAATTGATTGTACACAGTTTTACTAATTTAACATCAATATTTATTTAACTCATTACCAACACTTAATAGCCATGCATTATATTCTGTAATATCTATTTCTCTTGCATTACAGCCTAAGGTATTATTAATCAGTTATGTATAACTGCATACCAAGGTTATGACTAAATAAAAAACATGTGTTTAGGCAAAAAGAAAACAAGAAAATTTTAGAAAATTTCTTTCATGATTAACCACAGTTTGCACAAAGTTTATATAAGAGTGACAGGTAAAATATTTTGTGTTTTTTGTTATTGTTGTTAATGACCCATAAAATCTTACTTTTTTAGATCAAAGATGCTAAGTCTGTTACCAACAGGGCTGAGTAGTCGACTTCCGTCCAGGGAGAAAGTGAGGTTACCCGAATGATATACTGTACCAAGCAAGTTGGCAAACTACAATATACAAAACACAGCCAGTACAATAAAATATTCAACTTCAAAGAAATAGCGTCATGCTGTACTAAATAGGCTGTAATCTATATTACAAAGCAACTAGGCCTATGGTCCAAATACGATTATAATCTTACTTGATTGTAAATTTTGCAGTAATTGTAATCGTAATCGTTTTCATAAAACGAAAAATCACAATCACAGTCGAAATCAATGTAATCGCTTTCTGTAACTCCTACCAATCATTTGGGATCACTCCACCATCCTTCCTCCCCTCCCACCTTTGCCTATGGGTGGGGTGGGGGAAGGATTGTAAAATGATCACAAATAATTGACTGGGTGGAACATAATACCCTTGTGTTTTTTCTCCAAAATTTCACGGATTGATTTTCAATCGCAAATAGATTTTTATGTGTTTAATAGTTATGATCGGTCAACAGGCAGAACTGCCTAACAGAGGGCACAAACGGATATGATATGATTCAATCTAGCCATAACACAATGCCTGATTCACTTATATCAGACAATGTCAATCATACTTAATGTACATTAATTGTGTGTACAAATTAGTTCATATTTCCTCTGATTTTCCTCTTATCTGACTGAAGTATATGCACAAACATGACTAAATCTTCACTACCTCAAAAGGCTAGCATCAATAATTTCAGCGATAATGCAGTTCACCTGATCACAGGTCTGATAAAGGGTAGAATATGTTCTAATTGCAATCTGCATGAAAGCCAACTTTAAAACAATGCGTAAAATAATTTCGATTAGTTGCTGTTATACTATCACAGCATCTAGAGTTAAAAATACATGAATTCTTCAAAAAAATCGTTTAATACCATAAATCACGGAATATCATGCCAAACATGGTCGTCACAGTTAACATTTTCTCTCATTACAGTTATGTAGTGATTATGTGTGCAGCTTGTTTTCTAGATCAACCCTTGACAATTACAATAAAACCTGATCCGTACAAGTTGATACAACTAATGGTAACCTGTCACTCATGAAACTGTGAACCACGAAAAAGACAGCATACTACGAAATGCATGCTAGCAAATCACATATTATGTAATGTTATCAAGAGTCCGTCTTCTACAATTATGGCAGAATAAGTTATCAGAATGCTCAGCTGCTTTTATACTGTATAAAGAGAATAAACCAAAGACCTATTACGAAAGGTGTTATGCGGCGCAATCTGAATCGTAATTTGACCATTCAGTACAGTACAAACTATTTAAAGTATATACTAAAATTAATGCTGAAAACTTACTTTATACGAAAACTTCATTACATTCGACACTGTATTACTTTTAGAAATAAATGTTATTCAAACTTTAAGATATAGAATTATGGCTTATAAAATTAGACTTCATTTCACAAAAATTTTGCGTATATACAAAAATTCATAAATTACTGCTACGAGATTTACAGCTCTACATCATTATGTGAATATGTGCTGCTATCGGCAAATCATAAATAAATGAATGTGATGAACGTAATATGGACGCGATGGACGTCTATTCACTAATTTAACGGGCGTGATGAACGTTGTTAAAGTAAAAATCATACGGCAAAAATTAACCAAATTGATTTGCACGTAACTATATGGAGTCTATTATGTTTAAAGTAACGTTCAGTGGGCGCTAAACGTTAAGCCCACGACGAAAACAATTAAGTTCATTAAATTATTGAGAATGGACGCTCGAAATAAAATCTACCGCATTCAAATACACATACAAAATGGACGTTCACTGCGTTGAAATACACATACGTAAATCACGTCCATCAAAGTGAGTGGACTCTCAAAATTACGTTCAACGTGTCCAAAATTACGTTCAACAAGTCCATCAAATTAGGGACACTCGCTGCAATAGCAGAATCGTACAATCACGTGTTGAACTATCGAATAGTGTTGGTTGGGCACCATTTACCGCATTAGCTGAAGCACCGCAGTTGTGCTACTACGCATGTTAAATTTCGGGACAACGGAATATATCCGTTACGTCGCTTACGTGTAGCTAGTAGCTACTAGCTACGTTTATGCGTAGCGGTTAGGACAATCTCTGCAGACAACAAGTTCGGTATGGGCAGCCCAAATAACGCATTGGTGATTTCGCTTATCTTTTTAGCTTTTACCAATTTTTCACCTTGTAAGCACCTTGAGTTCGGTATCAAATTTTAATTAATTGGGGGTTTGTAACAATTTGTTTAATTACCACAAGATTGTAATAATTTGTTTCCGCACTAATTAATATTAAAATATATAAAAGTGGATTAAATTTGGTGAAGCATCTAGTTTAATTTTAAAAAGTGTAAAAGTTGTAAACATTTTGAAAAGATCCCATGCAGTGTTTATGAACTTTTGTCAAATCTAGCTTTGCACCAAGTTCAAACCATACTTTGGTATCTTTTTTGTGTATATAGTAAAAACTATTTGAGTTTTTCGGAGCAACACTTAACCATATAGGATAAGTGCTTGAATGATGTGACAAAAACTTGCTTTTCATAAAATAAGTCATTCCTGCTATAGCTCAGCTAGGTCTTATATTCAACATGTATTTTAGTTGTCTAATAAGTAATATTATTGTACATTAACGTGTTGACTCTGAATTAATGGTACTATCATTATATTTTATTTTATTGAATAAATATTTTATATTTAAATAATTATTTAAAGTAATATTTTAAATTATTATTATTAATTGAACAAGAGAACAGATTGCTACGACTAAGATAAACTTCAATTTCTGCTGCAGGATTTGGGCCGCCTGTGCACCATCTTAAACGATTTATTACACCACTACACTAAAAAAAACGACATACAAAGGACGTTGTAAATGTAATATTTATAAAGTAATTGGTAAATACCGCACCTGCCCGTGTGCACTGTATCATAGGTTGGACCAAGTACCACACTGTGCGGAAGATGGGCAGGTAAGGCAACTGGCGTCCAACAAAAGAATCAATTGAATTCAATCTTGTTTATTACACATATACGGCTTAACAAGTCGCTGGCATAAAAAGAAAAGACTTAACTACTGCATTTACAAAAATTATATATACATATCAATCGCTGTTTACAAATAGATATTGACATAGACATGGACATAGCTATAGACATTTTTATAAAAGGAAAAATAGAAAACTTATAAATTTGCTCACAGTGAATGAAGACATATATAAAAATGAGTATGCAGTGAATATCACATAATTAACATTATTTTCAGAACATTGATAGGTAGGCATACTAATATTTACAAAGAGAAGAAAAAGAAGTATTCTGTATATAATTTGATATCTTACTATGTTAAAAAAACAAGAATAAAGGTACTTATTGTGTTTTCCAAATCATAATGGAAATATTAAAGTTCATCAAAAAAGTACATAATATTGATAAAAATTACTTAATAAACATAATGTAGGAAAATAAATATATAAATGTACATTATCAGTGAGTGCAACAGTAAGTATTATGGTTATCTTGGGGACTTGAGTCAAATATTATTAGCTAGGGTAATGTAAAAAACACAAGATTAGACAACTTTAGAGAACGTTTGAAAAGGTGCAATTAGCCAAATATTACAATAATTATTATTAGTTTAATTATTTTTGAGTAATCAGTTGTTGTCTCTTTAAAGAACATTTTCATAAAATTCTCCTAGCATGATTATCATTAAATTTTGTATCGAAGGCCGAGAATAGGTAGATCACGGTCGATAGTTACACGCATGCCCACGTGAGTGTAAATTAATAAAACAGATTTTGATTCGCTGATACAACTATATTTTTGGTACTAACCAATCACGGCTTTTGAAACAAAGTGCAGGACCGCATGATTCAGGTCATTCATGTCGCCCATTTCTCTGCTATTTTCTTCAAGAACATCTGACTTTTTTCCTTCGCGGTTTTATTTTCATTTATTGAATTTTCAACCACTGTAAAGATGACAGAACCAATCTACGCGCCTTTCTTTGGTGTTATGGGTGCTTCTGCTGCCATGGTATTCAGTGGTATGTTCATTTAATTTTTACCGAAGTTGAAACTAAAATTTTCCACATGTTACCATTTGATAATATTAGTGTGGCAGTCAGCTTCTGGAATACGGTGCTAAACATATTATAGTTATTTCGTTACTTTTGACAATTGCTCAGAAGTTACTATACACTATTTTTGCTCAAGCTACGGTACGGTGTTAAGATTGCAGCAATTCATATTGTATGGATAGCGTTGACCTTGGGGTTGGTGATTATGGGTAACGAGTAACAGCTTATATACTATTGTTTGTTGATCAAAGTTGCAGGGTCGATGATATCGGTGTTGCTCGATGATGAAGTG
The DNA here is from genome assembly GCA_030141605.1 of Tubiluchus corallicola. NCBI lineage: Eukaryota > Metazoa > Priapulida > Priapulimorpha > Priapulimorphida > Tubiluchidae > Tubiluchus > Tubiluchus corallicola. The sequence continues at coordinate 69,100 of JAQGDQ010000124.1, forward strand.
TAAAAAACCCATGCAGTGGCACCGAGTTAAGGAATTTTTTTGGCAGGACAATCGCGCGAAATCATTAATACTACCAAAGTGCATTGCATTTAAATGATGTAAAGTATGTGCCAATTAAGTATATTCATTGCAATTAGATTTTGTATTGATTTGGCTTAGGTAGCTTTATGAAGCTGAATTGCAGGGGTATTGTCACTGAAATGTGGAATACATAAGTTAGTGCAAGTTTGTGATTTTTTCTCACTTTTTTCTTTCAGCTCTTGGGGCAGCTTATGGTACAGCGAAATCAGGAACAGGAATAGCTGCAATGTCTGTAATGCGACCAGAGCTTATCATGAAATCCATCATTCCCGTAGTTATGGCTGGAATCGTTGCCATTTATGGACTTGTAGTGGGTGTTCTTATAGCTAATGGAGTTGCTCCCACAGAAGGCGGCAAATATACTTTATTCAAGTGCGTAGATAACTTTTATAGTGTTGATTACAGGTCCTGCTGCTAGGGGTTGACGAAATAACATAGTAATCTCTTGTAGGGATGTCACGAAGCTTCGACAGAACCGGAGCTTCGAAACCAAATCCGAATCGGAGCTTTGATTCAATCTGGTGAACTTTTGGTGTTACTTTAGATCCAATCTGATTCGGCAGAGGCGTTTTAAAAAAATCCGGTTTAGCTTTAGCTGCGGAGGCGATTCGATGGCACTTTATTATAAAGGCATTACAGCATATATATATATACCGCATTACCATTTTAACTGCTAGTTTCAACAAAAACGATAAGATCTCTTTTATTACTTTGATCGAACGTGTATTCGCTAACAATACACATTGCTAGACAAACGTGGATTTTTGTCATCCACATTAAACGGACACATGGCGTGTAGATAAAGGTACCGCAGGGAATTTTTTGACTAACAGATTTTATATTGTTAGTCACCAGCAGAAAAAAATCTGTTACAAAATAATTAAATTATCTGTAATCTTTATTATTGCATAATTACTGTTAAACGTGAAAGACATTGCTGTCCTACCAATCTGTCATAATTTAGTTGAAACTGTGTAGATTTGAATAAGATCCAGATTCGAAAATGATTTTAAACTGAGATTTGGATTTGATCCGGATTGGAAAGTTATTATAAAATGAGATTCGTTGTACATTCAGATTCAGTAATTTCAAATTCGTGACATCCCTGACCTGTTGCTGGTAACATTAGTCAAAAAACTTTGGTTGGCCAAGGATTGAACAGTTTAATGTTAATTGGTTTGCAAAGCCCTTTATGTGCAAGTATGATTTTGTACTGTTACTACTATATAAACAGCTTAACCACCTTTACACTAGGCAGAAATTACTCTATCCATAACATACTTTTTATCCAGATCTTATGTGAACAGTTGCACAGCCACAAAGACCACCTTGGGTGCTTTCAGTGACTGTATCTCGTATGTAGCCTCAGAAGATGTAGACATCTAGGACACAGATTAATTTTTAATGTAAACAGAGTATATACCCATCCTGTGTTCTTTTGCTGCCAACAATAACAATACTTCTGTTTCCGTCTAATCGCCCAGGTAATTTTTTCATCACGCATCCTTCCGGGAATTTTATCATTTTTTTGTACGTTCATGTACTTACCTGACGCAGTCATATGAGCGTATTTTTTCATTTAAAACATAAAACGCAGTAATTATTATAACATTGTTGTTTTGGCGAGAGTGCAGCCATGTTTTTGCAAAGCTAACTCTTAGCTAAGGTTTCCATTTTGTATGATGCTGATTATTGTATTGGAGGCTAAAAGTATCATTTTTTCCACCAAATTTTTGTATTGATGGCCCAGTAGTGTTGCCGTGCATTGAAAAAATTCAAAACATTGCTGCTAAACAGTGGGAAATAAATGAACTTTGATTTCCACGATTCAGCTTTAAATATTAACAAAGCTTACAAATTATTGTAAAAAAATCCTCTTGTGATACTGACATGTTTTGAACTCATAAGGTCAGACAGAAACTAATTTTTTTCAGCTGGCCTCGTACACTGCATATGGAAAAGTACATTTGCATATGGAAATCCTAACAGTATGTTTTAATGGCACAGAGCCAAAATAAGTCTGCATATCTACACGTAGCGTAAACAGGGGTACGAGTGGATGAAGGCATTAAGAGATTCCAGTATGTGTCCTGTATCTTCTCCGCATTGTGAACAGGACTTTAGAGGCACAACAGATGTCTTTTAGAGTAATTGTAAAATATTAGATTTATCACCAACTTTCACACCTTGTGATTGATGTGCTGAGAGAAACAACACTTAATAATAAAACCTGAAATGTTTCTAGTAATTGATTCTGGATGATTCATGATTGTAGAACACCTTTACGGCTAAATTCTGAGTATCGGGCAAAAGTCACACTTGAGCCAGGGCTCCTTCTTGGCAGGGCTATTCTGCCAGTTATCTGATCTATCTTTTGCATGAACTGTGTTGTGTGAACTGAGACAGCTTACAACTCAATTGCTTATAGTGTGCACTTTTGTTATTTTCATTGCTTATTGCTAATGCACATATACATTCAAGAAACTTGAAGTTCATTTGTTTCAGGGGTTTTGCCGATTTTGGAGCAGGTTTGAGTGTTGGTTTGAGCGGTCTTGCGGCCGGATTTGCTATAGGAATAGTCGGAGACGCCGGCGTAAGAGGAACAGCTCAGCAGCCTAGACTATTTGTTGGCATGATCCTAATTCTTATCTTTGCTGAAGTTTTGGGTCTTTATGGATTAATCGTTAGCCTGATTTTGATCACAAAGCAAACACAATAAGTTGTATGACATTAAAAGTGTTAGCGAAAACGGTATAATGTAATTGTTGTGTTAGATGGAAAATGAACATTGTTCAGAACCGTGGCTTTCATTTACAAGTTACAAGGTTGGATAAATTTTAAACTTTAACATGCACATAATAAATTACTAGATGTTGAGTATCAGTAGCACGAGCAGAATAACATGAATTTCCGTACATGTTGGTTTTTAAGCCAAAAAAGCACTGTTAAAATTATAAATTATTGTACAAACTTGGTTAGATGTGTCAGCCTTGTGCTTTGTTTCTTAACTCCTAACGTTTTAGAAATACATAAGAAATGCAAGGTTGTTGTATAATTTTGGTTTCTGAGAATCATCTCGAGAACCACAATTCGAATTGTATAATAAAATGAAATAGTTGTTTATGTTATTGCCCTGAAAATATTATAATTAATTAATGAAATGTAAATTTTGATTCATCTATGTTATATGTGTACAATATTTGCATGTGACGTTAAATAGAAGTAGAATCAATGTGCCCCAAGGTTATGGCATTGAAGGTTACAATAGGTGTTAACGCTTTCTTGTCTCTTAATACTGGTTTGACAACTCTATGCTTATCTCCAATCTGTGTTAATTTCCTTGTGCATGTAATGGCCTTATAGCAAGTGGCCTATTTTCCTTTAGAACTGGATACCATAAAACTGGGCAAAATTAAATGCCTGTTGTTGTTGGAAAGCATTAGCTGGAGAAATGGTTAGTATCAAGTACAGTATGCAGTGTGATGTTTAAATACTTTTGTGATGCAATAAAAAAGGAAGTCTATGAAGAAATGATATTTAATATTTTAAATTTTCACTGCAGAACTTTGACTGTTGACAAAAAGCGTAAATCACATGAGAATCAAAATAAATGTGGTTTATATTCCCAGAGGCCTTAATAATGTTAGAAAACGTGCTAAAAAAATAAAAAGCTAAAATAAAAGCAGGCCAATTTTTCATTATTATACGGAATCTTGAATTTTTCTATGAAAACTTACATAATTTTTTCACTCGTCTGCAAAACTTCCGACTGGCAAAAATAAAAAGGGACAAGAACGTAAAATGTGTTCTGTAATTAAGCACTAGCTGATCACCCGATAACTACTGCTAATTAATGCATAATCGTATTTTAATTGTACTCTACAATGTATAAGTTTATGTATTTGTGTTAGGGTTAGTGGCAGAGCATTGAGCACTTTTCTGTTTTCACTCACTGTTGATTACATATAGTTTTACATTGCTAGCTGCACTACGTTAAACATGATGTGTAGTACACATGTAGTTTACTTTGGAATTGCTGTTAAGTTAGTACCCTAGTTTTTGCACTCTTTGACTGTCTGTGGTAAATATAAATTATATTATGTACGTGCATCGTGTCAAAGTGAGTTCCTGTCTGTATTTTGTGATTTCTTTTGAGCAAAGGGTAAAAGCGCAAAATCAAAAAGAAACTGGGGAAATTGAACTGTAAGACAGCGATTAACGATTAAATTGAAAACTTGACATGAAATAAAAGGTCAGTGCTGATGACCCGAATAAGTAGTGTTAACTGTTTTGTTACCACTTTGCAAATGAAGTGAAGTCTAATGTTGTTGTTAGAGAACTTGCACTATGTTTAGTGATTGCACCAGTTTCTGTGTTTACTTAAAAGTATCTTTATATGTAGATTGCTAATTAATTATAACGTAATTGTGTGTAAATTGAAGCTTTTTTGTTTTAAGAACAGCAATTTTTTCTTTTCTGAAATGTAAAAAAATGCAGCAACTATGTTGGTACCATTTCCATTTTATTCCAACCTATGATCACAATTATTTATCTAAATTCTAGAAGATACGTTCAACTGTAAATTGTAAACCAGAAACATAATTTAGGTAAAATTTCACAGCAAATAACATAGTTAGATTATACATATGTAGCTTAATTTTTAGATTGTCAATGTCGAGTGAACGCATTTGCAGTATTGTTAATTATTGGATTTCTGAACAAACCTACAGTTAATTAGATATATAAAACAAAAATCTGGGAAGAAATTATGAAATATGAAGCAGGGACATGGAAGGCAATCCTCACATTGCAGCTAACTAATCTAATACATATAAGCCATTAGCACCTTGTGATCATAACTTTGCAGGTTAGTCGACAGCACTTGGTCCTTAGTCACTACATCACTGAAAATCCAAACTAGATATACCTGTACTTAAATGATATTAAATTATTATTTTGATCAAAGCTAAGACTAGTAACAGGAAAACTAAATGTCTTACATGAAATTTGGGAGACAAGTCCCCTTTTCTTTACAAAACTGTAACAAATATTAAAGGGAAAGAAAAGGGACTTGTAAAGTGCAGCTTAAACAATTTCCATACAAATTACAAAGTGATATTGCATGGCACCGTGCTTACCTAATTGACAAGCTGTGTAATTGAAAAAGAAAATTCTTAAATGTTTGCGCCAATTGGTAAACTTCAGTGCTTGTATCACCATCCCAATATGAACCACTGGCTGGTCAAAAAAACTATTGACTTTATTGACAATACCGTATAAAGTAATTTATACTTTTGCTTAGCTAGCGAGGAGTGTCCTGATTACTTTTTCAAACTACACAATGTTGTATAAACTTACAATTCAAATGGCACCGCCTAACTGTCATAGCGGGCAAGTTTTTATTCAGCGTTATCTACTCAAGCCCTGTGTGGAATTAGACAGCATGTCAGTGATACATAATTTCAAGGCAATTTTTTCCAGGTTTATTTACGAAGAGTGTTTTCTTGCTCTTTAAGAATGCACCTCTAATTTTAAATAGCAGCACGTACATATACTTTGTTAGAAATATTGGGTGAGCACACCTGTCAATTCATCAGATTTCTCAAACCAGTGCTCATTATAAAGTGTCACTTGGTGATAAAAATATGAAGTGCTTCAAATAATGAAGTATGCAGTTTGAAATGCAAATGCAATTGATATCACAAACTACAACTTTAACGACAATATAAAGCATATTTTGGTAATCTCATCGACTGTTACTAATACGTACAATTTGTTGAAGCTAAGTACTACACAATATATCTACCGCTTTTGCAATAACTGACATTACATTTGCCTTTTACTTAGTAAATTGACTACAATAGTTCAAATACTAGAAGCAGTACCATTATTTCAAATTAATACTACATGTGACAATACAACGTTCTATATAAAATTTTCAACTAAAATAAAATAGAATGCGTAGGTATTAACTAACTTTTCATAATAAAACAAATTAATAACAACATTGATAAATATATATATATAGTTCAATAAAAGTCAACATTTATTATTACGGCACAATTATGCCGTATGTCGCAAGCAAGTGATCACAGTTATAAATATTATAATGAGCAAATTTTTATGCTTCCAGAAAATATGAGATCACTGGATACATGGTCAAGATGATTAGCAAGTGGTATGTAGTGTAACAGTGAATTGAACGCCATAACCTTAATATAGAATTACTATGTAAACAATGCCAAATAATATGTTATTAGCAAGAGGCCAAATAACTGAAAACTTCCAGTTGCAGTATTCACATTAAATGGAGATTCTCATACTGTGAGCCAAAAGCTCGATTTGAGATTGCAAAAACAGACTAGCATGTCACATGGTTGATGAATCACAAACTATTAATGAAAATTATTAACAAGCACAAAACAAATGAGAGGAACAAAGCAGTCCAATAAGCTCGAAGATTTCATCAATGATATTCCAAATATTCACTGATAAATTAATAATATGCAACATTGTGTAGCAAGGCACATTTAAGCAAATGAGAAACTTCGATCTCTGAATGTATATAACTTGTAATCTGCACCTTACATAAGTATCTAAACAATCTATATCTACGTATAGAAATAATATGGTACTCAATATACATACATATGTATAGCTCTGCAACACTTTCCAAAAAAACAGACTATATAGGGGCAGCAGTAGAGGCCATTATACTATAAATAAAATACTACTAAAATCAAACTTGCCTTCTTCAAAATATAAACATTCATATATATATATATATATATATATATGTTGGGAACAATTATTCAGAAAATACTAAGTTAAGTGGACAGCAAGTTCTGATATGTCAGTGCCTGCTCGAAGTTCTCTTTACCTGGGTTCGAATTCAAGGCTTCCTTTGTTGGTTCTAACATCTCTTCGTTGTTCACTTCAATATCTTTTTTGTCAGCACCTGGTATATCGTCACCTTCTTCCGAAGGAGATCCGGTAACAGGGGTTATAAATAGTTGTGCTATGGCATAGAGGCAGCAACAAATGATGGCGGCGATACCGAAACATCGAAACGTAATAGCACCTCCGTACGCCTCGTATATGAAACCTCCTATCAAACTACCAAAACCTGAGCCTAAAAAATAGAATATCCCGGTATTATAATATTATATGTAAAAGATAATAATAAAACGAGGTATTACTGTTGCTTTTAGCCCTGTTAAATTGTAGTTCAGGATTGTCTGTCATCTATCCATATACCACAAGCAAACATAATATTATTGATTTTCCATATACCACTACAGAACATGGCACAATAATGTTTAACACAAAAGAAAACACGTAAGTCGTGATACAAAGTTGGTGCAGCTTTACCACCTCAAATAGTTTACTAATGCACCATCAACAATTATTGTATAAAGGCAGTAATACGTGTCGTGGAAAGCAATGTTTTGCTATGAAACTCACTGGCAACAGTAGCTGTAGATACCAACGTGTTGTAAGCCTGAACATAATTCAGCTTATCTCATCATGAAATTTCAATGGACATTACAAACCCATATGAATCAGCAGACATATTCTACAAAGCCACATTTAGCAACGGGTATAAATGCGTAGAATTCAGCAATATGAAATTTGAATACGAGTCAAACACTTTTCAAATACTGCTTACCTATTCCGTCAAACAAACCGGCGACGAATGCTTGCATAGTGGCCGCCGTTCCTTTAGGTGAGATGAGATTGCAATATGATACGGCAGTGGCATACATCAGCCCAAATGATGGCCCGTGAAAGAGATTCATTGCAAGTGCCCACCACGGATTTCTCATAAAAGAGAAGATGATAAATCGAGCACCATATGCCAAAAAGGCAATATAAAAGCATCTAACATGTCCTATTTTCTTTATCATGTAGCCAGAGATGAAAAAGAACGGTAATTCACATACAGTCTCTGCAGTTAAATCAAAACCGAACAGCAGTTCTGTAGCACCCAAATCACCTAGATACCACAAACTAAATGTTATTAATGCTCCAAATTGCATCCCAAGTGCTATAACTGCAAGCAGAAATACAACTACAGCTGGCTTTCGGCAAATTTTAAACACATCTTTGGCAATATTTTGTGACTGGTATTCTACTTTTACTGTAAGTGTGAGATTAATTATAACCACTATTACCATAAAACCAAAATACAAATAAAAAGCAGGATTGAAGTTCATGTACTCGGCATTATTTATCCGTCGAACTTCTGACATCACAATGCCAGTAATCGAAGCAAAAACACCCCATCCAAATGTGCCCCATAGTCTTTGCTTTCCATAATCTTCATCCTTTTCACCAAGATACACAAATGTTATCATGTCAAGCATGGAAATATTTGACAAAAAGAATATTTTAGATAAAATATACAGTACAAGCAAGGCCCAGAATTCCCAGACTAATCGGACTCCCTTCTCAGACTGCCCCACGACGGCACATTGCAACATATCAGCCTTACATTTGACCGTGCAAAAAGCGAGATGGTTATTGGCATGTTCTACTGCATCACATATAGACGAAAAACTCCCTGCATCTCTTGGAGTAACTCTATAAGTATTGCAATATAAATCGGCAATTACATCTATGGAATCTCCACTTGCATTTTTGCTTAAACTAACATTGTCTGTAACAGTATCAAAGTTTGAGGATGTGTTAAAAAGTTCTACTGCGTGCCCATTATCAACGATGGGTTCAGAAACTAACAACTTAATATTCAACTCAACGTCACTCGTTTTTAAAGCAGTTCCATTTGCAGAAGAATTAAACACTGGACACACTAATTCGCATGACTGAGGTTCTGTCACTTTCAACAATATACAATCATGACAGTACAGCAGTTCAGCTGACAAACTGTCTTCTGAGCACTCTGGTGTAACCTGGTGGGAAAATCTATGGCGATGAATCGGTGGCACCAGCAAAATTGCCATGAAAAATGCTGTCATCAGAAATATGCTGACTAACAGGACCATTTTGTGCGCACGCAAGTAATCTGCCACTGCACCAACTAAAGGCTTGCCTAACACAGCTGTGAAAGGGATGATAGTGTAGATGATTCCAACCTCTAGTGGATTCCATCCTTCCTCCTTTAGGTAAATAGCAAGGAATGGGACGAGGCACGCTACACCTGTAAATGCAACAAAATAGTATTATAAACAAGAAACAAATATATAAGCAATTTAAGATTCATCAAAAAACGATTTCTCACAAAAATTAACTTTCAAAATGTTTTCAAAAGCCTCAAGATTTTTGTCGAGAGTCTTGAAGCTTCTGACCGTGGTATTGTAGGACAGTTAAAAACATTCAATACAAAAAGTATGAAAACAAAATTTATCTAGGTTTAACAGATAAACAAAGTATGACAACAAACGAAAGCAGGGTAAAACATGACAATGACAGCTTCGATTGGTGCGATTTATATCATAGTGAGGATTTTTGTTACCATGCAACACAATGTAATGCAAAGCAATGCAATGCAAAATAATGCAATGCAATGCAACCAAATATAACACAATGTAATATAGCATATTGCAATTAATAATAATAAATTCTGTCAATGATATGATATAACCAAACAAGAAAAATTTAAACGATACCAATACTTTATTGATCTGGCCTATGCTACAAAATGCAATTACTAGCTAAAAGACAAACTAATAGAATTATAGATTAGTGGCGTAATTGCATTCGTGTGGCAAGCTATATTGATCTGAGCAGTGGCGCAAGAATTACTGCTCGTTAATGAGGTTTCAGATTTACTGTGGGCAGCTAGCTGCTGTATGAGTTCATGTGTATCCACTAACTTATAAAGATCTAACTTAAAACAAAAAAGTTGCATAAAAAGTTGAGTCTTTAACTGAAAAACATCAATAAGTATAAGAAGCTCGCACAACTGCATACATAGTTAAAATCATTTAATGAAAATTATGAAACCAATTGCAAGAATGTATTTACCAGTTATACAGAAACTCATATATTTTGCTAACTTATTCATTATAACCATAACTAGTCACAATCAAATTTTTGGCTATTTCTTCTGGTAAATACCAACAAACAAAATTAAACAGTTTGCAATAAATAATAACGGTTTATGCTGTTATCACTTTTCAAATATGCCATTCATTTGTATATATATATAATTGTATAATATATATATGTATAATATATATTAAAATTGCAGAGGTAAAATTACACTTACATAAAGCCTGAAAGATAAAGCTTAAATATATATAGATATATATATATATATGCGTGTGTGTAATTTTGCAGCTTTATCTTTCAGGCTTTATGTAAGTGTAATTTTACCTCTGCAATTTTAATACCTATAATATTATTATATAAGTTGATTTCTTTTCAATTGCTCTTCTAGTATCATACCAATAGATTCTTTCTGTGTTACTTACAGATGTGCACTTCTTGATTGACAGTGGATTCTAGAATGATCTGATACATCTCACCAAAAAATATCAGCATCTTTATTGTATCATTGGTTTTGCCGATTTATAATACTTTAAAAAAAATACAGTGTCCGTTTCACGTAATGAGCGGCTACAGAAAAATGGCAGGTGTTGTGCTAAGTAAAAGATTTAACAGTCCAAGGAGACGATAACGTTCAGGTTGCTAATTTTAGACCTTCTCAACTACTTACAGAATACCTAGATTATGTCAAGAAGGTATTGTTCAGCAATTCCTAGATTGTATTTTTCATTGCTCAAGATAAAGAATAAATGGCAGTGGCCTTAACACCAAAATGACACATCCTGCAAAACAGGAAACTAAATATTGTGACCTGAATACAGCTCACAGATAATGTCGCTTATCCTGGTAGTGCATGCATTTTGACCAAGAATGCTGAGAAGTTAACTGAAAAATGACAAACTTCCAAGTCTGACACACTGACAAACACAATTAAAATACTGCTTAACAAACTAACAACAAACAGAACTAAAAAGTACAAAAGAACTCCTACAATAACTGAACCACCCACTTATTTAATGCAAAAGTTGTGATTATTCTTACAACAATTTATTCTAGGGAAAAAATTTATTAATTTTATAATTACTGTGATTCGTTATAATGCTTAAACCAAACAATGCTTAGCCTGATAGATTAATAAAGTTTGAACAGCAAACTGATGTAAGACAGTAATGCAATCCCCAGGTTTATCTGCATTTGATCAATCACTCTAACACTCTTTGCTTAATTATGATAATCATCATCGTACCAGTTATGTCTATTGTAGAAATTGGGTAAACAGAATTCTAAAATTAAAGAAATCTGCCTTCAAGACAGGTAAACACAGCAGTAATCCTGTCTAGTAAAAACTAGGCATTGCTATGCCTAGAATGATAGCTGTAGTGACTTTTTCTCAAAATTTATCAAAGGATGTTTATTGAACAAGCTCGCATTGTTAAAATAATATTGATGCAATGTTAAATTTGGGGTATAATAGTCGTAAATAAGTTAGCATAATTCGATTTGTCAGTACAAATCATTGTCATTGTAAGACATTGTACTTTTAAGTTTTGTTTGTTATCAATTTGTACCGTATTTTAGTTGCATTTGTCAGTGTGCCACCCTGGGAAATAAGCCATTTTTGCTTAATTTCCCAACGTTCTTGCCAAAATATGTGCACAACCAGGAAAAGTGACATTATGAAGTGAATCCACTTCACGCACTGTAACAAAAATTCTTGCATAATTTTTACAGTCTTTTTAATTTTTTTACAATTTCTAAGCAACACTTTAAGGACAGTAAACAATTAACAATTGATGATCTTGTTAAGTACAATATATTGCAATATTTATGCACAAAACCCACTTTAATTTGTTTCCACAATTTTTTATAAATCCTGTAAACACTACTATACCACCAGTACACTACTACTACATATACTACTATACTACACCACAATACTAGCTATAATGAATATTATGTTAGATATTGCAGAACCTATGTTGCTAAACAATTTGTTTCTTTCGTAGGTCCCAATGTTTGGAATTCTGTTTCTTGTAATATCAGAACAGTATCACGCCAACCTAGATTTAAGAAGGAGATGAAAACATATCTCTTAAATACATATTAGGTGGATTTGGTCTTCAACTTTTCTTTCCATATTGCGTTCACCACGTTGGTTGCCACTCACAGTCCATCCCTATATATATAAGTAGTGACTTAGCCTTTTCACTGCATTTTCATCATTATCACCTCATCATTTTTTAAATTTTTCCTACAACTTTTAGCTTTTTTCTTCTCTTCTACTTACATTACTTACTTATACCCTAATTTTACCGTCGTGTCATCTCTTTTATCCTACCCCTAACACCTAACAACACACCATGCATTGATTGCAGTTGGGCTTTCCAAGTTTTAGCTTTTAGCTCAGCTGCAAGAAATTACATCATTTGCTCACTAACTGACTGCTCACTTCATAAGTAATTGCAATTTTGTTTTCAGTTTGTGTAATTGTATGTAATATATCCAATTATGTAATTGTAAAGGTATTTTTATCTAATAAACAAATAATAATAAAAAAGGCTAATTTCATAGGAAAAATAACAAAAACAAGAAATAAATAGGAAAAACAAGTCACCGCATGCACTATTTGTCTGTCATAATAATTATATTTTGAAGAGGGTTGTTGTACAGATTAACCTAGTAGCAAAAACATAAAAAACGTTTACAAATACGTACCCGCATAAAAGAAAAAGTGGTAGCACTTAATAGGAAGAAGTTTCCTGTTCACTTGTCCGCACTTCATTGTTGTCACATCTTGTTGCTACGCCAATGCATGTTTTGTGCGGTGAGTGCTATGAACTGATTTAATGATCTGCTTTGGGAGATTCCATCACGATAGTTACACTATCAAGATGCCTGCAACTGAAAATTAAATACTGCATTTAAAATAAATAAGTTTTTCAATTATTTTTGCAATGTACACGTTTTATAATCTTGTCTACTAAAAGGATTTTCAAGTCAGCTGACTCTGGAAAACAACATTTTCTAGTACTTGACTCACAGTGGTTGCAGTGTTTGTTTTGCTGCAACCGGCACGCACTGGGCACAGGAAGTTGAGCTATTTTACCGGATGAGCATATTATGGCCTCGGTTTCTACTGCACGCTCGTCCAACACAATTACTATCATGCGCCCCTTAAACTTCCCTTGCAAAAAGGGTGCATATCCATTATGACAGAAAGCCACAAGTTCTTTAATGAGAGACACAAATGTAAAGTAGAATATTGTAATGGTCAGCTCATATAAGTATTGATTGCTGGGATTATTCTGATAGATCAGTTGTGCTTGGTGAAGGGTTGGTCAGGTGAATCAGGAGAAAATGGGTGTGAATGCAGCTTTAGCTGCACTAAATAACAATCGGTAAAACGAATTCACATAGGTGGCAAATCCCCGTGTCCACGTGCATCTGTAAGGTCTTTATGGTCATCCATTCTTGACACATCTTACTTTTGAGTATAGCCATACTTGTGTTGGTGGAGCCCGGACATTTCCTGCAAAGGGGTGCATATCCCTTATGACAGAAAGCCACAAGTTCTTTAATGAGAGACAAAAATGTACAGTAGTGCCAACAAACATATGTGATGCAAATGATTGTAACTTAGTTTCTATTTTATCATTATGTAGGACATTCAAGGACATCGGCAGAGTTGAAAGGTATATTCCGCTTCTGACAATAAAATTTAATATTAAACACTTACACAGAAAGGGCTGCAATTTTGTCGACAGTTTATTTAAAATATGAAAGACTAAAGTGTTTGGCATAAAGCAGTGTACTGATACATGTGTTATTGCTGTAAGTCACTACACTGAGGTAAGAAAGAAGTTAGCATCTGAGATACATGAGCAGTTAGCATATGGCATCATCGATTTAGCGCTTAATTCTAGGTGTGTGATAGGTCTACACACATCTAGGTATGGCCATGACTAGACTGACCAGAATCGTTCATCTGGTGATAAATATGCTTGCACCTGATTACAAAAAAAAAACCGAATCAACAATGCTGTGGAGAAACAAAACGATATTAAACCATACAAGCACAGTGACCATGATAGACGCAGATAAGTTGAAAACCAAAACTTCAGAATGTGTGTGTAAAATATGCAGTAACTGAGATAGGCCCATGAAAATACGGCATTGCAATAACAAACCCTTTATTAGTGATTTTTATATTCTGTTTCACTTCAAGTATAATGTTATGTTTTGTAATTCGAAAACTTCTCTGTAGCTGCTCAAATGCCTTGTGCTTTACACACTGTTTAGCTTTCCTACTGAAACTTAACTTTTTATATTTTATAGTTGCATGTTGTTATAAATGTTAACTCCTAATAATGGTCTGCTACTCAATGGAAAGCGCAATTTTTCTAAAAGTCAAATGTTACTTTTCCCTTCAAGTATTAAATAATGTACCTTAATACTTCTATATGTTAAAACCCATGTCTATAAAGTGATATCTGGACTGTTAAATTTTTACAAAATGTGGTAAGCACAGCCTGTGGCACTGCTGTTTATGATGATTTTACATTGACATATAGATTTGAGAACGGCACATGTTATTTATTCTGTGTAGTCTTTGGTGTTGGATAATTTTGAGATAATTGAACAATAAATGCTTGACAAAAACTATATGAGATTAAGACATTTCATCTGAGGTGCCAACTGGTTACAACATCAGTTAGAACAATGAGAAGAAACTTTGAACGAAAATTGTCGGAAGAATGTGGAAATAATCCTAAAGCATTCTGGGCATATGTAAATTCTAACTTATTGAAAAAAGAAGGAGTGAGACCCCTAAAAAGAGAGGATGGTAGTATTGCCACTACTAATCAAGATAAGACTAATGAACTACAGAACTTTTTCACATCTGTTTACACAAACGAAGATACAAGTCAAATTTCTCAATTACTACCATTAAATGAACATAAGCTTGAAGTATGTAGCATCAGTGAATTAGAGTTTCGTATAAAAGTTAAAAATATGAAGGCTAATAAATCTATGAACCCTGATGGAATATATGCAAGAATAATTAAGAATAATGAAGATATCCTTATCAGTCCCATGCTACAGAGATTGAAACCAAAGTTTATCCAGTGGTGTATTACCACAGAGCTGGAAAATGGCCACTGTTTCTGCTATCCACAAGAAAGGTGAAAGAGACTTAGCAAAAAAATTACAGACCTATGAGTCTGACATCAGTTGTTTGTAGAAGGAATACTAAGGGGTAAAAGGTACTAAGGGCTGCAACTTTATTACCGAACATAACCTCATTAGTGACAGTCAACATGGCTTCAAAACTGGTAGATCTTCCATTATAAACCTATTAGTTTCACTTGAAGAATGGATGGACTTACTCGATAATAAAGGTGAAGTTAAGGTAATCTATTAAGATTTTTTAAAAGCGTTTGATCGAGTCCCCCATCTGAGGCTGCTCCAAAAATTTGAGTCATGTGGAATTTGCATACAAAACATGGATTAATACACTCTTGTACAAATTAATTGAACCAACATATAAAAATGAATGAAAATTCGCTTTTTCTCTTATAATTCAAAACACTTTCATTTAATCGCTCTTGTAATTTCCCTTATATAATATAGTCCAGTGATTCTTTATCAGTTTCTCAACTCATTTTGCCATGAATTGCATCATGGTACCACATCTAGATGATGGCATCTATCAGCTCCTGCCTGGTGGTACAAGTCGGTCTCTCACAAGCACAACTTAACAATTAACCACAAATTTTCAATTGGATTTAAATCCGAAGAGTTGCCAGGCTAGTACATTTTCGTGTTCTCGTTTGCAAGAAATTTTTGACAACTTTTCCCAAGGAACATCAGGGAAGATCTTTGGTATCCCTGGAATCCTTCTGTTTATCAGAACCGGAATACATTGCTGCAATCATACCAGTAAGAATATGCAAATTAGGCCAATTTATGTAAGAAATACTGTTTAGGGGGTTTGATAACGCGCAAGTCTCAGTTCAGGGCTGAAAAATACCATGAGGAGGGGAAGGAAAAATGCAGTAAAATCTATCAGTGGTTCAATTAATTTGCACAATGGTGTAGTTTTCTTTGTGACAGGAAGCAATGTGTAATAGCCAATGGGCATGAATCAGAATGGGCTAATGTCATCAGCGGTATACATCAGGAAGTGTCCTTGGACCTATTTTATTTACTATTTACATGAATGATCAACAGCATGCTTAAATTTCAAAATCATATAAATAATGTTGTTAAACATAGAAGACTGATCTTTATCAAGCGTAGCTTTTCTTATCTTGATGGATCGATGATGACCAAGCTATACAAGTTAATGGTTCACCCTATATTGGATTATAGTGATTTGATATGGAGTCCAAGTCGCCAAGACATGATAAGGAAAATTAAATATACAACGTCGAGCTACTAGACTCGTGCCCGCTGTTTCTCATTTATCATATCTTGCAAGACATAAGAGTCTGGGCCTTACAACTCTGTCTTAATTCAACAAGACTTAATTCAAACATTTCGTATCCTTAAAAGTACAGAAACCATCAACAGCAAAATATTTTTTCACCGACAGATACATCATGGTACAAGAGGTCAATCCTACAAAATTAAGAACAGAACAGTTCCCAAAAGGTGGAGCAGGAGGGATACATTTGCAATTCGCGTAATTAATGAATGGAACATGCTGCCTGACACTGTAGTTCAAGCCTCTAATCCTGCCCAGTTCAAAATTCGTCTGAAAAAAACACTGCAAATGCGATCCAGAAAAATATATAAACAATAGGTGGCCTATTTCAGCGCGGGGGAGTCGGGATACTTCCCCGGGGCCTCGCGCCAAGGTAACATTTCTTTTGCTTTATGCGAACATACTGCCACCTCTCTCCCTCTCTCTTGCCGAACGCGCGCCGTTTGCCAGTATTAAGGACTGGTTTTGAGAATAAAGCAGTTTTTCTTTCGATTGTTCTTTCCTTTAACAACTGTATAACTCCATATTTTCTCTTCGAAAATGCTTTTACGGCGATCTAGCAGTTCAAAAATTTTCTGGGCGCCAATCATGGTGGCGACGCCACCCTCCGAGGGGGCCACACACGCCCCACTCCCCCGGGCCTCGCTTAGGCTGAAATAGGCCCTGAATTATTAATTACCAATAATTACCTTGTATTCACAGTTGTACACTATACAATTCGTATCGCCATCATGTTTGTGTGTGTAGTCACGTGACGAATTTCGTACTGCTTTATGCATTATCAGGGCCTAACTTAACAGGCACGTGACACACTGTTGCCTTAACCGCTTTTACGAAATAAAGATAAAACCTTTACTTTTATAATCTAATAATACTACAGTAATAAATAAAAATAATGGGCGCTATTACACTTTCGCACATCCTACTTTTGTCTAGTTTATTACTCGTATAGTGTACAACTGTGAATACAACGTAATTATTGGTAATTATACACTATATATATGAGTAAATTACAACGAGATTATTTGAATAAAATATGCCGTCTTCCAATTACTGCGTAACATAAATACTTATCCCACCAGGTGCTTGAGCAAACTTTTTTGCAGCAGCAGTTACAATTATCAGCCACTAACAATACAAAACGTTAAACAAAAGATTAGTAATACTGTTTGATGAAATAATCCTGTTGCCAACAATGTAATGAAAACCAGTTACCGATGATAATGTGACAAAGTACAACTGGCAAGGGTCACAACTGGCAGCAAGGGCTGTTTGACGCAAGATAAGAATGATTTAAATGTCTTTTGCATTTTTGTGCATGCATTTTATGCACATATATTATGTGGTAATTTCAGTGTTTTTATGTGTATATTAAATACAATGAGTTTTTCCTACTAGGGAGAACTTATATCAGTTGTAAAACTGTTTGTTTCAAACCTAGCATATGTTGCACCTTCAATAAATTATGTTTAAACCAAACACAATGAATGTTGTTAAGGGTTGGTTTTTCTTATAAAGAGGTCAGCTTTTAATTAGCTGTTATGAAACTGACTTCGTGTTTACAGGCTACAAAAGCTGAACATTTTTTATGCATTTAAATATTACTTGTAGTCGAGATTTGCTAATGTGTTTTCAACGGACAGGTTTCTGGAAAGTACAAAAATTTAGTCAGAATGCTGTTGTTGTATGTAATTTTGTTGTTATTTGTTCCAAATGACTAAATCACCAGTATCAGAAGGTGGCAAATCACCCATCAATTTCAACATTAATTACAAAAAGACTTAGGTGCTCTTCCACCACAAAAGTAGAAAGTTGTGACCCATAATGAAAGTTATTTAGTTCAAAAGGTCAACAAATTTATTACAAATTATTACAGCCAAACGATGTATAAATAAAAGAAACTAGTACATGCTGTCAGCTATTGTCAGGTAGTAAATGCAAAAAAGAATATTGCACTCAATATCAAGAAAAAGTTGAAAGGGTGCAAAAGCGAGGATAACAGCCAATGACCAGTTAGGGTCCTAGGGACATTCTGTTCAGAATTACGTACACAGCAAACAGGTTAAAATATGATAGTTATGTAATTTCACTCATTTACTTTTGCAGAGGCAATAAGAATATCAACCTGGAATATTATCCCGAATTCGGGTATGCTACCTCTTGTGCCTGGAATAGGACAATACCAATTTGAGTTTCCAGATGAATATAGCTTCGAGAAATTTTGATGATCGGCAGAAATATAAATATTGTACTAACGGCCAACTTATTATTAGTTCATATGACATGTAAATGTTCGTCACTTTTAACTTTTCTGTGTAAGAGAGATTATATGGGATCGACTAACTGCTCTAAAAACTGCTGAGCAAAGCAATTTTGCAATTAATGTGACACAGAGCTGCATTCCATAAAATCAAATTGTGTGCCCGGCAGCTTTAGTAGCCCACCGCCGTTTTAGTCATAAAAAAGATATTTAAATATCATTGGCCATATTATCGTGGTCTTAATTGTCTGATCATATTTACCTGATAGTTTAACATATGTTATCTTCAAGTCTTTACTTATATTGCTACACCTTAACATTTGAAAACAGAAGCATTTTCTGCGAACAGTAATTCACTTATCCATATTTCAGTTATCATGAACTTGTAACTTGTTCACATTTCAATTACCGTAAACTTGTAAGTAGGCTTTCAGTATTGAAGTTCTTCATAACTAACTATTATACCACACCTTTTCTTGGTAAGGTTAGTGTTTAAAAGATCTGGAGTAGTGTTAGCTGACTGTAGTTTAAAATTGAGTTAACAGATGGAAAAATATCCACGAGTTTGAAAACTTGAAGACATGTGTACCTGCCAAGCAGCTAATATCTAAACCTAATTAGTCTTCACATGGCAGAATAGCAACTATTCAGCTAAGTGATTAGCTAATTAGCATCAAGGTAAAAAGGAATTTACTTGATAAATTCAAAAATATGAAGCATTTTATAGGCAACTTCCAAGAGTGTGTAGTTATTTTCACATGTGCTATTGTCAAATGCATTCTTTTGCATGGCCAAATTAACAGTGTTTTCACTATTGTATCTTCTTAATACATGCAACTGAATCACTGCATTCGTTTGGTCGTGTTTCTCAGATCTGTGGTGTTTTCTTATTTATTTGTTATATGTTGTTTACTTTTCCATAAAAGTTAAATCTAAAGGTGTTTAATTAGAATTCTTAAATAAAGAACTTCTAAAGTGAAAAGCTTTTATTGGAATCTTTTATTTTTCTCAAAAGTGCACAGAAGTTTCATCCCAACCATTACAATTATTAATTAAAATTGTTGACACAAAAACAATTTCAAAATATACAAACGAATACTAACATAACAATAATTACAATTATTCTGATATGTACATGGTCCCTTATTGCATATATATCATGTTGTTACCATAAAGAATTCGCATAGAGTAACTATAATATCAAAACAATTTGATATCAAAAACTCGGGGACCTTTAAGGCCATTTTAAGTCATAAGTACATGCATCAAATTTTACTTTAACAAATGTGACATAAAAGTATAACAATAAACAGTCATCATCTCTGCTTCTGTTTAACTAGTTGGGAATGCAAAGCATTGGGTAATCGAGTTTCTTCGCCCAGCTGGCTGCATATCTCATTTAGAACACTATTTACCATTGTCAAGAAGTCCATTTCTTTGTTTCAACAAATTTTAGAATTGTGAGAAAAGTCTATTGTGATGTCACAATATTAGAAACATAAAAAATTACTGCATGAAGAATAGCAAAGAAGGAAAACGACAACAACGTCATAGTGAATCAGACCTCTTTATAAAGTTATTTCATAGAATAACCCAAAAACACAGAATCGGGGCTGCAAGTTTAATAATTAAAATAGCTAATCAAGGCACTTTAAAATCATTTTTATGCAAAAAACATTAAAACTGGAATCTGCTTAATTAAGTATAAGAAAATACGAGCATTTTATAAAATTCTTAAATAGTGAGAAACTGGACTAACTAAAAATATAATTTTAATTTTCCCAACAATGTACAAGCACCACAAATCTATTTAACAACTTCCAGCTAGTGAGACTGCATAACTTAAGAAGAGTGTAGTTGGACTAATGTGGTGGTTAATTAAAATTACTACTATCTACAATAAAACAGCATTAACGCTCCACTTTCAATAGAAAAAAATCAGAATTCCCGTACTGGTAAATTAATAGCAATTCTCCACAAAAACATTGATGTAAGAAGGACTTGTTAACATGAGATTAAAAAAGCTCACGGTGCTCTTTCTGCCATTTCTGGTCGCTGTTTGTGAAAATTGCAAGCAATACTTTTTGGAAACTATGCCTCTGTCGAAAGCGTGATAATTACAGCCTTGGCATTAGCTTGTTATTGTAGTGTTAGATGAAAAAGGAAGCACAGATACTGCGTGCACGACATTTTGCAGGGGACAGAACAATGTGGCACATATCATCATTTAGTGAAAGACTAATAAAATTAAATTAAGAATGATATTAGTATTCAACAGAAGCAAGTATTGACATAATACTGAAATATGCTCACTTCTGTTCAAGTCATTACAAATCAGGCCCCATGTACGTAGTGTAATCTTAACAAGCATTTGCTAAGGTCCTTCGAAAATTCTCTATTTTGCCAAGAAAAGCTTAAATAAATTATTTTCTTAAAAATCATGCAACTTTTAACTACAGTTAAGTGAGCCAGGTTTAAGAAGTGACCAAACTCACATTCAGTCAATCAGGTAATATTTTCACCTTGTATTTCCAAATTATTGCGAGTCACACCAACTAACGGCTGGCAACAGTTATCTACTGCATCGTGTTTGTGAAATTTATGCTAATACATCGGTAGATTTAAATGGCATTCCATTTGCATCAAGAAATCGATTATAATTGCATAAAAAGTAATGGTAAAAAAATATTATATTACACGCAACATATGTTGACAATTTCATACTACATTTACTGTATGTAATAAATTGGCAAAAACGTCCAATAGCATAAATAAGTAATGAAAAACGCACTCCAATATGATCTCACTTATCTAGCACCTCATTTACCTGTGAAAGCCAGGCACTGCAGGATTTTTTAAATGCCACCTTTCAAGGCTTTTAAATCAGTGACCCTTTAACCATGCAAATATTAAGTGACAAGAGCTGGCACATGCAGGCTTGTAACTCGATACAGTCAGCTGTCATGCACTGAGCGATCCTGACTCATAATGAAATGATCTGATGTTGGTTGCGATTGCTAATACAGTCTCATATAAATCTAATTCAAAATAATGGGAAATACCAATGCTGCATGGCACATTCTTTCCTGTTACACTGCAGTCTAGCCTTACAGAATGACAATAGAGCAACGTACAATAAATAGACAAGTTAAAAAATGATCTCGTTCACTCTGTAATACTAATGGGTAAAATCATTATAAATATGATGAGACAATATGAACTTTGTACTTGACAATACAAATTGAGTACTTGTATTTCATGCTAGTTAACGTATTTCAGTCATCCGAATATTTCACTTGTCTGACAAAGGCTTGGTCTAAAGACAACTGGATCAGTGAGAACATACTGTGTTCACATCGGAAAATAATTACTTCCGATGCCTACAATTAAGTACCTGAATTTTGTGGCTTTTAACAAATTAGAGTCAGCCGGACAAGGTTCAGTCTGAAGACATGCAGATAAGTGAGGACACACTGTATTCTCATTGGAAAATTACAGAAGAGCGAAACGGGCAACTAGTAAGCATCAAGTGCTGTTACATTGAAAAACTCGAACTGCCATTTCTGTGTAGGTGATTGTTTATCACACTCGCTCATGAACACTTCATGCATTTCAGGATTTGAGTCCAGGCAGTGCTTTGTGACACTGTGGAACAGCTGCATGCTATGCTGAAATTGATGAAATCAATATGAAACATATAAAGTGAAGCTCATTAAATTAGTGACTGGGAAAGCAAAGCTTCACAACACAGTAAACACAAAGACCCACAGGTAGACTGGCTTCTTTATTTAACCTAATGTTTCAGCCTCTCAACCAATGTCATAATTATAGGTAACCACCTACATGTGTATTTAAGCCAAACACAGTAACTATAATTATACTTCAAGACCAGAAACACATTATCAAGATTACACATGATTATATCACTGGCACATTAGGTCAAATAAAGATGTCTTGTTATTTATAGGTGCTTGTATTTTCTTTTTCAATGAAGCACATCATGCATATAATTAAATTTAAGTCGACTTGATTTTATCAAATTTGAGGGAAAATGACTTGTGAATTGATTTCAGACGAGAGCTAAGCCAGTCTTACCCAATCTTGTTTAAAAACCTTTTAAATTTGTTAACGATCTATTTTTAAAGAATAAATAAATTCAGTATTACACGAGCAAACTGTACAAATTACCCCACTTCTTTTCTGGTAACATAACACTTTCAGACAACTAATATAAGGCAAAATGATATAACTTTAGGCAAAAACGTTGCATTTGAAATTCATGGAAGCATTTGTCTCTTAAATTTAGTGACACGATTACACTTACGTATAAGTATTTCCACTGTTGATTTCCACGCATTCCGTGACAGTGGTAGAGTATTACAGGTGCACGTTCTCCACCGCTTGACACATCAAAACAAACTGTGCGCTTGAATGGCTTCAGATCTTTTTGCCAACCCAAAATGAAATGCTAAAAACACAAGCAGATCACCTGTTACACAGTAAAATAGCTCAGCCTTTGGGATTACAATTTCCGTTGTAACGTTTTGTTAAATTAATGATACGAATAGTAGATTGTCTCAGTGATAATAAATATATACCAGTGATTTTGTACATATGTAGTACATTTCATACAAAGATAACACAATAAGAAAACACTGATGGAACAGAGTTACTAGAAAAGTATACAAAAATATGGAAAAGATAACGGAAATACAAAATGCAATATAGTTTTGCTTATATAAATTTGTTTCAGTTTACTTACAAGACAAATGAATGAGGCAACTATAAATGGAGGGCACTGCAAAAAATTTGATTCTACGAAAAATGTAACCAGGATTGTTTTTAAACTATATGTACAATAAATAATTAGTACATGTTGAACAACACAACACAAAAGCTGTAAAGTATTGTTGCCTAAGGAAAATTATTGACATGAACACATGTATCTTGTTTAGATGAACTTTCCTATTTTCATTCGCCATACTGATTCTGGCTGTTTACCTCATTGAGGGATATACGCACATCCAAACGTGGTTAAGAAGCCTCTGTGAGTTCAGTAGCTCAGTTCAAAAGCGAGCAAAGTCTCGGTCTTACCACAAACATCATGATTACATAGGTCTGCCATTGAAGCTGGATTTCGAGTTATAGTGCGTCAAAAGTTTTAAAGAAAATTAAAAGGCAGGAAGATGAGACATAAAAGCTTTTTGCTTGCCATCAATCTTTAGACCCCCTGGGAAAGAGTTAAAATGCAATTTACACAATTTTTGTGATTCCCAGGTGACCTCATTGGGAAAAAGTCAAAACATATTTAAATAACTTTAATTCCCAAGTTGTTGCCTGCATAGAACAAAATTAAGTGCTGCTGAAAATTTTGTGAAGTAAGAAGCGAAAAGCGATTTTCTAAGACGAAACTTCCTGTCGGCACATGCATAATTAAATACTTTTAGTTACAACTCGTTCATGCAACTAAAAGCTGTATTGTTTTATAATCACATTTTTTAGTTGTATTTTTATTAGTTTTTTGCATACTTTGCATGTGTTTTACTCTACAGCATCTAAGCACCTACAAGATGAGATTTTACACTTTAAAGACTAAAAAATTTAAACTTAACTGAAATAAGTGTGCACACTTAATTATTTACCTGTTCTCCACCTTGACCAGGTGAATCCTTAATACAAGAAGCCAATCCAAATCGTTCATTTGCTCCTTTAAATTGGGTATCAATACAGAGATTGCTTACAGGATTCCTTAGCTGGAATAATGGAAATTATTAATAAGTAATAATAATTGAATAAATATTAATAATAATAATTTCTTAATTATTAACTATAATAATCTTCATTCCTTATTTCACTGCAATATTCAATAGCATTCCTTGTGTAATCAAAACACCACTAGAATTTGATACTATAAAAATGAAAACTTTACAGTTTTTCAGGAATGTATGTTAGTAGTATGTTCAACTCGTCTTGAATCACTTTGTTACACAATTTCCTGTGTTCAGGGTTGATGCAGAGGCTAAGAATAGTAGTTACACCACTCTAGCTCACAAGTAAGCTTTAAATATATGCAGCTTATAATGCTCCGCTAATCTTGTCAACAGATGGCACCACGTTATGCATATTGTATTAATATTGCCGCTATTGGCAGCACTGGTGTTGCCCTCTACCAAATTTGTTATCGAACTAACAGAAGCAAAATATGTATAAGGTAATGTAGCATTAGTAGTATTATATAACACATATACACACATATATATACATATATACATATAAATAATTCTATAAAAATAATATAAATATATAAAATGTATATATAAATAAACTTTAATTCATTAACCTTTGAAGTGAAAATTGAGGACTCTAACTTGTGTACACTTATCTGACTGTTTTGTGATTTGTCTATGGTGAAATTTAACACACCTCTTTACACCGCCAAACTCGCTAGAATACCAACTTCTTCCCAGTACAAGTGGGTGGTATAACCAGGTTTGACTGTTAACAACACTGGCGTTTGTAAAAATGTTATGAACTAACAGAAGCTAATGCACTGTAACTTGAAAATTACAATTATGAAAAATTTATCTTCACACTATATTTTAAATAAATAACAAAACAGGCTAAACAAAAGCACTGACTTACTTCCCCAGTGGCAAAGTCTGGAGGTTCCTTAGGAGGGTATTTCTTTGGCTGATCGAAGGCTATTTCCTCCATGAACCACTTGAAGGATTTGCACTTTAGTTTTTCTCTCAGGTTCTTCTGTTCGGTTATGTTTCCGGGATCAAGGTCGCGATAATGAGGGCGCCGCATGTATAAATAGTCCTTGTACTCGTCCATCCAGACTTCCGCAACTCGTTTATAATTCTAAATAGTTGCAGAAAACATTGACAATTAAAAGCATTTGCTGGCAATCTTTTCTGATTACGGTTTCAGTGTTTACAGGTTGTCCGAAATTAATATAATTAGTAGCAACTACCAATTTTAGTTCAATTTTGAGACATTTATACAGGTCACAAAATTTCCAATTTATTTAGTTACTGCAACTGTAATTGAAAAACTTTTCCATTGTAATTGAGTACACTCAAATGTAAACAAGCACAAATCTCAATCAAAATGGTACATTTATAAATTTTATCAACAGAAAAAATTTTGCAATCCAAATATATGCTTCAGTAACATTTAACAACAAAAGTGCTTACCTGCTCATAAAAAATTACAATCAGCTGATAAAATCAACTTATAAGCAAAAGGGTTAATTTTCTACAATTATGTGCAACCATTAGTAGAACAACACCAAGAAGGAACAAAGAACAAGCTTACTCTGCCTACAAAGTCCCCAATGCCTGGGTTAGGAAAAGGTGCAAACTTGCGATAGATGTGCCCGACTCGAGAGCAAGGTGCATCAACCATCTCACCCCTACACTGCCAGATCTATAGAAATGCAAGCAGAAGTTTTTAGTTAAAAAACAAAAGCTTGAAAAGCTTGACGCTACGTCACCATGCTCTCGAAGAGGCCACTTGGTGAATAGGATGTTACCAAAATGCAGCTCCAAATTAGCAGGTTATTTGTATGAAAAGTGGTGGCTAAAGTTGTAAGATCTCAGCCAGTTTAACTGATCTGAATCTCTCTGCCATATTAATTCTGACACCGATGAAGCTTTTTGCCAAGTTTTAGATCTTCAACTGATTAGAAAGTTACTTGTAACTACTTGCTCTAACTTTATCTGCACAATCTATGTACTGTACGGAGCAAGAGTAGGTCAAATCTCTTTACTGATTTACTTTTGAAGCAACTAAAATCACATTATGGACCCTATTTGATATGTGTTACCCCATTTTTTCAAATGTATCAAGTAAGACTTGAAGAAATATAAAGTAAGCATTAATGTATTTTTGAAAAAGAGGAGTAAGAAGTACAAAGCTAGCCTTATTAGAACAGCAACAGAACCAAATCGAACTTGCAACTGGAATTTTTCTTCGACCTTCAATTTTTCAATGTTTTATGCAACATGTCCACTCATTTTTTCCCTTATTTAGTCGCAGTGGCTTTCGTTGAAAGGCGACTACTTAAAAACTAATTGTCTACCTGCTATGTCATACTATCTATTTAAATCTTGCTTCTAACTCTTGCTACCTTTCAAGTGGCAGCTACATTTAGTAGAAAAATATCTTAACAACTACGGCTTACAATTATATAACGCATAGTGCACAAGACACTGTTTACAGTAGTATCACAGTTAGTTTAGGTTAGAGAGATCGAAAAATTCCTGCTGAAAGACTAAAAGTGAGATAAGATTTACTTCTAAAAAAGACATTGTGATACTGCTGTTACGTTGTTAATGCTACAACTAATAGTGATGAATGATAAGTATACAGAAGATTAGTAAGACAGTTAAAAGGTGGTGTGCATTGTTAGGTATTTAGGATAGATTTGGGCAAGGCACTTACTCTAGTAATGAAATCTCCAAGTTCAGGAGGATTAGGTATAGGAGAAAATAAGCGATAAACATGGCCAATTCGAGAGCATGGTGCATCAATCAATGCACCATGACACATCCAAATCTACGAACATACAAATATCTCATTAGCGATAACGAGTTCTGAGAAAAATAATAATTGTTTCTCGGGAATTTTTAACACAGCATGACACTAAAATGTTTTAAGCCATTTATCATTATAATTACTATACTAGTGTTTTTATGAAGTCAGAATTTAATTAAACTAAAAACTCAACTGTACAAAAAGTTGAGAGTACATTGATTTCTGTGTGGATTTTGATATGACACACCCATGCTCTCCAGCGGGCCAGAAGAAAAAAGTACAGAGAGAGAGAAAGTAAAGAGTTAAAGGAAGAAGTGAAAGTGAAGCTGAAGCAACAGTTCCATTTCAAAAACGAAAACTGTTGATAAATTAGTGTAGAGGTGATTCCATTGTAATGGTTCATACTGAATTTAGGACTAATACAAAGCAAGTGAAGTGAGTAACAGATGTTCCTCGTTCTTTTGTCATTTCTTAGCTGACTGACACTAAGCTATTGTCCCAGAATCCAAGGCAACAAATCTACATTTGATTCTTAATATAAGTGCTATGTAAAACTTGAAGAATGGTGTGGTTGGTTTGTGTATGCTGACTGAGAGAGTGGCCAGCCACACTTACTCGACCAATAAAATCTCCAATAGCAGGAGGGGCTCTAATGGGAGAATGACGGTATATGTGGCCAATTCGAGAGCAAGGTGCGTCAATCATTTTACCATGGCACATCCAAACCTATGAACACAATAACGTAAGTTTTCACAAGAACCATGCAAGATGTGCAAAAGCTGTACATAGATGCTACAACTACCGATGCTACTACTGATAAATGGTTGACCAGAAAAATCCCTCTAACTAAATTCATAGCCCTTTATTATGGTAAAGGCATTTGTAAACGAGCCCTCCACTGTTTCTCTAGGAATGACAGGTAAAAACCACTAAAATTGGCAGTGTTTCGCTCACTGCTAGAACACCAACTAGAAACACCATCTTAGTGGCACTTGGGTTGCAAATGTATAACTTTTTGAAAGGAGAAACCAACTCACACGGTGATGTGGGTCTCTTTTACGATCTCCTTTACTATTTACAAACACCTTTACCAAGATGAAGGGTTACAACTTAATTTGGGGGAATATTTCTTCTGGACGACCCTGTAGTTTATCAGAAACAAGTGACAAGTGTTAGATCAGAATACCCCACCAGAGGGAGACAGCATTGCGCTGTTAACTCCACTCACTTTCCACAGAAAGTTTCCATGCTCCCGAGAGGAAGCAAATGGATTAAATGATCTATAAACATGACCAATGCGCGAACACGGAGCATCCATTATATAACCATGACATTGCCAAATCTAAAGAAGTATATAGCAAAAATTCGACAGCTTATAATCATTTGCATTTAATCACATAGAGTTTCGATTTTAAAAACTCTTAAACACGTAAATACAGTCAGGTACATTGTTCAACAAAGTAAAACATTTAGCAATTTCTTGCTAAACTGAAGGCTTTTACTATCATTATTGACTAGAAGAATGATACGTTTAATTATTTAACTTATTCTCAAAATTATTTGTTGACAAAGGAATAAGCCTGCAATTATGAAATTATCCAAACCTGATTATTGTGCATCTATTCTATCAAGCTATAATTATTACACTGAAAGATAAATATCTATTAATATACAGTCTGTAAATCCTTACATTTATTTAAATCAGTCAATTATTTATATCATATCTTCTGATAGCAACAACACCATCAGAAATAAACATCATATTACCAAGTTTGAAATACAATAAAATTGCAAGTTTTCTGTTTAAAAATTTCGAAAGATCTCCCAAAACATGTTACTTTGCCAGAAGATGCAAAATGTAATAATAGTAACAGTACATTCTGAAATATCTGATTATTGTACAATTATGCAAAATGACATATTTACTAGATGCGAAACCAGCATTTACCAGTTCACAAACGCAAGTGAATAAATAAGTCAATGAAATTATGTGCACATTTTACCTTGAAAGATAATTCGTACTGCTCTCCACCCCAAACATCCAAACCAGGGTCATAGCCACCAAGTTCCCAGAAAAAGGACCTGTCTATGGCAAATAATCCTCCAGCCATTACAGGACTCCTACAAGCAGACAATATGATGTAAATTTTAATTTGAGCTGTTAATAAATTAAATTAAAGTATGAACCCGACTTTCTGCCAAGAACACAAACTAGTCAGAACCTCCACTTGCTTAAACACAACAAGTATGATGATGTTGCTTATTTATATATACCTCCATAGGTGTTCGCACAACCACATGAAGCATCTAATTGAACCTCTACTAAACCAGATAAAGCATGATAATTGCTTATGTTTGCATAACAGCGGATTTTATGTAGCATTCAAAGGTAAGTATTGACTGAAACTTTGGAATATTACACACAACGTTTTAATAATCAGGTGTAAATATTTCAAATGCATCTAATTACATGTATGTGCTAGCATGCACACATTTTCATGCAATAACTTACTTGAAAGGCTGCGGCATGTTTACTAAATCTTCTTGTAACAACGGGAGTCGTTTGTAGTAGAATTCCCAGTCAAAAGACCCCCTAGCACCCTCGTCCTGAGCTCGATATGCAAATGTTTCATAGTCAATCACATCAATAAATGGACAGACAGCTGTACGTCGGTTTACAGCTATAGGATCTGAAAGAAAATTTGTACAGAAACTGCAAAGTAGCATTCAGATCTGGAAAAAAACTGTGAAAAGTCATTGTACAACAAAAAATACGGAAATTATTAATAGCAGCAAACAGAAAAATAAAAGTTGTAAATGTACTGCAGGGTTAATATATTGCAATTAATTATTGGAAATCAAGCTTGATTGTCGCTTTACTTCATACCTTGCACATACCTTAATCTATCGAATAATCTTATTGTCCATACAGATAATGTACGTCACAAACAATATGCTATGTAACACAGAATAGATAGTTACTGAACTTCATAATTTTGATTTTGGTCAACTGACAAAGACTTTATGAAGAGGCTTATAATCATAGCCGCAAAATAAGCCGGGACACACCGATCCTTGTTTTTGATGAAAGCCGAAGATAAACAATTTTTCCCAGTTGGTATGAATGTACCAAGTTTGATGGAAATGGGATCAGTGGTTTCAGATGCACAATGTAAAGAATTTGTATAAACAAATCTCCTCACTTTTTGGGTACAATGAGGAGAAATTGGAGATAAAAAGTAGAAATGACTAAATATAATATTGAAAATTATGCAAAGCATAACAAGTTTATTGTACCGATAACAAACTATGCTATAAAAATGTATGCAAAGCATTCTTAGTTTTTGCAAAAAGTACTTTTAGACACAGAAAGGTACTTTGTATAAAAGTGGAAATCTTTCATGCCAGGCAAGTCAGACAAAAGATGTTTTTCTTTCATTCGTTTTACCATTAATATATTGCACAACACAAGTACAAATTAAACGCAAGAAAGCGAAAAACGAGGTTATTTAATATAACTATTAGCACATTACACTTAGTGCATTATTGATTACATCATAATAGATGACTTTTTTTATTTACCTAATAATGGAGGTAACCAGTTGATATTAGCTTCACAATGTGAATCTAGGAAGATCAATACATCACCAGTAGCTGCCTTTGCTCCTAACAGACGTGCTCGTATTAGACCCTCTCTTTTCTTTGCTCGCACCACTCTAGCCTTTGGAATGTTTTCTTTTAAATAGTTGTCTAAGAAGTCTTTTAAAAATTCTAAATAAATACAAAAATAATTACAGATAGTTAAGTAATAAGAATTTGGGTTCATCGCCTTCACCACGATCGACTCAATAAATCTCATGAATATATGAATTAAAGAATAAAGCTTTCTGGTTAAGTTAATTTACATTCACAAGTCATATAAAAATGGTGACTATACACTATACATTAAGCAAAATCTATTTCGAAACAATAAGACCTTCATAAACCAAAATACCACTCAGTAGAGCTCAGACCTCCAGCAAGGCCTGCAAAGTACAATTCACTACTACACAGTTGCTTAAGTTAAAATGCCACAAATTGTTCTGACCAATAACAATGAAAACATAACTCAATGGCATAGGTAACCATAGAACCTTTGAAACATTAATTGACGTTTAGACAGGTATCATCTCCATTGTCTACCGTAGTTTTAACTTTCTTAGCATTAGTGCTGCATTTGGTCTTCCGGCAGTCTTAAGGCACATTCAGACTAGTGAGTTTTGTCACCAAGTTAATTTGCCAAGTAACTCACAAGCATGTTGAGACTAGAAAGCAAGACTTGCTGTGAGTTACTGCGAGTCACTCTCTATTCACTGCGAGAAGTGTCGAAAGTAACTCACAGAGGCGCTCACACTAGACAGTAACTTGCAGGAAATTAACTCGCAGCAACTGTCGGAGAGTTTGGAATAAATTATCGGCAGGAACTTGCAAAGCAGTTCACAATGCAAGTTTGCTGTCAGAGAGAAAACTCGTGACAGAA
This sequence comes from Tubiluchus corallicola, assembly GCA_030141605.1. Taxonomy (NCBI): domain Eukaryota; kingdom Metazoa; phylum Priapulida; class Priapulimorpha; order Priapulimorphida; family Tubiluchidae; genus Tubiluchus; species Tubiluchus corallicola. The sequence goes on from JAQGDQ010000124.1 coordinate 100,999, forward strand.
CACTTGCTAGTCTGAATGCACCTATTAGGAAAGGTGAGTTAACCCCAGCTTGAACCCTTGCATCCGTTTGGGAAGTAGGGTAGGAGATTAGCAGCGGAAACCTGAAACTGCCCAGGTGAATTTCACCCTGATGACCACCACATTTATGCATTTTTCTATATTTAACATTTTATTTGATACAAAACCCAAGATATGTGAAACAACAGTAAACAATTACAAATACCAATTACTCTGTATCAACGCATTTAACTGTAACCAATCGTAAACAGTGACTACATGGCTATTTTAGTTTAGTTTATTCAATTCAATCATCCCAATAATGTTTCAAAGGTAACCAACCATTTTATGTGTTGTTTTTACTGCGACTATCATTTCACGTTGTAGCCTGTGCACCTATTTGTATTTGAAATGAAAACTAAGCACAGGAAAACTGGCGCACACAAAAATACTTCACTCCAATGCATGAAACCCCATAATATTTATTGTACAGCATCATACGTTCCTAACCTTTATTGCTAAAATCATCTACTAAGATTATCTCTTTTATAAGGTGTGGTGGAGATCTGTTAATAACACTCCATACAGTACGTAGGAGGGTTGAAATATGTTCGTTATGGAATGGTACAACTATACTAGCATCAGGTAGTTTCTCTAGGTACTTCATTGTCTTGCAGCTAAAAGAAAATCAAACAAAAACGTTCATACATCATTTTTCAGTTGCAACTGCTATCAGGTTAGTAACTACTTATATGGATGAGCTGTACCAATTCACTGATCAAGCCAATGCTCAGGATTATAATTAGTGCAATGTTCAAATTAACATTTTTTACTTCTTAAAAATTTGCCCTTAACTCGGTATCCACTTATACAAAACAAGAGATATTTAGCTAAATATGAAAGTGTTAGAATTTTAAACAAATTTTAGCAAAAAGCCATCTTAACATATGGGCATGCTTTGCCCTGAGGGACGCATAAGCATAGTGGCCCCATAGTAATCCATGTATGCTGTGGCTTGCTGTCAATAAATAAATACCATGCTATACTAAGCTATAAATATTTGTTATTATGTTACAAGTGGACATTTGCATTAGTCAAACATTTGCTGTACAGCACGTTTTTTAATGTTTAAACACTGATTTTGTTGGAAGCACCAACATTATGTTTATTTTATTGACCATTTACATTTTTATTCTTGTGAGTGGTTGTGTAGTTAGGAGCCCCAGTACACTGTTCTGCCCGGGGGCAATAATAGTGTTAAGGCGGTCCAGAAAATCGCAATTGAACAACTTTCATCACAATTGATTTTAGACCATATGTAATACGGCATGTCAAACAAATGTACAGGATTCCAGTATACATTTTAAAAGTCAACAGTATCTTCCTTTTGCATATGACAGTTGTACAGTCAGATGTCAATGTGTATTCACCATTAACATCTGAGGTGATATTAAATTTCGTGACAAAATACGGTGCCAACATAATTCTGAACAGCATAGATGCCGAACTTTAATCTGATAACCTATATCTATTTAATTATAGGAAATTAAAAAAGCCTCTAAGTGTATGTATTGCATACAGATGTAGCTAGCATTTAATAAACTTCACAAAAATCTTTATAAACTTGAAATTAAGAGTTGCAAACACTAAGATTAAAACGGTCTGGTATAATTTTTATACAAAGTTCATGTATATGGTACACATAGCAAATGCACAATATCCGTACCTGTACAGAAATTAAATAACATGCTAACAAAGTCAATATGTAGATAATATAAGAAAGTTAGATAATAAAATTTACATTACAAAGGCTTACCCCGTATGCCGTATGTCAGCTATAGACCGGTTCAATGGTATTTTGTCACTGGCAAGAGCATTAAATCCATTAACTTTATACAATTCCTGCTTCTCAGACTCGTCTGACGGTGATAAAACCAAAGCAACACCATGTTCCCCGGGTCCTGGGATAAAACACAAATGAACACAAACAAACTGATTTTAAAATCATTCAAACATTTATTTTTAAAATTTACAAAAAATGCTCAGTTTTTTAAAGGAGAAGAAAAGAGAACTTTAAAGTACATCCCAAAATCCCAAAAACTATCCAAACAAAGTTATATTACATGGAAAGCTTCATTTCAGCTGACAAAATCCATGAAGGACAAAAGCTCTTGTGAAAAAAAAATTGAGACTTTTGGGCGCTTTGTCTTCTTTACAATTATTTTACTTGGCATAATGATTACCTGTTTGAAAGACTTATATAATTGGAAAACAAAAATTCTTTAAAATTTAAAATATTCGCACAACCTAGTAAAACAGCACAACATTACCATCCCAGTGTGCACCACTGTTTCACCAAAAAACACATTGTTGTCCTTATCGACTATATAAAGTAATTAAAACTTTTGCTTCGTTAGCAAAAACTGTGCTACGAATGCTATGATTCTTTTTCAAACCTTTCACAATGTTATCTAAACTTATTTCAGACAACTTGCCATTAAAATGGTTGTACTTAACGACCATCGCAGGAGTTTAAACTTACATGTTTACACAGCATTACTGCTAACACAAGCTTTGTATTCAATAAGACAGTATGTCAGTGATACAAAATCTCAAAAAGATTTTTTAAATTTTATTTATGAAGAGTGTTTCTTGTGCTTTAACAAAACATTTTGTACACAAACCTTTAAGGAAATGAGGAACAACAGTTGCTACATTGTACGTTAATTCTGATAAATGCCTACAGCAGTAAATTAGGTTAATTTAAATATGTTTATACTGAAAATTGAAAAGCAGCAAAAATGTCACTGAAAATGAATGTAAATATGAAATGTGAGACATTCGTGCATTTGCTTGATAAAAGCACATTTTCATATCGGAAAGAAATACACGTGAAAAAAGAATTGTAAACATAAAAAAATGAAAAACCATTATCAGATGCAGTCAGCCATGTTGCATGCAGTCACATGCATTTATGATAAGAAACTTTGAAATACAAAACTAAACCATATTAAATAAATATTGAAGTCTTTAACACGTAATCTACACTAGACATTTCTTATTTTAGCGGTGAAAGATCAAAAGCAACTGGACATGGCATCACGCTGGACACATAAGCAATGTTAAGCTCTCCAAACTTCCAAAAGTTTCGCTTTTCCGCAAGAATAAACAAACACAGGACAAGAAATAACTGTGAGGACTCTCACGCAGGATGTCCTGCAGTTAGAAGACTTACTCCTAGTCTTACAGAGTTTCAGAACCCTGGTCATGTGGTGCTACAGTCAGTGAAAATGCTAAGCTGGCTGCGACACTCTGACAAGCAAAATAAAAATGAAAACATTCCGAACCTACAGCTGTCCAAAAGTAAGTAAAAATAAAATATAAAATGTCACATCTTAAGCAACAAAACGCTTGTAAGCACACAAGTTTGATATTACTCTATTTTAATCAAGTGTCAGACAAAAAGACAGCTGCCCTTTTACATAAATACATAAAACCATGACTCTCAGCTACTACTGAAATATAATCTGTTAAAATCCAAATAAATAAAATGCCACTTTTCAACTTTCGAGGACGTTAACCCCAAACAATCTTAATCTAATACTTTCATTAGCGCAAAGAAGTTCTAATTCTGTTTAAAATTACCAGGCCTGTAAAATAGATCGGCAGATGGCCTGCAGATTATAAGATAAAGATCGATGCCACATTGCAGCATGCTTCTTGCTAACAAGAATAATGGTCCATGTAAGACAATTGATGCCTCGCTTGGCTGGTTGGGTTGTGAGACAGACAAATACAAAAATAACTTAAGAAGCCACTAGAGGAAAACTGAGCACTGCTAATGTATTTTGTTTAGAACAGGTCTTGAAACTGGTCAAGCTCATCGTGTAGAATGATCAAGTTACTATTGTTACTATGGTCGGTACATTTGCAGGAATGTACATTCACTGCAGTGAAGTTCAGGAACTAGGCAACCATACTGCATTTATTAAACAATGCTAAACTGCTTTAAAATATAAAACAATTGATCTGCATGCAAAAGAAAGGCTTTGAAAGAAACAGTAACACTTTTTTGCATTATCTTAATTTAAATACTGTAAACACAAATTTTTTGTGAACTTTTATTTTTAAATTGCGAGAGTATAAACATTTTTGACAATTTTGTAAACATTTTATTTTACTCCCCAATTTCTTTTTATTGTGGGATTTCCAAATATTTTTAAGAATCTCCAGAAAATTATCTGGAAAGTTGACAAGTATAGCACACCGGTTCAATACCACTAACAAACTCGTCTAGCTCAATAGTAATAACAGCTGAATAATCAAGCTATCAAGTAAAACAATAAAAAGCCAGCCAACTTGTCTGAACCTACAATTGGGTACAAATGACTTCAACATATTTGCACAGGCCGAGGAGTTTCTATTTTGCAAGAACTGTTTACATTAGTTAACAAGACCACGAGGTGCCGCAGAAATGAATTGATTTATTGCTGGCTTCAAGCTATTTGATATAATGTCGCTCTCATTTCCGGGCTGCTGGCAAAAACAGCTAGAAAACAAGACTGTCTTAGTTGATCAAGAAGCCGAAACAAACACGGAAATGAGTAACAGACGAGTATTAAACTGAAACCATTTGCACTGTTGCTGAAGCCATTTGCACTGTTGCTGCAACATTAATTATGACAACCGGTTCAGGCAAACCAACATTAATGTCTTGAGAGACATCCATATATATTTTCAGACATTCTCACACTTCAACAAAAAGCTCTTTCGCAGCGCAAAAAATGCCAAAATTTTAATTAACTAGCTAGTACATCGCAAAAAATATGTCACTAACAGTAAGAAACCAGAATTTTTTGATCATTATCAGTCAAGCTAAAACCCAGTTTGCTGAAGAAGCAAACTTTGAAAAACTCAGAACTAATCGGGATTTGAACTAGAAAATTGGAAGTTAGCATACGGCGATGATGCTAACTTATGACTGCACCAAATAAGTGATGGATTTAAGTAGTAAACAGTTATTTTTCTCACATACAAAGGCCTAACGTATATATGCTTTTCAGTTTTGAAAAGTGAACTTTTTGTGTCTACATAATACTGTTATAACTATGAAATGCCAGTTATTAGCATAATGAAATTAGTTACTAAACAATCACCTTCTCTCTTTTGTTCTTGTTCAATAGCTTTGTAATCATGCCAGTCTATTCTTTTCCCACCAAATTTTGCATCTTGAAACTTCAGCACCTGAGAAGAAGAGGAAAATGTATGCATATAAATTTGGATTGTGAAAAACTGTAACGTTTTGTAGTATAGCATTCGACTTCTGTACAACAAGCATGAACCACTAAGCCATGCAGGCACAAACTACTATTAAGCAGAATTTCCAAAGAGAGACAGGTTCATCATACTTTTGAGAGTCAGCAAATTTTAAAATAATTTGAAAACTATGAAATGAAAAACTGGTCTATTTACCGGGCAGTAGTCTAGTACCTTTGCAGCAGTAATTTAGATTGAACACAGCCACATTATTAGTTTCTTTATTAATTGTCCCAGTTCTGGCTGAGGACCGACCAAAAGCTAGTTTAAACATATTAACACTTACATCTCACATATCAAATTAAATGCACTTTTAATGTCAAGTTTTGCAAAACTAGCATTTAATCAAAGAAGCACATTAATTTTTTACAGTCGACGTATTATCCAAATACCTTTACACACAGCAAATGAATATTTTATTACTTCTACGTAATGCAGTTTGATAATACTATTAAGTGATACAAAGGAGAAGCATGGCAGCAGTGAAGCCAGTGAAACATTGGTTACATTATATACAGAGCTGCAAATGATTTAAAACCTCTATACTGCACTGCTTCTGTAGACAATGAAAACTGCAAAGCTAATGCAATGACTGTAATTTTTAAGTTTAGTTAACAATTTTAAATGATCTTTAGGTACATTAAGGACATGTGCTAACTGTCAAGTCAGGAGACTAACTACTTCTGATCAAAGACAACAAATTACTAGGCAGACATTAGTTAGACCAGACTGATAGCTTAAATACAATACTTCAGCTAGAGTTTTAATAGATGATTTTTTATAGTAAAAAGAGTCACACCCATTGTCATTATAAGAATTAGTATTGACAAGAAAATGTAACAAGGAGCAAGTCTTAGACTAATTTTTTACTTTGTTTCCATGCATATTTTTTAAACGGCTTGGCACAAGTCACAATACAGCAGTCAACTATTTTACGAAAGGTGCATAGTGCAACGAGACCAAAACCTAGTTCATTCTCAAAAATAATTGACTAAGATGAGTTTTCGAACTGGCACGGGTACCACAGAGCTTTTCATTTGGATGTGTATACTTACATATTCTCTACAGCAGGCAAAGTAAAATAACAGGACAGCAGTATTGCCTGGTACAACCACATAAACATGATTTTCCTGACAGTAATTCAAGCATTTACAAACCAGGTATAGCAGTACTTAACTTCTGTAGCAAAGCACACACAGTGACTACTCATGTGTAAGCACATTATGTCGTAACCGTGTTCAAGATTACCTTATTTCTATGCAGATCTAAGGAAATTTTTTACACAGGTATAAAATTTCAGACAAGACAATGGCAAATAACTACCTATTAATTATACGTTGACATACCTTTGAATATTTGTCACTAAGCACTTCACCATTCTGAGATTTCTCTGGTAATATGTTCTGAGATTTAGATTTAACTGCCTCATTGCCTTTTAGCAACTCCCTTAGCTGGAGTGTGTTTGCATGATCAGGGAATAGCAAACGTAATGTTAGAGGTCCAAATGTCAAGAGCACAGTCAAAAAGATGAGCCACTTTATTAACGTCACCGTATTTCTCCTCATTGTGTGCATACAGTCAGTGACACATATCGCTCATTTAGTAACATCTGCTGCAGCCTGCTTAAACATCATGCTCCTGTATAATTAATGCACCCACTTCAACACTTAGACTACAACAGCTTCACTGCAGCTCCAGCTTTGCCACACAACCTGGCTTCATTACATCTACATGATGGATATCTTCTCTGAAAACAGCGAAGAAAGTACATGTAAACTATCATTAAGTACTGTGCGATTCTCGCAGGTATGTGTGCGGAGTACGTGTGCATATATATGGCGTGCATGGGAACTATACGTGTATGTTCTGTATGTGTATGTTCCATGAACGCGGAGTATGTATGGATGCATGAGGCATTCGTGCGGAGTATGTGTGACAGCATGTGGGATGCGTGCGAAGTGTGTGTGCACGCATGTGGGAAGCGTGCAGAATGTGTGCCCATGCATGAGGGATGTGTGTGCATGTATTGGCATGTGTGTGGAGTGTATCTCAATGATTTACACCTCAACCGTTGCAATCTAAAGTGATCACAGGAATGAGACTTTTATCAGTCATGATTATAACATCAAAAATTCATTTACTAGATCTTCCTAAACTTATTGCCGTACCCTACACAAGTGTTAACCCACTACTTTCATAAGTTCCCTTTACATCAGCATGACTAGTTTACATCCTTGAATGAAAAACAGTGTGATTTTGTTGCTGCTAACATAATGCTCGTGTTGCATATCAGCTGAAAGTTTCTGAAGCATGTAGAAGAATCAAGTACTAAACTAAATTAGCTCGTATTTCACTGCCACAAATTTCATTGCATTGTTGAACAGCAGTTAAAGTATAAAAACAAAGCTATACAAGCAGAATCAGATATTAAAAAATCAATGGTTTACAGATATGAAACTCATCTTATGAAATATTTTTAACACAGTAAAAAGACAAATAATACAAAGTATGATAAAAAGAATATGTGTGCTTGCAAGGCAAACTCATCCATAAGTCGACAATTAACCTTTTCTAGCTATTCACATATCCTGAATCTCCGTTTCACGAGGATCATTTTGATACCAAGCTCATTGCTCTATGTTATTTCTAAGTTCAGATAATCCACGTTGAAGTTGAGGTGCACACTATGCACTGAAAAACATAATCTTGAGAAAATTGCTGTCAAAGTCAGCCATTGGTTTTTGTCGCGTCTCTACAAAACACTTAGCAACCGTACAAAAGTGTTGATGTTATGGACTTTGCAAGAACACATTGAAGTTATGTTTACATCCAGTAGATGGCTCTTTCTGACGAAGATCTGGTCTTGTCAACACAAAAAACCCAAAGCAAAATTAATGCTTCCACGAGCTACTATCGGAGTTTGAAAATACAAGTTTTTTACAATTGCAGTACTAGTTTCTATCCATAAAAGTGGGCATGGGGTTTGAACATGAGATTTTTGGTATTTTTTGGACATTTTCTTGATAATTTCATGCTAGAATATAAAAGTCCAATATATTTACCGTTGGTTTTTCTAAACACAAAAAAATTCACATTTGAACAAATTTTTGGTGCATTCTTCTTTGAAGCACCATAACGTAGTTCTAACTATGTTGACTAATGGTTTGGGTTTACAAGCATACATATCATCCTTGTTGCTTACTTGCATACTTCAGACAAATGATATTTCAGATATATGATGACAAATCACTCTTACAGACCAAAGTGCTGATAGATTGCAACACAACGAAAATTTCTCTAGATTTCATGAAACACATGCGTACTGTGATAGAGAAACTGCAGATTACCATCTGGGGAAACATGCTGCAATGCATTACTTTTAAATCTAATCTTAGACACAACATATTTCAGTTTAATGACCAAGGCCAGAAATTATCTTACACTGTTACTGTACATTACTGTAACTGTCAAGAATATTACAGGATTTGATGATTATTCAACGATAATCTGAGATGACATCAATCCTTCCAGTAATTTATAAATGTTTCTAATAAGCCACCATATTTTTTTAAAGATAGAACACATAATTATAGACAACATCACAAGATAATTGAAAAACAAAACAAAATTCTGTACCAAAATCTACACTGCTGAGTTATTTCCGGATTAAATATCAATACAAAGCAAATAAATTTAATAATTTTTTTCGTATGAAAGCGGGGCTGAGAAAAGCAGTGCAGATGTGGCAATTCAGTGGAGAGTCTTCATCTACCACAAGTTAAAACGCAGGACAATCATTTGGTCTTACATCACAATTTTGTGGCCTTCACAGCGTGCAAGGTGGTTTTATAAAGCGAAGTTTGGATTTAAAAAACAATGGATTATATTAAGTTAAAGTATTATACAGTTGTAATTATAATTATAACATTATAATTAATTTTTAGTTGCTGGCCTTTCACCTATAACTAAAACTAAAAAATAATTTAAACCCACACAGTAACTAAAAATTAATTAAATGTTACAACTTTATATATATTATTATTATAATAAAGGGCATTAAAGTATGCAATAGAACGTTGCAATTTGATTACACATCAGTTTACAACAAAAGAAGTGGAGTTGCTAGTCTGGATTAATTCATTACAGTTGTATCGTACTAATATTTCTATTAACAAGTGAAAACAAATGAATTCTATTTCTAATTCAAGAAGATTGCAAAACTACTGTGCGAGCACAACACAAACTTGTTCAAGCTTACAGTCTCAGTAACCATTGCCGCTGATTACATTGCTATTTATTAGATGAAGTACTTCAAGTAGGGTACATCAATATATCAGTAAATACATATGCAAGTCGCGCAATTAATTACACTATTTTAACAACAAGGACTTATTTCAAATAAGACTTTATTGACTTACATTTCCAGAACAATGTAACCTCTATTAAAAACCAACGTTACGAACGCCACGTTATCAACAAACTTGAGCAATTTCCAGTCCAGCAATAAAAGAAACCTTTCTAGCAACAAGCGACCAAGTCATAGTTCAGCGTAAAAGTGGATCATCGAATACAGTCTTACAGGCGTGTATGCTGTATAGTGGACCCAATAGCAATGAGCAAAGGACCATTGGCATTCATTGCCATTGGACACTTCTGTGTTATGCATAATTGCAGGATGCTTTTGATTTACAACGGTTTTCATTTACACATATTACTTATTCTTGTACTTTTTGGTAAATTTAATAACTAGCATAGTGGGCTAGGACGGTGGCAAAATTCACTGCTAGGGCTGATTCCCAGGTAGGCAACACTGTGTTCATATCCAAGCACAGTGTTGGAGGCAAAATCACGTCAGCAGAAGAAAACATTAAAAAATTATGACCTTGATTAATTTGAATAGTTAAATGACGAACGGATTTCAAACTCAACAAAACTTACATGACATTGTAGCAGTGACACTTTTAAGCTATACATGTACACTATAATTATACCGGCATTTTCTATTTGACACAACTGAACCAAAAGATGCTATACTGTCACAGATATTCACCAATGTCCATCATGTTCAGATAAACACGTTGTCAATACATGCATTTTTTGAAATGGATGAAAGATCACAAGACTAATTCAAACCTAAAAATGATCAATTTTAATGCTAAACAAAAAAATGAAAAAACAAGACTAGTTGAAATTCCCTTTAAATTTAGGCTGAATCAGATTTAATATTTGGCTGAAACACGACTAATCTAATGTCTGCGAAGAAATGTACAAAAATTTTAAATAAATCAATAAGTATACAATTATGAGCCCCTCTCCTGAGCATGACATAATTAATGTCTGGCACAGCAAGAAAATGAAGCACTATTACTGGTCTTTTAAGTTTAATTTGTATTTTAAGATGGAGATTTTTGTAGTGAATGAAAAATCACTTTGAGTTAGAACCTAAAAAAATAATTAATATCCAATTTAGGGCTTTCGATTTTGATAGAGTACAATAGGCATGATTGATGCTAGCTGTGATAATTTGGAGTGAAATCAAGTAATTTCCATTGCTGACTACAACACTTTCTGGAACAATATACAAATGCTACAAAAGTTGCTGCTATAGTAATCAGCAAAGCGTTTTCGTAAGCACATACAACATGTTTAACTACATCAACAACAGCAGCAATAGCAATGACTATGACAATGAATCTTAAATATAGATAGCGTGGCAAAATAACAAAGTCAGCAACAGAAACAAGTAATAATATATGTACTAATAGCTTTAATTTTTTTAATATTAGATAAGAAGGATATGGCAATAGCTGGCTTGGTATGTGCATTGTGCATGCTCACAGGGGCAAACTAAGGGTCTAACTGGTTTAAAGCATCTGCAAACGAAGTTGCTGTACTTATTAGCTAATATTCCCAGCTATAAACTCAAATTTATTCACCCGGAATATTTAAGCACAGAACTTTGACTATTTGATTAAATATTAGCTCGCTCACAAATAAAATCAGACTCATGCACTGAATCAGCATAGAATCAGATTACCAGCAAACTTCTTGGAAACTATAATGTTATGGAGCTGTTCTTCAGTTTTTGTGTAGATCTATCAACAGCATTATCTTTACTCCTGGCAAATTAAAATGATTTTGTTTATCGTGTGTTTTTGCTTTGATTAGCTAACAGGCGAGTTGTTGTTTGTTAATCGTGGCTATCTCTGATGAGGATTCTAAAACGTTTGACAAGGGAAATATGTTGCATGTCTTAATGTCCTTCTCTTACAAGTGTCGTTCTTACAAGTTCAAATTACAGTGTAAAAAACAGACAGTACCCAAGTTACCTAAGTGGTCAAGGCTATCTTGTGCAAAATATATATGGCTTAGTATTCTGTGTCCAAATGTGGATACATTTTGAAAAACTAAAATTAATGTTTCGTGTTCAGTATACGTGTAATTGTTCAAGTGCTTACTGGCAATGCGCAAAATAGAAAAACAAAATACTTGTAATTTAGCATATTCATGCATGCTCTTGTAAATATTATTATTACTTTAGCAAATTTTATCTATAGTCTTTAAACAACTTTTAAAGGTATCCAGAACAAAGCAGAAGAAGGCACAATCTGGTCATTAACAAGTTTCCAGTATTAACATTTATATTTGTATTTGTTGCAAAATGAATGATATTTTTATGTGTTCTGCACGCAGCAGCAGTGTTTTACATTGCTAAGAGCAGTTGTTGCAATAAGGCCCACTCTTGGTAGTTTGATGCCCTAGGCAAAAATATTTTTAGCACCCCTCCTCAACTGAGACTACTTCCCATTATACTTCCCATGCATCCCACCGACAAAATTGAAATTTTGCAGTATAATAATAAAGCATAATGATACCTGTGCATTAGGACTACACTTGCATTGCAGTGTACTAATTAACTGTAGTTTGTTACGTATCTACCGCTCGTGTTAATGTCATTTGAAATTGAACTTATGACCTGACTGAGACTCCCGGGTCTTCGTGACTAATTTGTAAGCCTCAAAAATATCATAAATTACTGTAAGTACATAATTATTATTATTATTATCATCATCATTATCATCATCATAATTATTATTATCATCATCATCTTCATCCTAATTAGTATAAGTATGGTTGTAATAATGTACTTTTCCTCTTCGAGTACTGTAATTTATGATAATGGTTAGACATTGGTGCTTAGCGGTGCCGCGAGGAAAGAAATTTACTTGAATAAAATTACAGAAAGAATAACTGTATTACTCTGTCTGCCGCCTCATTGCCGTAAACAGGTATAAAATGCTTTCGGGCATGGAGCGTGGGATGTGGATTATGTTGTTCTGTTGTTGTGTATCGGAATTCTGAGATAATCTGAAGTTCTATAAAAAAGATATAATTTTGTTCCTAATAGTGTAAGTTTTAACCAGAAAACGATTTTGGGCAAGTTGATGTACCGGTTCCTCGGAGGTAGGCGTAGTAGTAGTACGTGAAAATTGAGTTTAACATTCAGTGATTCAATGCCACTAACTGCTAGATTAAGCTAATGTGCCAGACCATTTTGATTTCTTAGGTGAATATACTGGATGTTTTTTATGCAGAATTAATTTGCCGTTGCTGTTCTTAAAGTTGATGTTAAACTAGTTGGAGAAAATAAATGTTCTATGTTTAAAGCAAGTCAGATTATAATTTTGATTGATTGATTGAATATCTTTATTGACATAAACATATGACTAAGTGTTTCGCTAATTAGCACGGAATTATTTCCTGGTAAAAAATCCCAGAGGCACAGATAAGAGGCCTGGGGAAGAACTGGATTGACAGGCATGTTAGATTTTAGAAATCAAGTGAATAAAATAATTAGAATAGAAGAGAAATGACTGAAAGCACCTTGAAGCATAAAAGTTAAAACTATTGACAAAAGAGCAACATGTACTGATGTAGCACAGATGAGGCACAACTGCAAATGTTAATCTAATTTAGCCTTAGGGTAATTATTGTAAGCTTGATGTCTTTCTTAATATGTGTTGTAGATTCCCTGCTAAAAAGAAGCTTATAAGCCAAATTCCACTGAAGAGTGTTTTGAAATGCAGTGATGTATCACTAGCAGTAATATGTGGCTGTAACTGATTGTTTAATACTATTTTACTAAGATGAGATCTTAGACTAGCTTTGCCTTGTTGAGCCAGTAAGTCAAATGGTAGACCATATGCCATAAAAGCACAGTTTCTAGGTTTAATCCCTGACTGACTTGTAATTTTTCAGTGCCTTCTTTTTTAATTAATTATTGTAAGTGTGATGTCTTTCTGAATATGGTATCGTGAAGGTTTCAAATAATGATTTTTGTGAGTTATAGCATCAGCACATGAAGCAAATTATGGTTCAGATAGGGGTGCACCAAATGCACGTTTTCATCAACCGAACCAAAACCAATTTTTGTTATTTTGGGTGCCACCGAACCGAAGCTTAGCCAATTGATCGGCTGTGCTGCCAAATCGAATTCCAAATAAAATATCAAATTAAATTGATATTTACCAATTCCTGACCAAAGCCGAACCAAATCTTCTTGTAATTCTAATCAGCAAGTATAATAGTATAGTAGAATAGGCAAATAGTATTATAAGGAAATTCGGTTTGTTTAATATAATTTTCACCGATTGTGGCACTTATTAAAAAAATAATTTTGGAATACAGAAGGTTCACCGACTCTTTGGTGATTACAACCTTAAGTTTACCAGACCAGATTTTTATACTGATATTTGGGGAAAATTCCATTATCCAAGTATTCGGTGCATCCCTAGGCTCAGAGTTTGACTTGAGCTAAAAGATCTGCTTTGGAATGAATCGGCCTAATGTCTCAATTTAAGGCATCAGAAAACTAATCGTAAAATTTAGCGAAACTTCATTTTAGGCTGATCTTGGGAAGGAATTTATTTTAGTTCTAAGCTCCTCTGCGACAAAAGGAAATAATTTCAGTTCCAACTTCTATTTTGTTACAAAAAAATTCTCGAAGACGAACTCTTTTTACAGCCCCGGTAGTTTGTGTAACTTGAAGGACTGTCCTCTTGTTAATCATGTATACTGTCTATATAATGTTGTTCATCTCTTTTAGTACTCTTTACATATGTCACAGTTATGTTCCTAATTTCCTAAGCTTTAGTTTTTCCCTGCAGTAACTTTTTTGTCTACTGACCATAGGTCTTTTGATACCATGCCTTACAGGATGTCAAAGTTGCCATCGGGGATGATTGTCGCGTATTGATGTGTAAAAAATAGTAGTAAACGCAAGTGGCTCAACATGAGGTGCAATCAATACAACCCAAATCACATAAGTATTGTATAGAAGTAGGCTACTATATACATAAAAGTTCACTATCTAGATAGTAGATAGTAGATAGACCTAATTATAAGTGACGGGATGTATACGTATAAGTGTAACAAAATGTAGACCTGTGAATGTGCTTAGTACGTTCAGTATTGGAACTTGAGGGAAAAATTTCATTCAGTTATTGAAATGATCATTGCTTTATTAATTGAAAGTACTACTGTTTGATGTTTGTATTTGAATCATCCCGGTCTTACTTGCAATGTTCATGGAATTTAACAGTAATTCAATTAGGTTTTGCTTTGTGTTTTATTTGGTTCAAACAGGCTGAAACGTCATGTTTTCCTTTTCTCTATTGTATTGTATAGTGATATTGTATTAATCTGGCTTTAATTTAACTGCAGTTCAACAGGTTTGGCAATTCACTAGGGTTTAGACATGGCTTATAAAACTAGTTTAGTCATAAAAGTCGTTTTTTTTGCTTGTGACTTAGTGTGAGCTGCCACCCGGTATTGCTTATCTAAGTGAACAAGGTGTTATTTGGTATGTCACGCGTAAAATATTTCTAGTATGCCCCACAGCCATGCAAAGTTCGCGCTAAATAGATAGTACTTAACAAGTTAATTGCATGTGATGAGCTTTGCCCATAAATACATCTAGTCACATTATATCAATGTTCTGTTTTAAAATTACAATCATTATAACTTAAACTCTCCTGATATAAATAGTATTAAATAGGATGTGCCATTACCTTAACTGTTTTGTTTAATTTACCAAATTGCACACATTGACAAGTACTAAAGCTAATTTAAGTTGAAAGCTACACTTTCACACAATCTTGATCATTCTAGCAAAAAGCGAAACAGATGAGTTGCATTTTAAATTCCAGTGTAAACTTGGAAATCCTTTTTCAAAAAGCTTTGCCCAAGGTCAAGTTAGGCATATATGTCAAACTCAACTTATGCTCTTTCAAATTTCGACGAATTTTGCACTGCTAGCTGTAATCTTCTTAACAGTTTTCCAATTCTAAAAGATTTTTTACAATACTGGTTTTAGAGCCTTTTTAACAATTATTTAGCAGAGCAGATCATTGTACATCATAAAGTTTTTACTTGTTTTTTGTGCAGGCATAATGGCAGAAAATGGCAAAAGTTTTTGCAGATCATTTTCACATGTCTAGAGTCAATTTACTCGTAAGCAATTGTAATTATTCTGTACTTGTGTGCATGTGTGATGCATACAAGTAGGCCTAGACATTTTATTATGTTGCTATGATATCGCAAATTATGGTACTGGACTACTGGTAGCATAAATATTTATTGCTTTTTATAGCACTATATGGTTGTTTTCTACTGATAATAGAACCAAGTTTGTTCTGTACTCATTTGTGAAATAGACCAGTTATCTCACTCTGACAAAAAGTTTATAAAATACCTTTATTTAGTTTTGGGAGAAATTGCAGCCATAATTTAAAATTGCAAGTGTTTGGCAAAATTTTAAAGCTTGGCAAATTAGCAGCCCAGACCAAAAAGTGCAATTTTCTGCAGGTAAACCTCCACTATGGTTGAATAGAGAGGGCACCTGTAGCGTAATTAATCCAATCTGTCTACATGTCCATCTCTGATTTACATACAGCCTGCAGAGTTGAAATTTTACACGTTGCTTAAGTATGGCGTCTTAGATTTTGTGGTTAATGTGTTCATAATCTGTACACAAATGACTACACTAATCACTTCAACGGTACTGCAAATGTGTGTCTGCTGTCTGACTTCACAATGAAGTAAGCCTGGCAAATGTATTGCGTTGAGTGCACGTGGAAAACTACAGCTAGGTTCTTACTTATCAAATTTCATATTAAACTCAGAATTACAAATTTACCATATGCGGTATGCAACAGACACAAATTTGTTCACATAGGCATTTGGTGTCATCTCTGGCTTCCCCCCTCTGTATCCCTTCCTTGAAACTTCATTTTGCAAATTTTATAAGTTTGATTTTACAATTTGGCTATGTGCCTTTTTCACGTGTCTGAAGTTGATTTATGTGCAAAAACTGCTTTCACATATTCAGTTTGCTTTAAAGTGTTTTCCGTGTAAATTGTGTTGAATGATGATTGCTGAGCAGAAAGAAACTGGCATCTGCTGACTAAGGCAACAGTTATTGATTAGTCATGTCTGTAGTTTAATGCTTGGCTTGGGGGCAGTGTCTGATAGGTCTCACTCTAACCTTACACAGTGTTTATTATGACTCTCTCAGAAAAAATATTACGAGTATTGCTATAAGCCTGTGTGTGTCATTCGTTTGTAAATCAGCATTCATCTTGCAGGTGTTTCTGTGCGAAGTCTGTTGAAGCCATGTGAAGAAACAATCTACTAGTTAATTCTACCTGACAAGCGAAGCCATGGCTGCAACCTCAGCAGTGTGCAATGTTATGTTTAGAGTTGTTCTACCTCTTTGCCTGCTGTGTGGTTTGTATTGAATTTTGTTGATTCTATTTTACGTGAACTACTGAATTCTATTTTTGTTGTGGTCTGAGGAATGCATGTCTTTGCCGCCATGAAAGTCAAAACATCATGATTCATAAGTTTCATTGAGTGACATTTAAAGGTGATATTGCTCTAAAAAGTACAAAAAAACTTTAATGGTTATGAATTAGAATTGCAAATGTATTATGCAGATAATGTCAAATAGGATAATACTTCTCCTATTTGACATTAGGCTTTTCAATTGTGAATTCATGTTTGCTTTCTGTATATTTAGTTACAATTGCGGCAGCTGTACATACTAAAATCCAACTTTTTTGGCTGTCTTATTAATTGCCATTAATTGTTCAATTAATAACAGAATCAATGTTATTGAATATTTCAGCAACAATATTCCGTTTTAATGGATTATCATTCGTCTATGGTCTCCTGCTGCTCATCTCCGCCCTTCTACCAGGACCGACTTACCAAACTATGGCTAGTAAGTAGAAATATTGCCTTTTGATTTGCTTGCTTATATAAAGTACTCATTTTTTCTAAATTTAGAAACACATTTGCATTTGGGGCGACATATAGCCAGCATCTGCAAAGAAATATTTTTCTAACATTTACAAGGACCACATTAATTTCACATATTTCTGGTGCTGTTATTACACTAAGTGTGGTTAACATGGGTAGTTCATTAAGTCTTAACTACTATCTCCAGCTAGAAAACACTTTCTGATATATGTGTTTTTTGTATCTTGAATTCTTAGTAAGGGGAAAGATAAAAATCTGACTTGATTTAAAATCAATTTTTTTGTATTTTGTCAACAACAACTACTGAATGGAATGCCGTTTTCAAAATTTTAATGTCTTTTGCTTCTCTCTACAGGTCACACTGGGCGCTACCTGAGAACGGTTACAGCGTTGTCATGCCTGTTTGGCATAGCACAGCTTGTTTTTCATGTTACGCTACTGTGCATGCCACCGTATTCTCAACATTTGCCTAACTGTAAGTGTTTAATTAGCATTCAGAGGTTTTATTAATTATTTTTTATATCGTAAGTTAACATGTTGCTGATGTGGTTTTGTAGTCCTTTTCTCAACTATAAGTAAAATGTTAAACCAAAATGTCGCTTTGAAATTGAGAAAATACTTTTTACACAACACAGTCAGGAAACACTATATTTTGAGCAAATTGTTTTAGTTTTCTTTCTACTTTTTTTAGGTACCAGAGCAGAAAAAATTGTACGACAAATTGGCTTCCAAAGGTAGGCTAATAAACATTTTAAATGTTTCTACATTGCAATATTCTTAATTCGTTTAAGCTTATTCAGTTTAGCTAGCACGTATGGCAGGGTTAAGGATGTTGTTGTTACCCAAATTAGTTTTGATTAAAACAAATAATTATTTTCTTGGCAAGTTTTTTTGTTTTTATGGAGACACATCACTTACTGTCATTTAATGTATATATATATACACAAACAGATCCCAAGCTATTAATTTGAAGCTCAATCACTATATTAAAGTCAAATTTTTCGTGCACAAAATTATGCAACAGTTTTTATCATGCACATCACTTTGTGTTATTGTTTGAGGTATTTATATTTAATACTGGTTTTGAGTTTTACCATTTTCAATATAGCATTCGTATATTGGTTAGCATATTGCTTGAATGCTTTACATTTATAGAACTTGTTTTTAGAAGCATTCAGTATTTACTGTGAAATGTATATTTCAGGCTTAATGGTGCCACTGTCATTGAAGCTCTTAGACAACTAATGCCTGACATAGGCATGATTGTGATCTCTATATTAACATTCGTATTGTGTTCAAAAGTCCCGGTGCCGGATGTAAATGACTTATCAGACTCTTCAAACGAAATAGCGGCGACTAAAACACAGAGGATACGACGTCCTAGTGCATCGCACATGGTTGCAATATATCTGGGAGAGTTGTTTGTAGTGTTAATGCTTGTGATAGCTGGAGTTATATATCCATCTGTGCTCTCATCTGTGTATTTCCTGTCATTCCTCGGTATAGCCACCTGGTGGTCGTGTTACAAGTCACTCGGATGCAGGTTCTCTTATGTGCGCGTTATCATCATGGTTTATACGGGACTGCATTTGCTTCTCATCTACCTGTACCAGTTTGAATTCTTTCAGGAAGCTTTGGATCATGAAAGTCTTCCCGCCAGGTGAGTGCTTGCAACAGGTGATAGTCACATTTTTCTCTTTACTGTACATTTCCACGGTTTCATATCTAAGTAAATGAATTGCAGATATTAAATGCTGTAGTGATGTTATTCCTATTACAATATAGTAGATAATTTGTTTGTTCTGCATACACCAAGTGCCAAAAAGCAGATACAGGTTTAATTAGTTGATGCGTTTTGAATTTAGCAATTATTGTTTCAGATAAGACTAGGTTAAACAAATTGAATTACATTGCATCCTGTGTAAGTTTCTGTTGTGGCTGTCTATTCAATGATATATATGCAGAAAATAAATAAATTATAGCTTCAAATTTTCCATTAACAAAATTATGTCGTACAAAAATGTTTTATAATTACTTGTTTGAGGTGTATAGTACATACAAAAATAGCTCTCTGCAAATTTTGGGCATCCAGTTTTTTCTTTTATGTTGAAGTGACATGTAAAATGCTTTTTGAAAACAACTATTTGCCATTTTTGATGCATCATAGAGTCATCATTCCAGAAAATGTCATGTATGGTTTAGTTTTACGGCATTTCTTCTTTTATTTTTTCCCATATGCATACCTTTCACTGCATACAAGCTCGCGTCAGCTTCACACCACTTACTGGAACACATAATAGCAATTCCAAGAACTATGTCTATCTTACAAGTCAATAAAAAATCTTTCAAGATGTTCTTTCACGACAGATTTGAAGTGTACCTGCTAGAGTAGTCATTACTTGAAGTTTCTTGCTGCTCTTCAACTCTTTGTGTGCATTAATAGTGTTGCCATTGGCTTCTGTTAAAGACTGTTATAATAGTCACCCGTAGCTCGTTGATTAAAGCAGCTGTTACTTTAACACTTTGCTATCATTTATGATCCATTACTGAGAAATGCAGCTGGAACAATGTACATTCTTCAGAGAGATTCTGTCAGCACCTTTACTGAGATCTTTGTCTTAATTCATGACAAATTCTCATGTACATCATGTACTATTCAGAGAGCTTAGTTTTTTTTTTAAATAACTAGAACGAATCCTTCCAGCAAAGTTTGAGGCTTTGGCAGAAGATCATAAGTAATAAGTCTTTTCATAGTTTCGCAATGTGTATGCGCAGTTGCTCTAGGTCAAAGATTAAGTGTACCACAGCAATGCATCTTAACTACAACCGTCACGTGACCTGGGTAAAGCAAAACTGCCTGCGGTGTCAGCTCAGTAATATCAGTTGGTTTACATGGACTTTACTTAATTATGAACTAGTCTGTGCGTAGAGTGATTTGCTAGCAGGATCTTGCTTGGGAACAATAAAAAATGAACTAGGTAACCTTCTAGTTAGCTGTTAAAACTGTTACTATTATAATAGCATGCGCTGCAAGGCGTTGTCAAGTGTACACAAATGCGTTGTCTGGTACACTTATCCTTTGACCTTTTCACGTTCACATCAGTCACCGGAACTGTGAAAAAGCTTATTGACAGTTTGCACATTGTTTCATACTAAAAATATAATATAATTTGTAACAATGGCTTCTGAGTTTCACTATTGTACTACAATGGGAGTAATGCTCTACATAATTTAAAATGCGATAAGGCATTTGATAAAATATCTGATGTAAAGTTTTCAAGCACTGTTTCCGTCTTTCCAAAACACCAATATTTTCTGTAAAAGATTAACCGTAATAAACAATTGACAATGTCTTGAATATTAGTTAAAAGGAAGCTCTATTAATACAAGTAGAATATATTCAATATATGCTGGTTTTTTAGAATTGGTCTTCCTAGTATCCAGCATACTTAGATTTCTGTTATTAATTATGATTTCTCTTATTTTATTTCAGGTTACTAGGATTAACTACACTAGTTGATTTCAGCTGCACTAGTCCACTTTCATTTGACTTTGCGCAAAACAGCTGGCCTGCATTCGTAAATCCATTCTGCCTCTTGATTTCCTATTGGCTATTAGCAACCGAGACACGGTGGTGGACGCGAATACCTGTGAGTATAACAAAGTAGTAATCCTTGTGTAATAAGTAGGCTATTTCCCAGTTACTAACTATGTAATTTGAATTCAGTAATTGCTTTAGGTATTTTTTATCACTGTGAATGCTAGAAGTTAATAAACCATTGCAGTTTATGTCACAACAACTGTTAACTTTGTGGTTAATGAGTTGAAGAAAAGAAAAGCTGAAAAGTTGTGAACCAATCAGAACTTGAAAGCGAGACCCTGGGATTAGAACTTCCATTTCTTGCCTCTTGAGCTAATGATTCAGCATGACACAGTAGGTCTAAGTTCTCATCCTTATGGCACACAGTCCAACAGTGCCAGCTGTGCCATTGTCACACTAGTGTGATCTGCGCTTTGGATATTTGCATTCTGGAAATTGGTTGCCCTTTGCAAAAGATGCAGCAAAAGTGCAAACAAACATTTGAGCTTTCAATTTTTAAGAAGTGGGTTAGCACTCATTTTGCATTCTTACTATCACCAAACCATGTTGGCAGAGCTTGAACTTGCTATTGAATGAAAGTGATTAAGTTAAAATATAAGATTGGCAAATAATAAATCATGAGCATGCAAACCATATCTGTGGATATATGACTGTAACTGGCTAAGTAAATCATGCCAGTTGACAGTATATGCAGCTACATCATTGTGCTTCAGTCTGCCTTCTGTTTGAAAGCAATTGCCTATGTAAATATCGTGTGATGGAGACTCATCAAGTACCCTCACTGTAACGCTATTAGCAATGAGAATGCTGCACGTTAATCACTCGCTGGCACTCATACTCCTTCATAGAAATCTGCCTTCAGCAAGCCATTGAAATGGAAATTGAGATCGTGAAATCAGGGTCATTTGTATCTATTGAATGTTAGTTTCTTTCTACTTGTACTTCGTTATCTTGAATACTAGTTGAGAGGCAGTGGGGGCTAGTAAGTAAACTTCAATCAATTCTGGTATTGTTATCCACGAACAGATGACCAAATTTGTGTTTTATTCTTTAGAAGAGCCTCTTTAGTATAATAAAGGGTCAAGATTCAGTGCAAACATAGAATTGTAATAACTACGTAGAAATTCTTGGTTTTTTCAAATTAATGTAGACAGCTCTACACACAAACGACATTCGACTTGTGCGTCAAGAAAATTTGCAGCATTGTCAAGTCATTTTATACAGTTGTGAGTTTGACACTGCTTGCAGATTGGCACTATGTGGCCCAAAAAATGTGACCTTGTTCTCTTGCCTTCAGGACTTTAGCACTTCTGTTTATTTTCCTTGTTTAACAAAAGCAGTCTGTGTTTGTTTTTGTGTAAAACTTTGTTGAACCCCAATTTGAGCTTTATTTTACTTCTAAAAGTATATATTGACTTTATGCCTGCATTTGTAATATATAAACCTTGATTATATGTATATGAAATAATGAACATTCTTTATTCCAAAAATTATTTTATAAAGTTAGTCTATAAGCAGTTTTATTATATTCCTATTCTCTCATTCACTCTTTTTCATTTAGTTTCTCATACAATAGTTGTCTATGGGTTGTTTCTTGCCAGTTTATCTGTGCGTTTACATACATACACTGTACAGTGTTGCACCAAGAAGTTCACCAGTGTCTATCTATCTATCTACTACAACGCACTTCTTCACTTTGCTCCTCTGACAATACCGTTCTTTAGCTGCTTGCCAGCTTAATTGTTAGTACATTTTATTACTTACCTCCATGCTTACTTATGCAGTTAAATAGGGTAAAACAATTACTGGTTATATGAAGGTAAAGAATTATCTGAATACATTGCACTGATTTAATTGGGCAGGTAATATAAAGTAACGCTTCTGTACGTTTTACTTGACTTGTAGAACCAGTGCCGTAATTTGATAATTTCTTGAATTCTTTCCCACACAATGTCGCAGACAATTCTGGTACCGTAACATACATTGTAAAACATGAAAAAATGCATGAATTTGCTGATTTATGTTAAATGGAAGCATTTCAATAGTTTCTAGAGATTTGGTTGCCTGTACCTAAAGCACTGTCATCGGTAAGTCTTCAGTGTTTAAAGATATTTGTCTCTTGTTGGGTTTTAGTCCCTTGATTGGTTTGACAGTGGATATGCACTAGAATGCTTTGTTAACATCATCTTGGTGTGCTCTCTGGTGTGCTTGTATGTTCCTGGGTTTGTTCCAAGCTGGTGGGGGTTTTAATTAATTTCTGTAACTGTTAATGCAGTTGTAGATTTTTTGTCAAGATATTCAAAGTTAGACATATCTGTTTATCCTTTTTAACTGCTACTTACAGTTCTTGTTATAACTGTCCTTTGCTTCATAGTTCTCAGTGATAGCTGTTAATTTTTTATTTTCTGATGAAACAAGGTTTTATCGATTAACTGCAAAAGAACGCTTTGGAATACAGTTTGATTTTCGTTTCCGCCTTTTGTATGAGTAGAATTATGCATTAATTAATAGATTCTAGACTGACAGCATTTTTATGAAGTATTAAATCTGTCCTATAAATTTGATATGGCATTAACAGAATCATTTTCCGGTGAGAAATTTGTGAAATTAAGAATTGCTTGTGTTATGTTTTTTATTAAATTATATTCTTGTTTTCCCAGGATTGTGCAAAGTGTTACTAATTTTGTATACTTTTATGTCATTCTTATCGATGGTCTTCATGTTTCACTAAAATTTTTGGAAAACTACGTTAACTTACTAATTAGTTATATTTCTGGGTGTATTGTTCTTGTTACTGGCATTATGATTACGACGATTCCCCAAGGGAATCAACTTGCAAAATTTTGGCATGTGTGTGTGATGTCTATTAAAGAGATTTGTGTCATGAATGTTGTTTGCAGTTGTTTGATCTGGTAGTAAAATCTGCAGAATTTGTCTTATACTGCAGTATATGTTTGTAAACACAGGATCGGTAGCGTACATTATGGTGAAAGAGCAAGCGTCTTTGTCTGTTTGTAAACAACTACTTGTATTTGTAAATAATATATGTTGTCAGTTTGTCAATGTTGATTAACAGGCTAGCTCTGAATATTTAATTTATGAGTTTAATAAACTTCATTGTGGGGTTATATGGGTCATTCAGGTCAAATGATATGTATGAGAGTAATGAGTAGAGTAATGCACAACAAAGTAAAAGGTAATAAGAATTTGAAATCACGATGGAAGATGTAAATTTTAGTGAAATGTTTTTGTCCTTGTGGCCTGTTTTCAAATCTTAGCTGACATTTTGCTAGTACTTTTATTAAATATAAGCTTGCATTTTTTTGTTTTTTCTGCTTTTGCATTTTTCTCGTACCTGTTTTAATATTTGTTAGTTTTTAGTTTACAGATGATGGGGCTCTTGAGAGTGAAAGCTACTGTTCGTGTAATACCTATTTAAACTTGCTGCATATGTTTATTTTTCTGTGCAAAAATGATTTTTTTTGATATTTTTAAGTGTTTTTTCTTGAAATTTTCTCACACCAGCAGAACCTTCACTTTCTGAATCATTCATGCAGTGTTTCAGCTGTAGTATTTACAGTACTGTGATGTTAAACACATTCGTGATTGGCATCGGAATTCTTAACAGAATTTAATATCCCAGTTTCATCAATAATTTCAACTGCAAATGTCACGAACTGTTTTTATTTTTACTGCGAACATTTTTAACTCTCACACGATCTTACATTATTGATTTTGAATGTGTGACACTATTCCCGGGTTGTATACATGCTGAACTGAGAGTAATTTTATCACAACAAGAAAATGGGAATACGTACATTATCACCTGAATAAAGGCAGAGTTTGGATATTGTTGTATCCAAATGTTTGCTTAACACACAATACATAGTGCAACCTTTTCATATATTCAATTCAATGTCTATTTTTTACTATAATTGTTGAAACTCCTTAGCTAAATGTGTCAGTGTAACACCCTAGTTTAAAAAATAAAACAGATTAGAAAAAGTACCTATGTTACAATTTCCCAGCATTATAATTATAAAAGATTGTCCAAATTTGTCTTTAATTTTATTGCTCCTAGGCCAATTAGACAGCAAAGAGAAACTAATTTTATACAGCATTCTTGTTTTTAGCATCTTTCTAACCAATGTTTATATTTACTAATGACTGTAGGAAAGTCTTATTACCTGTCATCTGAGCAATAATAACTTACTAGGGCATCTCATTTCAAATGTAATTGTCAGTAAAATGCATTTATATAAGTTCTCATTAATTATCCTCATATTAAACTCTCATTTTGACTAATGCAGACTTGCTACTCTCTGGCATTGAGCATATGTCACACGCATTTTAAGTGTTTCACACATGCGCACACATAAAATTTCATTTCTCGTAAAAATTCACATGCAAGTTTGCGAGATCTCCTGCCTTCCTTTGCCATAAGTACCAACCACAACACAATTATTGGTACTACTATTAGTAATACGGTAGCTTTTATGAGTCTCATTTTCGGTGCTACTGAGGTTTTCTCTCGAGCACACAAAAGAACATATGCATAAAGCATAGAGAACCTTTATAACACATAATACAGCACTCAGTAATATTCAAAAATTGCCATACTTCTTTTATCATTATTTTTTGACATTTTGATTTTGATGCTCAAATATGCTAAAATTTCTGGGGTATTGACTTGCCCTTTGAACCCTCCTAGGGGCGATATGATCCCCGGGCTTCTGCTTTTTGTACTCATTTTTGCTTGGAATGGTTTGCAAGTCTGCTAAGGTCAAACACAAAAGTTTTCATTGTGTCTTGATGGACAAACCGCCATTTTGCAAGCCTGTTGGTTATTGTATAGTAGCTAACAACACGGACTTGCATAACTCTTGTCTGTCTTGTTTACAATATCTGCCAGCATTTGTGCATCTAGTAATCAAGATGTAACTGTCGTCAAAAATTAATGATCAAAAATTACCAGCGACATGTGCAGTAAGCTCACTTTGATATCAGTATTTTCCATACTGTTACAGTGTTTACTTACCATGTTACTTTAAATTTATATAGCTATACACTTTAGCAACAAATACGAGTTCGTTTTGCTGTTTTTGATTGTAAATGTTGATGACATTTTAATTTTTGTTTAGATTCCCGAAGACGTACCAGACAGTTCTACTGAGGTAGTGTACAGTATTCGTCCTAAACCTCTAATTAAGCGGAGATATGCTGGCAGGGCTCGGGTAACTACAACTGGTGTCTACATGCATGTTTGAATGCATGTCACCGCATGAACCTTGTAGTGCTTGTAGTTCGTGCTCAGTTGCATTGTGCTGCATGTATTTCATGCTCAGCACTGTCATAGTGCATTGTGTGCACTGCATGTATTGCATGTTATAGTATAGAAAGTTTGTGCAAATTGCAATGTAGCACAACGATGCATCAGTTTGCATGAGTAATAGCAATTGCTTTTTTGCACACTTGTTGTGCTGTGTGGTTTTCAGCTGTACAGTACAAAGGGTGCATGCCACATGGGTACTTAATTCTTGTTCCGTATATTTTTATACATTGGCTAAAAGTTTCTTAGCTTTTTTCTTGTGATTAAAGATAGAGTTAATCGTGCCTGGGTTGTTATTCGTTAGCTGGTAATGAAGGAAAAAGTAAAGGGGGGACTTGAAATGGTCCAATTATGAGCACAAGCGAACCCAGGGAAAACAGGTTCCATGAGATGCCTTCCCCGAAATTTTTGACATAATCTCCTGACAATTTTTTGCTGATTTGCTTCTTCATAGGAAAAGACAAGGAATCCTTTTGAATCAAACAAGGATTATAGACGGAATCTTGGATGTTGCAATTAAAATAATTTTTTATTCATTAATAAACAGATATTTCGCAGCCCATTACAGACTGCTAAACATCGGCAATATGAGGCACTCGTCGAAATGCAAAATCGTTGAATAACCCTGGCAAAATACAGAAGTGTCCGTAGCTTTTATTTTGTCAATACTTTCGATGGATGCCAAATCTATTAAAATCCTTTTTGAATCTTCCACCTTGGTTTTTGTTAGTTTTAATTATTTTTCTCTTCTCAGATGTCATGGCTCTTCTCAGATGTCATGGCGCATTGTGGTTAAATATTATTTTGCGTGATAAAACCACATGTCTCTGGATCTTACTGTTGTATCCATCACAAATTGTTTGATATTATAGATTGTTGGAGTTGTCCTTCTGAATTTTCATTGTTTTCGCAGCCTTGCACCAAGAAATCTTAGCTATATCATAAACTGTATTATGCATTGTGACAGAGAATTGAAGATACTTAACTGGCAGTTCAGCTTAGAAGTTTTTAGTACAAAGCTCAAAGTGTTCTTCCTTGAAATTCTGGAATAAACTGCCGAGACTTTTTTCTATTTGAACTGCTTATCTTTTTGCTTTTCTGAATTTTTGCCTTGAGAATGGGAAGGTTTATCCTTAGGTTTTTCACGCATCATAGTTTCTGTTTCTTTTAAATAATAATAGTTGTAAATGCTATGTGCATTTGTATGACTTTCAGTGCGCTTTTTCAATAATACTGATATTTACGTTTTGTGTTTAAATGCTTCTTTTTTGCATAGAGTGGTTTGAAGTTTGAAGTTTTTAAAAATTTATGGGACACTAGACGCTTTTCCTTACTACTTTACTTTGCTTGCAGCCAATTTTATCAGGACTTCCTCAGTAGCTTTTCTGTCATTTATGGGATATGGCTTCTTTCCCTGTAGTCCGAATGGGTAGTTCATACCTATGTACTCAAATGTTCATTTTGATGACTAATAAATAAGTTTAGTTTATACAAATATTATGAGATATTGCTCTAATTGTCAGTGCGTGCTTTGTTAGTAATTCCAATTTCCAAACTCAGTGATTGTTGTGGTGATTCAGCATTGTGATTCTGTTGTTGGCTTGCTACTGTTCTCACCTTATCATTTTCGTATATGAAAACAGCATGTAAGACGTATAAATC
Organism: Tubiluchus corallicola; assembly: GCA_030141605.1. NCBI lineage: Eukaryota > Metazoa > Priapulida > Priapulimorpha > Priapulimorphida > Tubiluchidae > Tubiluchus > Tubiluchus corallicola. The sequence goes on from JAQGDQ010000124.1 coordinate 129,225, forward strand.
ACAGTACGTACAACATTGTAGCATCATTACTTTCATTTCCTGACGTTATGTCATTTATTTTTATGTTCAAAAGCTTTGACTGTGCCAGTATTAATGATAAATGTTGTTATTATCATGCCTAGTCACAGGGTTCCCACGGTCAGGGAAAATCTGTGAAAATACAGGCTATCCTGGAAAGTCATTGAAAAGTCGGGGGAAAAAAATCTGGTAAAAAGTCGAGGAAAATAATGAAAAGTCAGGAAAATTGGAAAGGGTTGCAAAAGTAATCACTGTGATCGATATTTTTCCAAACATATTTTTCAGCGATTCTTGTTCAAATAAAATTTTTCTATGACAGGCTCCCAGTTTCGATTTCTGTTCCAAAAATAATGATTGGCCGACACATTATATATTAGTATATGTATGAATGTCCTACACAAAAATGTATGAATATGTATACTGGTAATGTAATTTCTGCTTATCTTGGTCATGGAAAATCAATATTTGACCAGGGAAAAGTCAAGAAAATTTATTTTAAGATTCTGTGGGAACCCTGCATTCATCATTGTAGTACGGGGTTATTCTTGGTTTTTCCTCCAGTTCTCATTAGTTAGAGAATCAACTAGCTCATTTATAAGCAAAGTTATTATTACTGTCAACCTGATGCAGCAATAGTACAACTCTCTTTAATAACTTTTATTCTGCTCAAATTTTTTTGTTAAAGTACAAGTTGTTGTTTTTTATGAACGTTATTGCTTTCCATGCAGCAATTATCAAGTTTGTAAAATTAAGAAATTTCTAAGTGGCTTTTGCTTGTACACTTGCTGAGCATTTTAAGCTATTTGAAATTTATTTGTTGTCTGTTTTTTTTTTCTTGCATGGTTTACTTACTTTTGCATGGATAGGATGGCGTGGAATATGAAAAGGTTTGTAAATTTGTTTATTTTACATTGACTTTAGTCGTTTTTTATTATCACCCTTTGTCTTGTACAGCATCATTATTTTTTTGCTGTATGCTAAGTATTACACCAGCACTTAAAACATAATATATTTATATATATATATTTATATTTCACATTTTGTGAAAACTTTCTCAACTGTGGTAATGTATTACAAATAGATGCTGATAATTTATTGAATACGTACATTAAAATGTAAAATTTGTTGTGTTGCTAGTAATAATTCTGCAATACTTTTGGTAAGATTTATATAGTGTAAAGGTGTAAGTTGCACACCCATCTTTATTGTCAGGCATTTTAAGGAAAATGTGTTTAATGATATTTTATGCTTTGCACAACGTTTTCAAGTTATTATTTTTCCTTAAGAAAAATAAAAACATTGAGATTTGAATACAATAAATAATTATGGATTTCAGTTTAAACGAATAAAATATTATGCAAATTATTACAGTGATGAGACACAGGAAGCAAATGTGTGTGGGTTCTGGCCCCGGGCACATGCTATTCAAAGAAAATGTCTGGAATAACTGTTTGTAAATTTTCATTATGGGCTCGGCAAAGCAGGGCTGATAAGTGCAACTAGTGCATTACAAGCATTCCCAACCTTCTTAGTGATCTAATCACAACCCATCAGCCTGTTTTTCTTATGAATATGCGCTGTTAGCTTAGAGGTTTTCGTTCTGCTATGCAAGGCTAAAAACTAGTGTGTGGTATAAGTCCACATAACTATATTTCCATGCAACACATTGCTCTGCTCAGTTAATTTTGAAAACTTCAGCATATAGGTTTTCACAAAAGGGTTTTTTTAACTGATAGGGGCCGTTTTCCTCAAATTAGTTTGCTGATTTTACCTCGAGGTTTTTAGTCTTTTTTGGAACTTAGTAAGTAACCACATTCCACTAAACAAAAAAGTTTTTTCTCAAGCTACCAGTTTACAATGAATGAAACTATTGCAAAACTTGCATGAGAAAACAATAATGCATGCAGGATAGTCATATGTTAAGCAATTGTAGTACAATTTTATTATAAAAAAGCAAAAAAGTCATGTACTGCAGTTTCTAAGAAAAAGTTCCTCATTTTCTGCATTCATTTCAGAAGTGTCAGATTCAAGTTCACTTCTCTGCAAATTTATCTAATTTTGTTAATCAAGCTTGTTCTCTAATCAAATCATCTTGTAAAAACAGTCTGCAGATAATAACAGCTGAGTTCTAGTTACCGTTTAACGATGCTACTTTTCATGGGATGGGTATTTCTTTGCAAAATAAAACATGCCGTAATGTGATTGCATGCGAACGAAAAGGTTAGCCATGGCTCCCTGGGATTCATATTTATATCTCAGATATTTTGATGTAATAAGAGTTAGTTTAGTTAAATTTCACGCTGTTTGGTTTACTGCTATTGTAAACTTTGCGGTATTAATGGTAAATGTATGACTCCAAGAGTTGTGTGCAAAGCAAATACACCTATCCCAAACAAATAAAAATGATCGTTAATCCATTTGCTTATAACATTTTTCTATAGCATCAAAACATATTAATAAAAAAATTAGTAAGTGAAGCTTAGATCACCTTGAGTGTAGGCTACGTACCCTGACATGGTTTAATTGTGGATATTAGCACTTCAACCTGAAATCTCAACGCACAAGAAAATCCTTTAACTTACAATCTAAAAAGTTGTCGTGAAATTTTGTATCACCTACGCACTGCCTGATTGCAGCTGGGCTTGCATTGTTTTATCACTCTTGTAAATTTGAACTTCCACAATGACTGTTAGGCATAGCTATTTCAATGGCGAGTCATTTTGAAACAAGTTTATATAATATTGTTCAAAGTTTTAAAATATTATCAGAGCATTTGTAGCCACACTCTTCACTAACTAAGCAAAAGCATAAGTTATTGAATCTTGTCAATTAAATTAAAACTATGTTTTGGTGAGTCAATTATGCATACTGGGAAGGTGAGTCAGTGACATTTCACCAGCTGGCATCAATGTTTTAAATTACTAAAAATCTAGTTATGTAAGTCTTTCGAGTAGGTAAGTGCAGTACTAAGTAATATAACCTTACATAAAAATTTTTTGGCTTATACTTTAAAATTACGTTTTCTTATCCTTTAATTTAAGAACGTTTTCTCTACCCACTTGCTTTTAATTTGTTGTCCATCACTTGAACTGTACCTTGGCTCTCTTAGTGAAAGAAAGATTAGCTTGTAAAGTACACACGAGCCTGGAATAATAATAATAATAATAGGAATTTTTGGACCAATACAGGTGACTGCTGACTAGTTATGAGAAACTTCCGAAGAAAAACTGTTTCTTCTGTAAACTTAAATGTTGCTGTTCTTATCCCAGAATTGACCCACCATTGCTTAACTTTAGAAAAGGTTTTAAGCTCGGCCAGTATGCAATCATCACTAAATGTAATTTGGTTTTTGTTTTATAAAACTGTTCGCCCCAAAGTTTTAAGCTAGGCCAGTATGCAATCGTCACTAAATGAAATTTGGTTTTTTGTTTTATAAAACTACTCGCCCTTCTCCAAGAAAACTTAAAAGGTTCATTTAATAATTTGTATTGTGTCTTCTTCCATTGTTTTTTATCAAATTTTTGTGTTTAACTGAATTTTCTTTTTATTTCTTTTATCATATAATCTGGATCTGGAATTCCCACCATATTATGTTTAGAAGGTATGAGATTCTTTGCATTTACTCACTGTTCCTGAGATAGACTGCATGTTTACTTTCTAAATACTTTTTTTAAAAAGCTGTAAAGAAATAGCATTTTCAAATATTCATCTGCATGGTTTGCTTCCATGTTTCCAAGTTTTACGTTAATAATGCTTTGTGATAGTTTCTTATTTGTTCTGCATCTTATTTTCTACACTAATGAATGTATTTACAGCCTTTCCGTGTGTTCAGAGCACTTGATTCACTTCAGATTTTTTAATGTGCGAAAAAATGAAGAAAGTTAGTGTGAATAAAGAAACGCATGTTAAGAACAATCTGTGTAGCTTGGCACAATTGTGCTTTTTGATAGCCTTGTTTTTAAAGGAATAAAACCGTTTAAACACTTTTTCATTTTCTGAAAGTGAATTGATTTGGTAAAGTCTATTTCAGGAATAAAGAGGTGCGCTTTTTCTCCTTGAACTGCCTTGTGCTTTTTTGCCCCTCTTTTCTGGCAAGCATGCACTTGCACGTTTTTCACTCTTCTAAATTAAAATTCTAGTTTATACCAAGTACTGCTGATAAAAATGCTGTTTCATGTTTTGCAATACCTAGCAGCAATTGTATAACGTGAATTCTTGAGATAAACTGCTAGTTGTTTTAAGTGAGGACCAGTATTATCACTGATGCTGATGTTGCTTCCGTGTTGTTATTAGCGGTGATTTAAGATCGGTAGTAGGGCCAGGTATTAACTGTAAACAGTGCTAAGCAGTTATAATAATTGTATCACTGTGTATGTGAAGCAGGCAATTACATTGGAGACCCCTGCACTCAAATAAGTGGGCTTGGAAGAATTTTAACATTGCTTAAAACACATCAGTGAGGTAGACATTTACAAATTTTTTTGCTGGCTGTGTTTTACAGTTAATTTTTTTACCACGAAAAGTTAACTTGTCTTGATTTGCAGTGAACTAAAAGCTGTATAGTAAAACAAATGACAATGTTTTTTTCATTAATTGTACAATTATTGCAGTTTTTTCTAGTGTATCTACCAGGATCAGTAGCAGTGTTAACTACGTAATATTCTACTACATTAAACAACATTAATATTGATTACCACTCAGTAGTAGCACTGTTAAAAGTTCTGCTACACCGCTCATCATTCAGCTCTAACTTTATTACTTTACTACTGTTATTCAACTCTGCAGCCTCACCTAAGCTTTGAAACTACAACTTACTATACTGTTGTACTTTTCACCACTCACTTTTGCAATTGTAACATTTTACTGTCTTATTTTGTTTGTCAGTACATTGAATTTCATAATATGATTGCCGGTACAATGAGTTGTTAGTGGGAATAATATTAAACTATTACACTAAGTTTGACTATGCAATTTTAAGCTTATATCTTAAAGAGCATCATTTCTCTGATATTCTGATTTATCTTAAATGTAGACAAGCTAATAATTTTCCTAAGAATAAATTACTTTAGTCTTCATTTTTGGTTACATTTTGTTTATTTGGTTATTTTAGCTAATTGATAGTGAAAGACCAGGGAAACAATATCAGTCTGTTGCACGGTCAAGCCCGGGGGCAGATGCTGAAACTGAGCCAACGTCACAGGCACCGGATGATGTTCGAAGTGGTGAGTAAACCATATCGTGCAGGTTACTAGAAAGGAGCTAGAGGTACATACGCGTGTACGCTGGATCTCGAGATTCATGTAATACCCAGCCGAAATTTTACATTGTCTTGATCGTAGTGTCCTGGAGGGTGACTAGTAGATATTCGTTTTTCGAAAAAAATGTTTCTGTCCAAGATGTGATCGTGTTTTTCAACGTCTACGTATTATTTGAATGGAAAATCTTTTGAGCAGCGTGAGTGCATGACGCCAGCAGCATATGTACTGTACTGTAGAATGTAGTGTAGCACTGCATTCTAATTGTATCCATTTGCTTGTTAAAGATAAATGAAACAGAAAAAAGCTATTTTCAGGAATAGTGTGAGTGAGAGAGAGAGAGAGAGAGAGAGACGTGGCGAACGAAAGAGAGAAGGAAAGACGAGAGTTTGTGAGTGGGAGAAAGAGAAAAAAATTTGCTGTGTTTCCTGGTAACTGTTATTTAGCTTAAAGAAATTCTTTCACTATCAACTAAGCAGTAATGTTATACCAAACTCAAATTAGCAACCAGTTATTTATTGCCATTCTGGGTTTGGTTCATTAGTCCTACTGCAGTATAATTAATATCTTCGACTCTGCTACATTATTACTCTGGAAGCTCGCATCAACAATTTTGCAATTATTTTTGTTGGTAAAGAATAGCAGTATTGCTTATATTCTTCATGTACCGTAGAAACAAACATGTCGACTTCAATTAACTCTGTGTTTCTCTTCTAGGTCAAGAAAAAGAAGAGGCTGGAATACGTTCTGCCCTTTCTTCCATACTTCTCTTTTTAACTAGACAAAGTTATATAGCCACTTTGATATTAATGATGGTACATACGTTTTTTACATTTTTTTATTGTTACTTTTATAAGAAGAATTGTAGTTGTTGATATTCACAGTTGAGAAATTTGGGAAAAGGAATGTGAGAAATTTGCAAGGGCAAAGGGTTAAAGACATTTTGACTTTACAGTTTCGTACAAGTTTACTGAAAGGTGAAAAACAAGTGAAAAAAACTATTTAAATGAAGCTGATTAGGGCGATAATTTCTAAAAGATGTGGTTTATTTTACTTCTAAAAAAATGGGTTTTGGTTTATATATGATGATAGCATAGGACCTTGTAATCAAACTTGATCAAGAATTTGAGTTTGATCAATAATATTTATGTCAACTGTCTTGTTCAAACTTGACTAACTGCCATTGATGAGTATGTAAACATAGAGAGCCAAGATCTTGGAAAAAACAAGACGTGTTGGTAAGATCTTTATAGAAGTTGTCACAATTTGCACAATTTAATTGTCTTAGTAAGACAGTAAATTTCGCAAGTTATTTATCTGACTATTTTAGCAAAATTAAAAGCCGTTTGCTCATTTTTTACTTCACATAGAAGAAAATGGAAATAAAATTGTTTGTATCAATGGTAAACGAGATGTGAACTTCAATTTTAGCTGCATTTACTCTTTTATTGAACTCTTGTATTGTAATTATGTATTTTGTTTTAGGTATGGAGTATAACTTACCACAGTTGGTTGGCGTTTGTCTTGCTTTTGTGGGCTTGTTTTATCTGGTTTACGCCAAACTCCCGCAAGTGGTGCTTAAGAATGTCTCCAGGCATTGTGCTTTATGCTGAAGCTTTATTAATTATACAGGTCAGTCTATTACACAGATTGAAGCATCATTCAATATTCAGAGACAAAATTCACTGTTTAATGCTTATTCTTTCATGTTAAGACAAGTCAAAATAGTACTTTTGCAGAAAAAAATGATCATTTTCTGGTTGTGCTTTTTGAACAAAAGTAATGCTGGTTTATTGGAAGATGAGAAAGTACATTTTCTTATTTTTGAAGAAATAAGGTAAAAACGAAAAACAAACTTTCTTGTCAAAAATAAACAGATATATAAGCAGTAACAAAGTTTATTAAATTAACTATTTCTATTTCATGGTTTCATTAATTCAAGCTTTCATTTTTAATTAGCTATTTTTATTTCATGGTTTCATTAATTCAAGCTTTCATTTTTTCTGTATCGTTCATATTAAGTTATTTTATTTGATCTGACTGATAATTCTTTGGTTTCTGTCTAGTTTATTTACGGCTTGAATTTGAACGATGATGAGTTACCACTGGAGAAGGGAGAGGTTAGCCTGCGGGAAATTGGCTTTGAGAAATATCAGTATCCCTGCTTGGTGTTGTTTGTAAAGGTTAGCCAATGTTGTTTACATTTGTAACCAGTTTACTAGAGCTTGCTGTGACAATGAACAATAATTCAGTGCACAATGGAGGGCTTCGCACTATCAAATTGTTCTGTTTTTATTACGCGTGTTGTCAATAATGCATAATTTGTTTCTTTGATTTCTTAATTAAATGGTAACTTGTAAATTTCATAATATTCTGCAAATGAAATTGTCATTACGGATTACTAATTGCTAATGAAATTGTTTTGACGTCTCTTATTAAGAATTTATCTAGTTTTAAAGTTAAATGCAAGCATGTGTGTACCACTCATTTGGTTTGTGATATATTTATTTTTCTGTTTGTTGTCAGAAGCCATTTGGAATATTGTAAACTAATTTATTTTGCTGATACTTTCCTGATTAATAATAAACTAAGTAAGAATAAATGTAAATAACATACTGTGGACTTTAATCATTACTGAAAAAATAAATCTTAATTTTGTTATTGGTTTTCTCACTAAGTCTGTTTTGTCGTGAGATGCATGTTTGTATATTCTAGGCTTTTCGACCGTACACCGATCATCTCCAAGAAGTGGGTTAAGGCAATAAAACAAATTCTGTTTAGGTCTTCTCAATGAAATAGGTTATTTGTCAGTAAAACAAATAGCAACAGATTTGTGTTAAGGTGTGTGGCATATACCACATCTGTCAAACGACACTGTAAAAAGTAGTGCGAAATAGTTATCAAAAGAAAATCGAGGTAATAATGTACCACCTACACGGTTTTTAATTTTGTTAGCTAGTTAGCCACGTTAGTAATAGCTGTGTGGCTGTGGCCTTTCCACCATTGGTCACCCTGCAAAAAACACATTCCTGACTTTATACTGACCCAATGAGCTAGATTAGCTTAAAATCATATTCTGACGATCGGCACTTTTATTTTTAGATACTTATCACTCTGATGTTCTGTGCAACAATGAGACAGTATATGCGGGAATCCAAGTTTGAGAGGCACAGAAAAAGTATGGCAGACCTGCATGCTGTAGATATAGCTTTGACAGTTGGCAGTAGGAACAGAGGCACTTTCGGTGAGCACTTAGCTGGTCAAACAGAAGTTGTAATTTTCTTATTAAAAAGTCTAGTACACTCATATCTCTGTTTGCCGGATCTCGCTTTTACAGATATCGGAAAAATCGGACAAAATCCTGGACCGTTAGAAAGTCCGGCATATTACAGACACAGTCCATTGTTTCACATGCTGACAGCTATTTTGCGGGCTGTCACTTTGTTTACATCATTATATCAGTGTTATAAAGCAGTGTGTAACGACGAATATATAATATTATAGTGCACAAAAGCGAAGTAAGATGACATTAAGTTTTCATGTTTTAAAGTACTATTTTCGTAAAAGCTCATTGGTCACGCAAAAGTATCTTATTTAAGCATGTGCAGCAAAAATATAGAGTCAATTATGCGAAGTTGTTTGCGTCAGTAAGCCTTTTCACAGTTCCAGCGACTGATGATGATGGTGGTGAAAAGGTCAAAGGTTACGTGAACAAGACAGTGCATTTGTGTGGTCTTGCAGCCCATGTTGTAATAGTAACAGTTTAAACAGCTAACTTTAACCTTACCTAGTTCAGTTTGTCTTGTTCCCAAGCAAGATCCTGCTAGTAAATCACTCTACTCACTGACTAGTGCGTAATTAAGTAAAGTCCTTGTAAAACAACTGAAGTTATTGAACTGGTGCGAAAGATGGTTTGCTTTACCCACACGTCACGTGACGATTGTAGTTAAAACAATGTTGCTTTTCTACACTTAACCTTTGATCTACAGCAACTGCGCTTGCAGTCAACGAAACTGTTAAAAGGCTTATTGCTGACGGTTTTTATATACTTCTGCATAGGAACGGTCCGTACTAGATGTTTGTGAGACAATTAAGCGATTGATTCTGCATTATCGTGAGTCTAATACACATATCATGAGTTTACTGTATTAGCTTAGTATCGGTAAATACGGACAAATCTGCAAATTCGCACTGATGTCGCCTCGCTTTTGTCTGTCAAACCGAGATGTGAGTGTATAACGTTTCACGTTGATATGATTAGTAAAGGAGCCCCGTGATTATAATGCTGTAAACTTGACTACCATGCAAGGACGCTTAACTTGTACACACATTGTATATTCATGGAAAATATTGCAAGGAAGAGACAAAATATTATGTTTTTTTAATTGCTTCACTCAGAATTTGCAGATGTCAAGTTTTTAATTCAGGAACTGTTAGTCAGATGTGAAATTTGTCATGATTACTTATAGCAGCAGATTGTTTGAAACAACAATTTATTGTTATAATATAGGTTACTTACTAAATTACGAATCGATTAAGTTAGTGAATTCTGATCCGCTGCAGTGATTGCTGGTTTACCATTTCTCGAGGCAAATTCATTGCTAGGGTTTTTGTTTGGCAAACTCTGGATAAAATACATGTGTAAGAGAGGTAGGCTGTGCTTGTCTTTCTGTCATATTAAGATGAACGGATTTTACTTTGAATACTGATTGCTTGTGTACTATTAACCACAGTAACAAATATTGTAACAAATCCAACAGTGTTTATTAGCTGTAGTCAAGAATATGTTTTTTTCATTGAAATTTTAGATCATATTCTTCTCAAAATGCCACATATTAATACATTTTTGGCTCCTTTAGCTGAAGTAGAAGATGAACTGCTTGGCACTACAGACAACCTGTCAGTGACTCGGCTGGGATATTTCCTGCTGTACTTAATTACCAAGTACTGGATATTTGTCTGCATGGCCATGCTTCTACTCATGAGTATCAACAGATATGTAGTTCTCTACCGCATAGTTTACATGATACTTTTCCTCATATTTATCTTGACTTTCCAGGTAACAACTTACATTATATTTAAACTCTATTGATTTCCTCTAAACAAAATTTGGCTAAAGTTTACAATTTCCCACACACAAGAAATTAGTTTGTGAAGCAGATTAGGATTAGTATTAGGATTGGGGTTGGGGTTGTATTAGGGTTAGGGTTAATGTTGGAGTTAGCGTTACCGTTAGGGTTAGTGTATTTAAATTGGTGGGGAATTGTAAACTTCTTCCCAAAATTTTTGTCAAAGCTGAATTGTTGAGTATAGTAGACACAGTGCTTAACGCTTATAAAACGTAACAGCCTCTGAAATTCTTCACAGCAGAGATTAATAATAATAAGCAAATATTTTTGGATTATTGATCTCACACATGCGCATGCAATTAAAACAGAAAAGATACAAATTTAGTTAGCAGTAAGAATTTGTGGTTTACTATTATATTTATTAGTTAATATTTCATTAATGTAAATTGTTTTGTGGGAAGTTGAGTGATGATTCGTTTGTTATTTTTAGATTTCATTCCGTATTTGGAAAGCTGTGATGCTGGCATTCTGGATCATTGTTGTTTTTTATTCCATGGTTGTTCTTATTCTCATCTATACCTACCAATTTGACAAATTTCCACAATACTGGCACAACTTCACCGGATGGTCAGATGAGCAGTAAGTGGCGAATTATGACTTATTGATTTTTAAGTGGTTCAAAATTTGTTATGACAAGCCTCAGACTTGGAATTGTTAAGGTGTTTTTTTCCCTTAATTTTTGGGTTATAGATTTCAAAGTACAATGATGTCTAACCATAATTTCCATTTTAATCAACTGTGTCATTTAAAATATGCATAGAAAGGCAAAACTTTAGTTGCTCGCACAGCAAAGGAATGAAATGGAAGACTGTTTTGTTAACTATCTTATAGCTTTAGCAGAAAGATGTATCCGCACAGATGTTACTCATTGTTTAAGATTATCCAAGGTCGAGGTCATTCATTTAAAATAGCTATATCTCAGATCTACCAAGCAGGAAGGTATTGCATCTGAACCTTAACCACCCTGGGGGCAAATTTCACTATAACATTATATACTCAATTGGCTTTGAGAGGAAGACATGTTAAAATAAACAAGCCATGGTGTGGCTGTGAGTTGCTTAATTAACTTATCAAAAATAGTGAGATATAACAAAACTGTACAGTACCAAACACGTCAGGATGTCTTCATGTCCATTATACTAAGATCTGTTTATGTATTTCAGAATACGTGATATCGGGTTGGAGCATTATGAAACGAAGGAATTATTTCTGAATTTACTTACGCCGACGTCTTTCCTCATTGTCATCATCCTGCAGATACATTTTTTCCACGACGCTTTTTGTAAGATAATAACCTCATCGTATAAGCCAAGGTTTGTTGTAGACTTGATTTGTATTGGCAGTTTTAAATAGTTTAACCAGAAAAAGTGCAAACTAACTTATTTTTTCGACTCATTCCTACATACATTACCATATAAGAACTAATATAAGCACGCAATTACATGTAGTAGCTAGAGAAGTAAAAAGCTGGTAGATTTTTACAGTACTGCTCACATTGCCAGTTGCCTAGCAGACCCAAAAAGGGAAAACTTGGGTAACAATTAACTAATACCAGTATTAACTTGCTACAAATGTATGTGTGTAAAAAAGTAGGCACTGCTTACCCTTCTAAACCTTTTTGTACCAATTAAAACATTTATTACGTACTTATAAAAATGGATTTTCTGTTTTCTGATAGACTGCTTGTTTGCCAACATCATTTAAAGCAAAAGTCTTAATCTGTAGGTCAGTCTTAATCTGTCGGACTCAGTCTTAAACTGTAGGCCAAAACGATTTACTCTTTAAAACATTGAAAGGATATTTTCAAAAATGATTCACGTAAAAGAATTATAACCACACAAATACAATTTCACACTTGCGCCACTAGTTCTTTGCTGTTACATGCATTTCGCCATTCGGGCACTAACACTTGCATTTCGGAAACACGGTGCACAAAAAACAGGTGCTGTACCTCTCGATTCAAATGTGTTAGTTTCTGACATACTGCTCACGTTCGACATCTCATGCGTGAGCACTGCGGTAAATTCGAAATTTGAATTTTTATCTTAGAACTTATCTAGTTTTAGTATAACACACTGAATCTCTTACAGTGGCACTGTACTTCAATTTTTGCTTTCGCAAACACGTGCAACACGCTCGTAGAATATTTTTGCTGTTGAACATTGTGTTCATTTGTGTTGTCATCAGTAGTTGAACTGATAAATTAACTAGTTAGCCTGCTGTTAATTAGGTTTTTAGTCTGTTATTTATTATCCGAAACGCTTTTGCAGTATTAATTACACTTTTTATCGGACTTGAAAATGGGGTAGTATATGAAAAATCATCCTGTCTTTTTTTAATATTGTAGGAAGGTCCGTCAGCGAGCAAGTATGTATCCATCTGGAACAAGCCCATCTCATAAGTTGGTTTCAAGTGCCACTGAAGCAGAAGATGGTGAAATAGAAGATACACATCCTGAGGAAAAAGAAGGTATCACTATGCAATCTGTTTATAATGTGATTATAGATCTTTACCAAGAATTGGTTTAAATTTTTTACTATTGGTTAAGTATGCTATTCTTTATTAATAAGAAATCTTTTTCCAAACTTTTTTACATGTACATTTTTGCTTTCAGGATCTGCCGAAAGCGGTGAGACGTTTACTAAAGATTTAAATGCAGGATGGATGGTATTGCTAAGAGCCTGGCACTGGACCGTGGATATTGCTTGGAGACTTTTAGAAATACACATGATGAAAATAGTCGTGTTTACGGTGATAATGGTGTCGATGAATGAGGTACGATATGCTTATCGCCCAGCACATCGCATAAAAGTGATTTGTTGTGAAGTTTGTTATAGGTGAAACAAGTACTGTTGGTTGCGTACAGTACTACTGAACCATTGACAATTTCAGCCCATTTCAAAATGGGTTTCAAACTTTCAACTTTCAAATTTGCGGCATTGAACGTTCAAGTATTACAGTGTGTTAAAATCAACTCTGTTACAAAGAAAGCTTTTGTCAACGTCTAACCATGTTGAGCTGGTCATGTTAGACATCAGATATTTAGCTACTTTTCTTAAATAAATTTTGAATTACGTGTTATATTTCCAGTTTCAGCGCAGTCATAGTGTTTGTGCTACAACTTAGATGCTCATGCCATACTGCAGCCCTATATGCTGCCACACTGCACTATATACATTGTTTTATACATTGCAGTACACAATAGTTCACCATTCAGTGGCAGGGACTAATCAACACAATGTTCCTGGAATGGCCATAGACTGGCTCATTTTCAAGGATAGTCGTCTAATAGCGACTGCACCTTCTCACTAAAATAAAGATGCTTTAAGCGTAGGGTTTAGAGGCTAGGCAAAAACCTTGCAATGGTTTAACTATTACATGATCGTTTAAGGCTTTACCTTAAAACGATTATTTATTGATAAAAACACACAAAAATAGCAATGAAAATCCATATTGCTAAAACCTTTGCACAGTGGTATTTTCAATTTCAATTTCAATTTATTTATTTCGCATCAATAGTATATCATAGTAACATACATTTAACATCCATATATGTACATCATTGCGTAATTTTAGTTCAAGTTAACAGGTATAATGATAACAATTATTATAATGATATCTATTGATGATAATACTATTGCAGAAATTCAAGAAGCTTATAATAGCCTGTAAGAGCGGCTCAATGTGAAATAGAAACAAGGAGAGATTTGCATTTTAGCCATTTGTTTCATAAGCATATACATGGATGATTTGTTAGTAGAGACTGTCAAAGATGAATAAAGTTCACAATAGCTGTGCTCAAGTCATTTCATTTTGTGGCTTTATGAGTTTTAAGTGAAATATGTTGTTAAGTTTTCACATTTTCTCAGTTTTTGCTGAGTGGCATAAAAACTTAAGAGTTTAAAGATTAAATAGTTTATATCAAAATTTACTTTCCTGAGGAGTCGTGCCTGTCAAAGGATGGGACATAGTCCCAAAATCATCCAAGTGATTGTTTGCTCCATTTACATTTTAAAAAAACTTAAGTTTCAGACAAAGTAAGTTCAGAATTTTTTATTGACGCGTCAAATATTTATAGTGGCAAGATGACCATTCACATCGTTATCTCATACAACATCTCTAATATTCTTGCATTCTAAGAGAATTATATCTAATCACATCTGTATCTCTTATCTGAAACTCTTGCAGGTTGTTGCAGTCAACATTCCTTTTGTCTTTGTTGCCGTGGTTTTTCTCATGTTACGACCTCTGCAGCAGTTTCTCTGTCACTGCTATGCGCTATGGATAAGCATTCTTATTATAACCAAGATGATTTTTCAATTGCAACAGATCAACAGTACGGCCATGGATTATAATTGTACGGTAAGTTTGCCAGATTTCCAACAAACTTGCCGCCATTGCCACACTTACAAGTGCAACTAAACGTCCTGTTAGAAGGCTGGGTAGATTTGCGAATGATGCTTACTTTCCTCTCTGTTAGTGGATATTGATGATTTATTTTTATTTAGCCATAAATATTAATCTTTAGCTTGTGTCGTTATAGCATTTTGTTCCATTTGTTGATTGTCAGAAAGTATTTTAGTATTTAAAAAATTTATTTATCTTTGAATACTGCTTGCCGCATTCATGTAATATAAAATGGATCCTACTGCTAAACGAAAAGTACGATTACCGGGCATTTATGGCAAATACATGCCAACCTAGAGGTTTTGAGTTCGACTCCCCCTCGTTTCAACATTTGTTAGCAATTTATTACTTGAACAGGACTTCTTAGCCATCTTCATAAACCCGATCAGCCTTAATTGAATACTTGGTCATATCTGGGGGAAGACAGGCAGCAGAACCACAGGGTGGGAAACCGTGCTACTTCTTCAC
The DNA here is from genome assembly GCA_030141605.1 of Tubiluchus corallicola. NCBI lineage: Eukaryota > Metazoa > Priapulida > Priapulimorpha > Priapulimorphida > Tubiluchidae > Tubiluchus > Tubiluchus corallicola. The sequence continues at coordinate 144,502 of JAQGDQ010000124.1, forward strand.
CTGTTTATGAAAAGTAAATGCAGCATGTCATTTAACCTGTAAGGCGGGTTCTGTATGTTTAAAACTCTGTTTATAATAGAGATTTTTTGTACTAATAAAGTTTATAAAAATTTTCTTACATGGTTTTTCTTTTTCAGAGTTCTGCAGTATTTAATGAGACTATAAATATGGGAGAATGGATTGGTCTGGAAAAGACGAAAGAAATTGACTTTTATTTGAAGGTACATTATATAGCACTTCCTGCAAATTTGCTACAAAATTTTGAAGTCGTGAAAAAACAACAGAACTTGGTGTTAGTCAGTGGTAATGTAACAGAGAAGAGAAGGGTGATATTTTTATCACATTTGTGTAGCAAACTGAACTTCAAAAGCTAAGAAATTTCAATCTGTGAATCTTATACATTTAAATTTTTGCTTGACTTACTAAAAATTGTGGTTCTTGAAGTGCCTTAAATAATTGCCATTAGTAGTGCTTTGATTCAGTCAATTAGGAAGTATAGACGGCAACATATAGATGACACTTGTAACTATGAATAACTTTTTTAACTTTTTTGCCAGGGCTACATAGCGTCAATAATTATCCTTTCATTGCAAGCAATTGTGCGACATAGACAGCATCACATGTTGTACGTGTTAAAGATTCCTTCGTCACCAGAGGGCGTGGTGTTTCGTGATATCACACGTGAGAGAGCTGACGACAACTTGGTGTCGTGTGTTAAATACGTAATCAACTATTGCTTCTATAAATTTGGACTTGAGGTATGTACATTTGTGGTTTGGATTTGAAGTAGTTCTCTATTTTTTCAAACAAAAGTGACGTATTGATGTTTTAAGTAAAGCGTTTCATTATGCCTAATTAAACATCACATTACGTCATAATTGTTATACAAAAGTACACACATCTTTGATTAGCAGTAGTATGGATTGCATCTGCCACCATAGTGAGACCATTTCTTGATTTCTTTGTACAGAGTTGGTCCTGGACATGCTGTGCACGCCGCGTCTCGGTGACCATGTACTGTGTAATTATCAGCTAATCCCTGAAAAATATTAATCTTTTTGTTTAGAATAAAGAAATGTAATTTTAATCTTTCCATAATATTGCCCTTTTTGTGTTTTAAGTAAACACCATATTGTGTATTATTAGTTTTTTCTTTTGTAGTAAATGGCCTTTTGTACAGGGTATCTCAGATTAAATTTTATCATGATACTATTATAGTCACACTTACAATATGATTATAGTACAAATGTGAAAGATACAAATATGTGACTATCAGTAATTTGTATACCAGCTTTAAACAAGTTTGGCTTACGTGCAACAAACCGCACTGAATCCAATCTTGAGCTGCTTTGATTGCCATTTGACTAGGAAGCTCCTCCTCAAATTTGCCAGTAAACACAATGCCATATGAGTGAGTATTATAGTGATATGTGTGTGAGCCAATTGTATTCCAGCCTCTTCCTTCGTAAATGCGACCATCCCCTCCTACGAGCCAATTATATGCTATATCCTGCCATCCTGCAATGGAAAGAACCTTAATTTTGCAACAAAGCGTTGAATAATTTGTGAGGTTTATATTGGCTGTAGAGTGTAGATTGTGTTGTATAATTGAAAGGTCTGATTATAAAGACAACGTTTATTTACTGTCGCTCATTTGACAGACAACATCAGCACTAATAACTGTTTAGCAACTTACACTTACATCATTGCAGTAAGGACAATGCACATAAGTAGCAAATAACATGTAGGTATATGTCCTGACGTTGGCAGCCGGTAGAGTCGAACTCAAGACTGCATTGTTGCAGTCCGAAATCTAGACCACTCGGCCACCCAGCCCAGGACTATCCGGTGGCTTCTGTGCAATAATTTATGCATATACATTTTCTTAAGTTTCCAGTGAAGTAAAGAGGTGCTTATAACAAGCTTAATTTTTTTATTGAGTTTTAGTAGTTGCTATACACTTCATTTTTTGTTTATTTTTAATCATACACAGCAAAATGTTTGAGAAATTGGAACAGATGAACTAAGACTTAAGAATTCTTTTAGTCAAGTTGAATATCTTAAAGGGACAGTTTCACTGGTAGACTTCATCTCATTTCTGACATGAGCAATTCAAATTCAGTATTTGCGCAGCACTCTCTAATTATTATTTTTTAACTTCATCTTAAGGCCATATTGTTCAAAGTTGTTTGTGTAATCTCTATCAATCAGATGGCGAAATCTTATATTGTCAAAGTCTTCCACAGGTCATTATATTAATGGTGACCAATTTTTGTACGACATGTTGTAGACTACAATGTATGTCCAGTCATAGTCTAGAACATGTATTAATGTTTTTGAAAATAAATTACTACTACTGCTGCTACTATTACAGTTAAAACTTAAGCCCCAAAATAATTCTTAGACTGCTTTTGACTTATAAATAAAATAAATAATAATTTTATTACCTAAAATTCATATAAAATGCTCTATGATGTACAAACACTTAAAATTTGCAAGAAATCTACAAACAATATTTTATAGACCACAATTACTTATAAATTTCAAAGACTAACTCTACTGCATTATGCAGACACAAACTTGAATAACAAAAAAGTTAAAAAGCTCCTAAGAATAAAAATGTTTCAATTTGATGTTTAAAAACAGCAATATTTTGGAAGTTTTGCACATACTCATGAGCAATTCTCGTGCCACAGCTTGCCAAAGTTAGAGAAAAGTCTAAAAAAAATAGACTGCGGTGTGTATGCTGACTTAGAGACTGCATTTATTAGAAATATCTTTGAAGCTAACATTATGCTTTGAATGGTGTCTTGTCTTGAAAAGATCTTAAGAAGATGAAATAATCACTTGACATACAAATTAGTTCTTTCACTGACCAAGCACAGTCATGTGGTATCGTTGTATCTCTTGCATGACTGTAGAACACGTACTAGTGTTATAGCAGCTTTTTCCTCCTGTATGATGAATTATAACTTTAGTCACCACTGCATCCAAATTCGATACTGATACTGGAGGTTTTCCGCCCCATTCATTTCTTGTAATATAATTGTCACAATTCACGTCACCTAAAACATCACCATTAGAAAAGGGGATTATAAACATAAAAGCTATCCACAAAAGCAGTTTTTTTATAGTCATTTTTGCTGCAACATTTAATGTGTATGCCGTGCAGGCTTGATGTTTACATACTAATTGGTAATACAGCTTAAAGCGAAGTATGCTTTCTCACCTGTTTGGGTTACACGCTTCCTTATCTCTTCTGCTGTAGCTTTAGAATCTTGTGTACACTAGAGTACAATATGCCAGGGGATACTTATTGTCGCATTATGTTGCTAATTTACTTTAAAATGAGCAAACACTAATTGTATTTAAGCACCACTATTCTTTAGCTGACATCCTTTCGTGTTAAAAATTCTGCTGATAATATTTAAATTTACTTTCACTGATTTCACCACCGAACCTGATATCTTTTATTTTTTATTTATTAACACTCAGTTGCAATTTGCAGATAGTGCACAAACATATAACAACACAACACTGTACATTACAACACAATAAAATATTGCTTTAAGAATAAATAAAATTTTTGAGTGTTGGGGAGACACAAAGAGAAAAACTGCTTTCATATGTCTTTTATGTTTGAGAAAATTATCAAGGTCAACTAAACACAAACTTTTGCGGAATAATTTAACATTTGCTGCTGTCACAATTGAAGAACCATTCACAGAATTTGGAAGTGAATTCCACATGTGAACAATCCGGTTAGAAAAAAATTGTCCAAACTGCTTTTTATTTGTTCTTTGTACAAATATTTTTAACAAATGGTTACTCAATTGATATGTCTCATTAATTTATTTTTTATGTTTGTATATTGTAATTTGAAGTAATTAATTAATACTGAGAAACTAATTGAGAGCTAAACACCAGGAACTGGTATATTTCTGAAAAATTCTTGAAGAAGAGCAAGCGTGTGATGTCTGATTTGTTTTCTTATAAAGAAGTTAGATACAATTACTTTTTCTTATTATAATTTATTATAATGAATGTCTGGAATTCTGTATGAATTTTAGGACTTTCATTATGTATCATTTTGAGGGAAAAATCGTAAGTTTAGAGGGATCTGTGTAATTATTTATTTTCTGTGATATTTTTTTACGCAGATATGCTTTGTAATGACTGCAATAACTGTCACTGTACGTATGGATATATACTCTGTTGTCTATCTCATCTGCCTCGGCATATTCCTCTTCGTCAACAGGCCGATCGTGCGAATGTTGTGGCCGATATACGTTATATTCTTAGGCATTCTGTTACCTATAGAATATTGTCTGTGCGTTGGATTACCAAAGTTCCTTTGCATAGGTAAATGTGTGCTTTAATAACTTTGTAATGTCTTACTTTCTTGCTTGTTTGTAACTTCTATGTATCTAAATTTGTTTGCTACTATTAAGATTCTAAAATATGTGCAGAATGAGGATCCGTTGACGTCAGGTGAAAGGGTCAAGGATGCTGCACATCGGGTTGTTTTTTCGATTATAACTCAACTCCTTCTAATTGTATATAAACTTCTTTGTGTCTTTGCTTGTTGTTAATGTCAATTTTAGTTTAGAAGAATTTATTTTTCGCTCGCATAACTACTGACTGAGGGGAGCTCTGTGTGCATATTTGCTACAAGTTGAAAACTGTATGGTTGGTTAATTCATATATGTATATTACTTTTTATTAGTTTTTATAAACAAGCCATTTAACGAATTCGTATTTTATCTATTAACACTTTTTCAGAATATCCCTGGGCTGATAACAGTACGGGCAGTACTATGGAACCAGCTCTGAGGGAGTGGCTGTATTTGCCAGATTATCATGAGCCAATTAGGGCAACTGTACTTATAGGTAAGCACTGTTTTTTCCATTAATTGCTTCAAACAAGTCATCAGGCATTCCGTGTAATTGGCTTTGCATGGTTAATGGAACAGTAAAGTTTCTGAACTGTGACTCTAAATGATTCTTTTGAATTGTCTGGGGTAATTTTGTTTGTAGTTGTGCTTAAATGTCTTGCCCATGTACGCAGTGAATTAAAAGCATTTGTTCTGTCAATCAAGCATGGCATTTGCACCGCCAACAAAGTAGTCTCATCAGCTTTTAGGGTGTTAAATACAAATCCACTCTCGCATACTTAGTTCTATGCACAGCACTACTAACTCTCCAAATAAACTGTTGCTTCTCCAGATAATCTTCCTATACGACATTTTAGAACTTGCAAGTGTGGTTTGGTCGTTTAAGCACTGACTAGATTAGTTCCAGATGTTGCTTATGTGACTGGGTTCAACATGAATATTAGTAACTTCATTTTAGGTTTAGCAACTTTCTCCATTGATTTTTCAGCCATGTTGTACAACTTGTGAACTATTTTTTATTAAAACACGAAATGCTGCTATCTGCTTACCATTATCAACTGTACATTATTTATTTTATAACAAATAATTAAAGAACGTGTAATATTTAAAGCATTTGAAGCTTATCGTAATGCATGTACAATTAATACAGTATGGTTAAAATATATTTTGACAAACGGTATAAATAAAAAAGCATTTAAATTTGCTTATTTACAGTAGATTAACAATTCTTCTTTACTATGCTATCAAACTTTGCCAACTGTGTTAAAAGTACTTTATCAAATTGTTTTTTCTCTGAACGTATTTTATTTAGTTATAATCCTTGGTATACAGTTATACATATACTGATTAATAATACCTTTGGCAGTATTGCAAAGAAAAGAATTACAAAATATGGTGCATGGCTATTAAGTGTTAGTAATGTTTAAATAAATATTAATGTTAAATTAGTAATACTACATACGATCAATTGATGAAAAGATTTACTTAAATTTCATATAGTCTTGGATAGTTTGAAACAATGTAACATTTTGGTCCCGGTTTAGTTGAGAGGATCCGAAAAGAACTTTCGAAATTTTAAGTTGGTTACTCAAGTTATTTAAATTAAATGGGAAAACATTTTGTTGACATAGCTGGGTTCGTTTTTCCTCAAGGTTCATTCTACTAGCTGTATATAGGAGACACTCGAGCAAGTAATGGTGTCAACTAAGCTGCCAGTTTTATCTCCTCTGCATCCGTGCGGGAGGACCACAAGTGCAGTTTGGTTGAACTAAGCTCCCAGTTCTATCTCTGCGTCTGTGTGAGGGTCCACAAGTGCAGTTTGGCTGTACTAAGCTCCCAGTTCTATCTCTGCATCCATGTGAGGAACCACAAGTGCAGTTTGGCTGAACTAAGCTCCCAGTTCTATCTCTGCGTCTGTGTGAGGAACCACAAGTGCAGTTTGGCTGAACTAAGCTCCCAGTTCTATTTCTGCATCCGTGCGAGGAACCACAAGCGCAGTTTGGCTGAACTAAACTCCCAGTTCTATCTCTGCATCCGTGTGAGGAACCACAAGTACAATTTGGCTGAACTAAGCTCCCAGTTCTATCTGCATCCAGTTGAGATCCTGATCTAATTGAGAAAAACTGACTCTCACTTGAGTATGTGGAACTGCTCCTAGATGAGAGCCATGTATATAATATGTTGGTTGGTTAAAAAATTTAGATACTATTTGTACCTGCTGCAAAATGTGTCGACGGAAGGAGAGTCTTGTAAAATTTGGCAAATTATTCCATTCATTCACGGACACAGGAAAGAACTAGTATTTAAAATAGTTACATCTGGTACGATACAAAGCAAAATCGTTTCTGTTATGCAATGAATAATCAAGTAGATCACGATTTACAATTGGCAATATTTCAAATAAATACAATGGTGTTTATTGATTAACAATTTTATAAAACATTTTGATTCTGTGAAATATACGTCTTTTTCTGTGTTTAATAACATAACCCATTTGTTATTATTTTTCAGCTGATTTTTTCCAATTTTTGTTTGCTGTTCAGCAATGGGCTGTATTTCGAATTGAAAAAACGTCGACAGCTTATGCCGGTGGTGACAACAGTAAGATCAGTCATCGACCACAAAATAATCCTACAAATGATTTTGTTGGCACTGGGTAAGTTTTGCCGAATCTTGTTGTAGTGTAGTTCATAGTTTTTATAAATAATGTATTGATCTTGATGTTGTATTTTAATAATTAATTTTCATTTTTAGCTTAAATATTTCAGGAAATACCTGGATTCTTGCAAAGAATTCGTCTTTATGTACGTTTATTGGATAGTGCTGGCCATACTGTTTCTAGCAGGAACAAGTCGGGTCAGTCTATACTGCATGGGATATGTCCTGTTCTGTTTCTTGTTCCTCTGGTTTGGCAACGAATTTTTTCTGAAACCGATGCAAATCATACGAAGAATGTGAGTAAATTGTATTTATTGCCTTCATTTTAATTCGACTAATATTTTGGGCCTTCTTTTTGGTATTTTTTTCAGAACTATTTGTTATGTGTTAAATGAAATTTTTTTTCATAACTGCTTGTTGTGTACTTTCGTATGTGGAAAAATAAGAAAGTAATTAATATAAACGCAATTATAAGAAATCAAATTTACCTCAAGATGGTACCTGCAGAGAGGCAGAGAATCATTAGCTGTTACAATGCTTCAATAGGTTTTAGTGTTTAAGACTTCACGACATCTTAGGCTGATGTCCCGCCCATCTGCATTGTGAATTTGTGACTGATTATGTATCGAATAAGTTAAACAATTGCTTGTGGTGTATTAGTAATACTAGAAACTTAGTCTACATGGTCATAGTTAATTGCGTTAGTTAATATGAACTGCTCTTATATCCAAGTAGGCAGGGTAACTGCTTGTTGTGTAGTACATTCTGCTTGTTCGTTATATGGCACTTATGTAGCAGTGATTTCAGTAACTGCCTGTGGTGTGTTTTACAATGCTCGTTTTACATAAATATGAACGGATACACATTTTTTGAGGAGAATAAGAATTTTTTTGAAAATTGTGTGCCTAAAATGTGGCGCCGTCGGCTATAGGTTAATACGCCCCTGTTGGTGTGATGACCACTTTGCTTTTTTGCAATGACATCTTGTTTCATGATTGAGTAGATTAGGAAGCCTGGAAAAAGCTTTGATGCACTGGAACTCAAATCTGGGTTTTCTGCCTTTCTGGGAGCTATCCTAACCACTTCAGTTAAAGATTAGTTTCGGTTTGCCAGGCAGCGTCACTCCGTTCATCTTCCAAAGTCTCACTGGTCATATAAATAGTTTTTTTAGAAAAATTGTATGTCACATTTTATATGTTATTGGTAGAAAATGCTTGATTGCTTTCTCGTCTTAAAAAAAGCTGATTGTGAATTGGTAGCATATTTATCATTTATATAGCTCTGATATATATATGTGTATATATATAAATACTTAAAAGATCTTATTTATTTTTAGGTGGAATATAATTTTAATTTACAACTTCTGCGTAATGCTAATAAAGACCTGTATGGAGGTACGTACTAATGAAATTTGAAGAACTGCTGACGTATATCTTTGAAAAAGCTTTTTTTGTTATTAGTTTTTTGTTTTGATCTCATGTTTACTGTACTGTATGTATATGCTAATAAATAAATTTACTGTGTTCACGTTTGTTTAGGTAATTGGATGTGTGTACTTCACCAATTTGTACGAGAATTTTTGTTGGCTGGTACAGCTGCTTTCCATCGCTTGCTTGCGCTCTAGCTATGATATTACTGATGGTAAGTTCTCACATGGGTTCAGTCCGTTATTCAACATTTAATCTGTCACATGTAAATATCACATAGTATTTTACAGTTGTTACAAGTAATATCTTAGGTCTATATTACTTTACTTAAGTTGGACAAGTAGCATTTTAGAGTATCTCATCCATAAAGAAATTCATAATGGGACACATGTATATACATGTTTAGTTGTTAGATCAGTTACAAAAATGATGTAATTTTAATATATTAATTTGTTTTTCATCGTTTCATTTCTATGCTTTTACAGATCCTGCTATCGCAGCCAAATGTACCGTACCTAAACAGCAAGCTGGCTTGATGTGGGATTGCATCTGCTTCGCTTTCCTGCTTTTGCAACGGCGTATCTTTTACAGTTATTATTTTCAACACGTGGTGGCCGAACTGAAAGCTCAAACAGCCCTCGCTTCCAGGTAAGTACATTACTATTGTTTTATTAAATTTTTTTATATTCATTACAATTCCATTAAGATCTCTAAGAGTTCCAGCAATGGATGATGATCCTGAAAAGGTCGAAGGTTATTAATACCACACTAGCAATTGGTTTGTAAACATGGACAATGCCATGCTTCTATTGTTGTGGTAATTGAAGGGATGTTTATTTATGAGTACTGCTTCTTCTATTTGTTAGGTTATTTTTTGATCCCACATCAAATCAAATCAATTTATTTTTCTCAGCAATAGTTATTTATGCAAACATACAAGATAAATAGGTTAAGCAGTGTAAGAAAAAATTAATCGATAACAGCTGGGTAACACCTTGAAAGCGTAGCAAGTTATGTATAATATAAGGTTAGTGGACATGATAGAATGGAAAAATAGTAAGATTAGGGACAGTAAGAAAGAAGGAAGAAAGGAAACGACCACGGTGTATGGTGGGTTTAAATTACACAGAGTTGTATTCAAACTAGCATGATATTAGAAATAATTGGAAGCTAGCTATTGCGACTGTGATGAGACATGGGAACATATTTGATTATATTATAAATATTAAACTAAGATGGTTCTTTTCAAGTACTTTATGAAACTATAGATAGTTTTGTGTATTCATACTTGAACACCTATGTTATTCCAGTTGCTGGCTGTTGAGAATTTAATAAAGTGTCTGGGACAATTAGTACGACAATAAGGGGCATGACATTCAGTGAACTTTGTACAATCATATTTTGAGTTTGCGGTTTTTGTAATAAGGGAACTAAGATATTGGACCAAGATATCAATAACTTTTGACCTGTAGCCTTAAACTGCAACTGCATGTGCGCATAGGGAAGAAAAGGATTATTCACTGCATTTTCTTTTACAGGGGAGCAGAACTAATCAATGGCATTTTGATTCGCGAGTATGCCGAGCAACAGCAACTTGAATATGAGGTGGTTATTAAAATCAAACAGAAGATGGATCGCATACGAAAGTATCAGCTGAAAGTCTCCAAATATAAAGTCGACGAACCAGAAACACACTTTGAAGGTATAAAAATGGGAAGACGATAGACCTGTGTACTTTTTTTGTTGTGACAGTGTTTTTTAAGCAATTATTTGTATGATTAATTTGTATTTGTCGGTTAAGATTTTAGGTCACAAAATCCCACCAGAAATTAAGACAACTTCTTTGTCAAAATTGCGTCTTATGATCATAATAATATCAGAAATTATGGTTATGGTTAATACTCTCATCTTTAAATTTAAAATGGATTTTGTGTTAAATCCTAAAGTAATGCTTCATCCTTCTCTCCCCTTATGTGCTGTTTTCACAAAAAAATTGCAACTATTTGTGATCACAACAGAATTTTTGCTGCTGGTTTTAGCAACAATACAAATGTGGTTAGACTTGAATCTTGAACAAATTCCGTCACATTGCCAATTTCAAAGTTCCTCATTTTCAGACGCCGATGATTCACGCTCGAAATTCTCTGGACTGAGTCCCCAAAATGGGGATCATGATGGTCTGTGCATAATATGCACTATGTGTATTGTTGCTCTTTAAAGCATTTATTTGAGTGGCTTCTGAATCTGTACTAATATAACAGTGCACTGGCTTAATAATGATAATTACCATGTGCTACTTGCAGTTTTTGCGCTTATTAATGCTCTGTGTTACAGTGCAGTGAAATGATTATATCAGTTTTCTTTTCGTTTGCAAGCAGTACATGTTTGCTTGCTGAAACTGAAAAGTAAAACTTCTTTGTACATTTATTTGCATGATTTTCTACAATGTCTACATGTATTTTTGCTCATTTTACCTTCTTACATTACTGTCTTCCAAATGAGGAATAAGCTGCAATTTTAAAACACCTGAATTGGCCAAACACTTAAAATGTTACTTAAAAATGATGCACAAAACCTCGCAAACAAAAGAAAATAAACAAGACCAGCACACTATGTACTTAAAAATTCTAAATGTAGCTTGGTTGCATAGACAGAATTATTTCTGCTGTTTTTATTACCAACGTCTAGTTACTATTAAGCTGAAGCAGCGTGTAGTCAGTTTCTTGACTAGTGTTGAGAATTACAAGCATATTCACATAAATATTAATAATAACAAATAAGTACATTTTTTATAACAAGTCGCCACAATCAGATCTGTGGCCGCTTGAGACGTGGCTCGACTTTGTTGTAACTTTGCTTGTTAAAAATATTGAAACGTTGTTTAGGTCTTATTTAAAATAAGGCAGGAAGTTGTCGGAAGTTGAAATAAGTGTTTCAATTGTGTTTATTGGCTCCTCGATATCGCAGTGAGTGCATTTAGTTGCTGTCATTAACATTCTACATATAATAGAATAACACTTAACAGTAGTTTATAAGAATAATAATTACTAGAATTCTTACTTTGTAACGTGCTAACACTGAAAGGGACTGGTTTGTTTTTAACAATTCATAATTCATTTGAAATCTTCAACAAAATGTTTCCTATCAGAAAAAAGCTTCAAGCTTTTTTGAGTTTCCATCGCATTAAATTTTAATGAGACGGCTTCTGTTGCACAAAGAAACAAGCTTTAGTTTGTATAAAAGCACAACTCTCATTTCATATAAGTACTAATGTATATTTCATTTGTTATGGTTCAGCTAATAATTTCCTTGAGCATTACTGGGTGGCGTAATTTTAACATATTAAAACAAATTTAATCTACTCCTGTTGCAAGCAATTTGCAGCCATTAACATGCAAGTAAATGTAACATACTGCAAGTTCCTTAGCTTTAACTTAGCAGTTTTGAAGTGAGTAACTCCCTCTTGCATTGAGAATAAATAAAATGGCTACCATTGATGTGTTTTAATACTAATGCTTAACTTCTTGTTCAGCTATTCGTGCCGGAGACTATTACATGTTCGAAGAAGATGAGGAAATGGACGCAGCTCTCACGGAGCTTGACGAAGGTTCCGAACTGTTTTCTCCTGCTGCTGAGGTATTTCTGTTTGCTTGTATTACGTCTTTCCATAGCTTACCAGGTTGTATTGGTTTCTAAATTATTTCCACTAAAATTATATTTCTGAAAAAAATGTCTTCTTATTAGGGGTGAACATTGTCTACCAGAAAGCAAATTCAAATCAAATTATAAACAGTAGGAAGTGTGATTACGTAGCTAATTTGAGCAAAACCCTGTCAGTGTGCTGATTAACCAAAAAAAAGGCAAATTATTTTCAAGATTGGTAGATTCACAGTGATTATTTATTTATTTGTTTAGACAGAAATTATTTTTAAAGTCAACAAGTGCTTAGAATCTTAAAGACTTTTTTCTTTTTAAAACAAAAACTTTTGTAATCAGATGCATTTCGTCAATTTTTAAAATGTTAGTTTGGCATCATTTATGGACTGGTAGTTTTATTACCAGTCTCAATCCAAACTGTGAACTCCTGATCAAGGAACAGTGGGAAATATATCAAAATTAGCAAAAGGGCTCACAAGTGTCCCATGCCAATAACTTTTTACAGATAATTGACTGTCAAAAGTGAGTCAGTAGTATCCTCGGTTACAATAATATCTTTAAAAAAGTAACTATATTACCATTTATGACTTCTTTACCTTTTTTCAGGCCTCTGAACACAAATCAAATGTTCTTATGTTGATTGATCAAGCAATGAAAAGCAGTAGTTTTCATGATGCTGTACGTAGAGTTAAAGCTGGAAGAACATCTCGTCACGATTCAGCATCTAGCGAACTGTCCCACGTGTCTGCGGCTAGTGATTTGGCCAAGGTTCGCATCATTTGCAGTAATTTATACTTTTTAATTATATAAAATATAGATATTAAATATTTCAGAACCGTCCGTCGTTATAAAAGACGTCCCGTCTTTTACAGGAAATGTGGTCAGCTGTATTAGGTGTATTAGTGCACTTCATTACTAAACTTATATATATAGTTCAAGAATTTAGTATGCATAGGAGTATGCATTTGTATCATTAATTTTAAAGTAGATTTGAACACTGTGGAGCATGTACATGTACCACTTCTCTCAGTCTGGTTAGAAAACTTGTTTTATTTTGGACAAGGAAATCATATCTCTTAGAACATGTTCATTTAATCGCTTTGTGTTTGGTATCGCAGCCTTACCTAATGATTGTACAACTAAAATTGACCCTGTGCCAACAATGTTTATTAACAACTGCCGGAAAATTTTAATGGAAATTTTTTGACAAGTTTCTTGAAATTGTGATCTGTGTTGACATAGCCGCACACATGCACACAATTTTTGTGAATCTATTTCATTGTTTCATGTTGTCATGTTTACATTGTTTCAAATTTTAATGATTTTTTAAGTGCTCAGCTCAGTACAGTGTCAGTGCTCTTACGTACCGCTTTTCATGTGCAAATGGTTCTTGATATTTTCTAAAACTGATATATGCATCCACATTTCTTTTAGCTGTGTGTTTTATCTACTTCCTTTTTTTTACAGATTGGCAGTCCAAAGACAATACATTTTCCTGAAACTGATCCTGGAGCCGGGCCATCTTCTCACGTGGACCAAAGTCCTGTTTTGCCAGAGGAATCGCTTAGAAAATCTACGTTAACAGAAGTGGAGTTAGATGATGAAGTGTTTGAGGCAAAACTTGAAAAGCAACGTAATTATAGAATGTAGAATTTCTTGTTATTGAATTGGAGTACACTACTTGGATGTTTTCTGTTGCCTGATTTGTTCAAATAATTTTTACTACATTTTTTCTTAGTTTGTTTTTACAAAGTTGTTACATTATGACAGTAATATAGATGATGATGATGATGATGATGATGATGATGATGATGATGATGATGATGGTGATGGTGGTGGTGGTGATGATCACAACGACGACGAGGACGATGACGGTGACGGTGACAATGACAATGACGATGATTTATAATAGCTCACGATATATGATGTAGCTCATCATATCGTAGTGGTGTTGATGTGCTTTACAAATAAAAGTTCTGTAATCAGTTATGATGGTAATTTTATATTACATATTGCAATAATTAAAATTGGATTTTTTTGTTGAATTTGCTTTTCTTTTGATTTCCAGCTTCTACTTGGTCAAAGTTCCGCAGCATGCTTGAATTCTTCTGGCTATTCCTGTGCGGGATCATGGACAGTGTCTCCGCTGTTCTCAATCACTCTTCAAAAGACTACAGATATGTAGCTGAAGTTCTGAGACTGGAAAAAATGAAGCTGAAAGAAGTTGTAAGAAATATTTAAGCATAGCTATCGGTTGTGCAAACTATTTCACTAAATGTACAAAACAATAACATGTGATATATTGTTGACTCTAGGATGCTACTAAGAGATTAACAAGTACCCTTATGCATTCAATATTTAATTATTGTTATGGTCTTAAATTGCTCAAATAAATTTAATTGGTTTACCAAAAACCGGAATTAATAGCTTAGCTCTTCTGGTGATGGTTAGTGGTGATCTAAGAACACACTAGTGGTGTAGCAAAAAACTATTTGTGGCGTGGGGGGGAACTTCTTTTAATGTGTTTTCATTTGTTTTATGGGTGAAGCCACAAATTGTGCATGTTTTTGCGTCCCTGAACACGACTTTCCTTTTTCGATATGATGGGATAAAGATAAACAAAATCTTTGTAAGAATCACCCTGAGTTTCATTTACAGTACTGCACCAGAATAACTCTAAGCTTTTCTATGAATTCATTATGTGTAGCACGACAGTCCTTAAACATTCAGTTCCAGCATTAAAACAGGCAAAGATTATGAAAGATACAGAACATTACAGATTTTCACACTAATACAGTAGGCATTTAGAGAAACGGTAATGCTTATCCCAAAATTATCGAACAGCTAAACCACACGTCACCCTACACATGCCATTAAGTAACAACAGTAGCTTTTTTCTAGGCTGTATATAGTAATTAAGTCAGCTACGTTGATCTCTGACTATGCAGTTTTGTTGTAGTTTGAAAACTTTTGTCAATTGTTTTGTTAATGTCGCATTCGTAATTAATAATTAACAGTCATTGAACTCTGGTAGAATTTTGTACCCTTGCGCCCAGGTGCGATTGCCGCCCTGTTGCCCTCACTTTGCTACACCTTTGGAATACACGTGTGGTTAATACTCTTGAATTTCTTGAAACGTCTGTGAGACGTGTAGTGGAGAAGCTTGAATTTGAGTTCCTATGTCTTCGGATGCAGAATTCTCTATTTTACTGATATTTTGATGAATTAAAATATTTATTTTCGACTTATTATTGTTGTCTCCCATTAGTGACAGGTTTGGAACCACTGAACACATTTTAAATCTATTATTACTGGTAGTAAAATAAGTATAAATACTGTAAATAATTTTTTGAAAAAATTACTAAATCGTTGATAAGGTACCTGCGTTCAAAACAGTACCATCTTAGTTGATCTTTATTTTTTTTCTTACAGCACAGGTTTTCATATTACAATCTTAGTATGGCTGCTCGTAAATCTATATTAGCGGGAGAATCCATGGATAAAGAAGCTAAAAAGGAGGGCTCTGAGGAACGGTGTGTTTATCATACCTCAGTTTCATTCGTTTTTATTTAGATTTTGCCAAATGGTAGCAGATTAGTGGCAAATAATGATTCCAAGTGCTACTGTCTTAGGTGACTTAGGCATCACGTTATAATGAGGCTTTAGCAAAAGAACATTCTCTAAAAGTGCTTTCTGAAGCGAATAGGATAGCTAACTTAATGTTTTGCAATAGAAGAATAAAAATTTTCTCTGTAATGCATTTAAAACTTATGGGGGCCTTTAATTGAATTTTTATCATCTATGTTGTGTCCAATTTTGTAGGAGATGTAGATACTGTTGAAAACATGTAAAGCTATTTTACAAAACATTTATATGTATATATATATATATATATATGTGTACATATGTGTATATACATACATATATACACATATATATACATAAAATTTGGGAGTTCAGATATTCTCTTGCTTTGAAACGAGAAAGCATTGAATGATTTGGTCTCACAGTATAATTCACAGCGATGTTGATGAAGATCCAGACAAGTTTTTTCTTGATCTAGAACAAAAAGCTAATTGTGTAAGACTGTACGCTCGTAATTGATTAAAACCTTTGAATGCATTGCAGGCCTCATGATGGTGATGTGATTGTCCACATTGATGGCAGCGAGCGCCCGGACCCGCCGACATGGCTCGCACTAAAACAAGCGTACGCCTTTTTAATTAACTTTTACGTATTTTACAGTTTATGCCGCTTTTAATGCATTGAAAACGTATTCATTGCCAATCATTTTCGATTTGAGCCTGTAAGCCAGTCAGGACAGCAAGTGCTGAAAATCTGACATACTAAAGACTAGCCTGCAATAAACATATTCTTTTTAAATTTTCCATACCTCTTTTTTCTTATTTCTTGTCACTTGTTCTAGTTTCTAGTTGTAAGGAATGACTGTAACGTTTATTACAAATCGAAGTTATCAAAACTTACAAACCGCAGCTTGTTAAAATGCAGTGATTCATTTAAAAGTTGTTTCGAAAACTGTGTGTAACATGTTAATTTTAAAGCTTTATGCCATACGTGTTTTATTATACTGAATTCTATAGTGCCTATCAAATTTTTTTGCACCTGTGTAAAGAAAGCTGTGTTTACTCAAATTTGGACAGTACGTGAGCTTAAAATTACTATAAGAACTATTTTTGCAGTTATTTAAGTTATGGTAAAACTTACATTCAAAACTTCAGCTTTTCTAATATATACAACCATTGTATGCAATTTCTCATCGTTAAATAAAAAGTGGAAGTTGAGAAATATATTATAATGCCAGTTATTGTAAGTTTCATGAAATATATTTCTAGGTCCATTTCCATGCAAGAAGAGCCAGAGCCGTCAGCTATACGTTTACTTCGGGCCATCTACCATGCTCTTATATCCCATTCAGAGCTACTGTGTTATTTTATCATCGTGTTAAACCAGCTGAGTAATGCAAGCATTATCTCATTGCCGTTGCCTCTTCTTGTGTTCTTTTGGGGCACGCTGTCAGTGCCACGCCCTACCAAGTCTTTTTGGATAACAGTTATCACTTATGTTGAAGTAAGTTCTTATACGTTTTTTCTTTTGAATGTCAACAGTGTTAAACATTTTTGAACCCGCACAATAAAGTAAATTACCTCTGCTGATTCAAGTGATTTTTAGAGGCTTACATTTTTGCTGTAACCATGTTACACTAAACACTGTGGAACAAAATTGCCACATTTCTGATTGCTTGATGGCTTGAATGGGGAAATTATAAAAATGAATTTTATCAGTGCAATAATAATAATCGAGTTTTTTTTAGTAATGCTTGTTTTCTCAGTTTTCACATTGTTTTAATATTTGTGTGTTATATTACTACAAAATATATTTTCACATTTATGTTCACTGCATATGACACGAAGTGTCTTTTTCAGTTAAGATGTATTAACCTTTATGACTTATGATATACATATTATCTTCCTCACACCGAAGGGAAAATTTTAGTAACAGCAAAGACTTTACTTTTTAGCATTTTCCATATTTCCATTCAAGAAAAATATCTCATAAATATTATCAGTTTTACTAGGTTAGCGTGCAAGAAGATGTCTGCTTTAAATTGATATTGTGTATTTTCAGGCCATCGTCGTGGTTAAGTACATCTTCCAGTTTGGCTTTTACAAGTGGAATGATGATGCTGATTATAGTCCGTTTTGGCCACCACGGATTTTGGGAATTGAAAAACGAGACAACTATGCAGTTTGGGACCTAGTGACGTTGTTGGCCCTTTTCTTCCATAGGTCTATACTAAAGGTAAGGACTATACGTTTGGCATCTAATTGTATAATAAGTCAATAATGGTTAGGAATAAAATTCTAAGGCATTACTTTAGTTATTAAAAAGGAGAAATGTGAAAAATAAGCTGAAATAAAATGAAATGAAACTTTTATGTTTTGTTTGTGTATTAGTACAACTGCTCTTTTCTTGAAAGTATGAATTATTCAGCAATTCTTCAGATTTCTACTCAAGAAGTTTTGCATTTATTTTCTTACCTGCAATGTGTAAATTTGCGTATAATTAAAAAAAATATTTCAGTCACTTGGTTTGTGGAAAAATACAACTGAAGAATCGGCTCCTAAAAGCACTGAGCAGACAACAACGGAAGCCTTGGAACACTCCGAAGCTTTGACGACTCCGGATCATGATCCAAACAAGCCTGCTGACGAAACTAAAGCAATTATGGAATCACCTGCTGACGAAACTAAAGCCATTGTGGAATCACCTGCTAACGTGGAAAGTGATGGCACTTTCAAAACTGCTAGCGATGAACCACAGCCACCTGAAACTGCTGATAAAGATGCTCCTCGAGGTAAACACAAAGGTAAATGTTCTCATTGAAAGCTAATTATTGGCTACAGGGTTGTTATGGAACTGACTGGCTGTGTAACTTCACACTTGAGTTCTTGACAGGGTGCTCACAGGTCGCCAAGATAACTAATGGCAATAGTACCATTTTCTCAACTTCAAAGCTTCTTAATGCAGGAGCTCCTCAAGGGTGCATCTTATCTCCAATGCTATGCACTTTTTTATATATGACTGTGAAGTATCTTCCCCAAATACTATGATGGTAAAATTCACTGATGATACCACACTGGCTGGCCTTATTTGCAGTAACATTGAGACTAATTATTTTTTGGAAATTTAAAATTTAATATGATTGTACGAACTGAATAATTTAGAACTGAATGTTTATAAAATAAAAAGAAATTATCATAGACTTTAGAAAAGAGCCTGATGGAAAAGCACCTTTGCTTATAGATAATACAGCTGTAGAAATTGTTAAAGATTTCAAATTTCTGGGAATAAAAATTTCAGATGATCTTAAATGGGAAGCTAATGTGCTCTATTGAGTTAAAACGGCCCCTCAGCATCTGTACTTTTCAAGACAACTCAAATTTACCGTTGCCCCTACTGTGATGGAACTTTTATCGTGCACTAATTGAGAGCGTTTTAACAATATCCCTCACTGTTTGGTATGCCGCTACCATGCAGGGAGACCACAATGTTCTTGATCAAATTGTTAAATCCACCTCAAAAATTGTAGTAATTCAACAGCAATCTATGGCATATTTGTATGAAAGTGGGTTCGCAAAGAGAGCGCAAGTTATCATGAAAAATGAATTCCATCCAGGTAATAAATACTTTGAAATGTTCCCCTCTGGTCATAGATTCTGCTCAATTAACGCTAAAACCACAAGAACTTTAAATTCTTTCTATCCCGTTGCAGTTCACACCATCAGCAGTAAATTTCAGTAAATCTCCAATATTAATTCTTGATGTCACTGTACAACTGATTGAATTATTTGTGTTAATCTCCTTGTTGTTTCCGTAAGTTAACTGCAGTACGTAAAGCCTCATAAATTTCATTGTATGTATTATGCTGTAATGACAACAAATTGCTTACTTGCTTGTTTATGAACCTTTCCTGGAATTCTTTTACTTTTAAAAATCTTTTTTCCATAACACTATGAACTTGAATCAGTTCCTTTTATCATGGAGGAACTCGGAAATGGATAGAATAAGTTTCTTTTCTTAAATGAGAACTAGGAAGTGGAACTAGTTCGTTTAACTTCTACTGTTTCAATATGACGATTACACCCAAGTGTTGGCATGCTTTTGTGTGATGCGTGATTCTTTAATGTACATTGTATTGTATATTGTATTGTGTTGTTTGTATTGCATATTGTATTGTGTTGTTCGTCAATAAACATTATTGTACATAAAAGTGAGGAATTTTTATAGTCCTATTCAGCTGCCATTCGTTTGTTTGGCTTCCTATTTTTAAACTGAAGATGAAGACACGAACTTGTAATTTGGCTCAATGTTTGGGATTATGTTGTGTGTATGCCTACAGCTTCCTGATCTTGTTTATTTGTTTGTTTAATTTCATTGCGGTGATCTTCTTTTCATAAAAAGTCTTGCAGACTTACTGGCAATCGGATACATAATTAACAAGTACATGCTCATTTCTTCCCGAGCATCATTTTGTTTCCTAGAAAAAAATGTGGTGGTTCCTTCATCCCTTCACTCACTCACTCACTCTGTCCTTCACACCTTTCTCAACTCCAAAAGTATTTAACTAATTGAGGTGAAATTGGTAGGGTGATTATTTAGGATCACCTTGGTTCAAAACAGAAATTTTGTGGCCATCCATTCGTTAATTAGTTAGTTAATTTCAAGCATTTTGAAGATACATTTACTTCAGAGCATTAAAGGACAGGACAAGCCATTTATCATATTTGGGTTTATTTTACTGTTGTCACGTAAACTTAAAAAATATAACTAAGAAATTTACGAAAAACTCTACAAAGCTTAAAGTTCATTTATGTTAGCCCTGTAGAGAAATTTTCGGGCGCGCTGGTTGCCGTCATTTACTTGGAAGTTATGACGTAACTGGTGGACTTCGTGACTTTTCATAAGGGCATCGAGGCTTTCCAGAAGCTCGAGCTGCTTAAGCTAATCCAAATGTTTACAACTTACCTATGTTCAGGCAGAAATATCACAAAACTAGCTATTTTATTTCTTGTAAATCTTTTTTACTTCTGACGGAAATTGGCAGTGTGCTGCTTTTCTTTACGGCGAAATAGATGACATCACTGGTTGAAGAATGGGCATTCAAAATGGGTGCACCCAAATGTTAAACAACTGTGACTTTAAACTGATTTTACTAACTACACGAGGTGCTTATCACACTTTTATTACTGAATTGTTCTAAAAAAATTTGCAATTATTCAAATAATTCTAACTTCCCAGAAGGTTTGGCCTTTAAATGCACGTTTCTAAAATCACCTTGTTATTTCTGCTTGTGAAATTGAAAAATAACCAGCCACTAACAGAATTTCAGCCTTGCAGTTCATCATTTTTATGAAGATTAAGCTTTCATGTCAGTCAAGCTACTCTATGCTCATTCATGTCATTTTTATTCACCTCATTAATCTCACTGCACCATATTTTATTTTAAGAGTAAGTAATTACGTATATTTTTCTTAAATATCTTATTGCCATTTTTTCCTACTATCGATTTTTTTAGAATCAGCTTCAAGCGATGTTGGCGATATTGTGGAGCTACAACCTAATGAGAACGGTTCGATGGATCTCAGGAGTAAGTAGAAATCTTCATTAATTCAACACAGTATGACGTTATACGACGGTATTCTTTAGTTGTTCTGCTGTAGATTTCTTAACTCTCTTATCTTCTACAATTATTATTATAGACCTGGAAGGTCCAGAAGAAGAAAATTTAGAAGAGGAGGAAGAAGAGGAACCTCCAGAAGAGCCTCCCGGGTAAATTTCCCTTCGCGTACTAAGTTATCTATATTAAATGTTTCTTCCAGCGTATAAAATTGGAAAAATGCATCAAATTTTATGGCTGATGTACTATGTTTGCATTTATATCTTACAAAAGTTTAAGATTCTTTTACGATTTCCCTAAAGAGTTTTATGATTTTTTGTCCTGAATTCACGCTTAACAGCAATTTCTTTGCCAGTGTTTGCTATTGAGGTTAATCAAAATATTACTTTTTATAAGAACATTCTTTGTCGAGCTTCACTGTTTAGGCTTCGCAATTTGAACAAAAATGATTACACTCATATCTCGGTTTGCTGGACCTCGCTCTTACGGACATTGGAAAATTTGGACAAAATCTGGTCCATTAAAAAGTCCCGCATACTACGGACAGAGTCCATTATTTCGCTAGTTGGTGAAAAGCTACACATGCTGTTTGGATGTGAACAATGTGACGGCATGTGTAGCTTGTATGTCAGAATGTTTAGTGGTTTAATCAGCGTGTGTAAATAGTTTAGAGTCAATTATGCACAGTTATTTGAGTCAATTTGATGACAGTTTTTATATGCTTTTACATAGGAGTGGACCGTACTAGACGTTTGTGAGACAGTTAGGCGATTGATCTGCATTATGTGAATCTGATACATGGCACCTACTGTATTAGCTTAATACCAGAAAATACAGATAATCAGCAAATTCGGACCGACGTCGTCCCCCTTTTGTCCAGCAAACCGAGATATGAGTGTAATACATTTCTTAATCAAAAACCCATAGAGATTTTTGTAGTTGACTTGTGAGCACACTGCTAATAAGCATAAAGAAGTGTTTGTTTTTACAGGTACACATTATACTTGAAACCATTCAAACAATTCTTTGACCACCTGCTCAGACCTGTGTACCAACTAACAGCTGACGTGTTTGTCTTTATGTTCTTCTGTGACTTCATCGCTTTTTTGATTGTGGTGTTTGGATATTCTGCTTTTGGAGTAAGTCTTATTTTGTAACAAAATAAGCTAAAGCAAGATATGGGGCTTGCAGAAAAATTTCATTGCTTTTCTAAAATAATTTTATATGGATGATTTTAAATAAACTAATGCGTGGTGAAATGCCCAATTTTATTAATTCTGTGATGATTTATCAAAAACTCTTTTATTTTATTCATTGTCCTCAAAAATATGATTATGGGTTTTATCCAAAATTAGCTTCCAGTCTGCAATTATGTAAGGCGGTAATTACTTTCGATACATAAATTATCTTCTGCATCTGTAAGTATTAGTATAGTACTTGCATTTACCCGACATTCTGCCCCAGGACCAATTATATTCAATAGCTATTTGCAGTTTGCATCCTCTTTAAGGAGTCTCTGACTCGTTACAAAATAGAACAATGTTAAAACTGATCGACTGGGCATTATTTCATAATTTTGTAAATCCCGCATTTTGCCTTTTTTGACAAATCCTTAAATACTTTGGTCAATACCATGCAGTACTAAGCTCAGTCTGTGACGTCTCTCTTATTCTTTGCTCTATTTAATGCTGTTCTGGCTAAATACTTAATGCCATTAAATTAATTACTTTATTTACTCGTGTAACTTATAAAACACGTTTGTTGTTAATATTAATAAAGCAGCTGTGTTATAATGCAGTTTTTGCAGCATAGAGATGTTGACCATTCAGTAATGGATTAATGTAAACATTTGTGATTTATTTGCATATTGTTTCAGAGTGCTACAGGCGGTACTGCATCTGATGTAGCTTCATACATCCAGGAAAACAAAGTAAGTTTACAGTTGTGCTCATAAAGGAGTAATTTAATTAAGTAAAATCTCTTTCACCTAAAATGTGTAGATTGTCGCTTTGAGTGAAAAGAACTAGAAGAAGATGTTCACCTGAGCTCACCTATCCAACTGCTGACTGTTGTCAAATGTGCTTAACTTCTGTAAACCTGTTGCTGTTCCTGTGGCAAAAGCTAACACAAATGCAGTAGAATTAACCTTTAAAAATATTATTAATGTTGCTTAGTAACGGGAATATCAGATGAGAAGTTGCGGCTAAAAGACTCGAGAAAATGTACCAAGTTTTGTTCACAGATAATAGTTTCATTTAAAGCAACTGCAGACCCAGTCTTAAACTGTAAGTCAAAGCAATCTATTCTTTAAAATATTGAATGGGAATATACTATTTTTTCAAAAATGACTTATGTGAAAGAATTATTACCATACAAACACAATTTCACTAGTTCTTCACAGTTACATGCATTTCGCCATTCGCTAGTTTTGACGGGCACTAGTGCCTCCTCGAGAAAGAAGTGCTGTGCGTCTCAGTTCAGGTACGTTAGTTTGTGATGAACTACACATGTTCGACAGCTTGAGCACAGTAATAAATTTGAAATTTGAATTTTTATCTTAAAACTTGTCTTAGTACAACTCACTGAATATCTTACAGTAGCACAGTACTTCAATTTTCGCTTTCGCAAACGTGTGCAACACACTCATGGAATGTTTTTGATGTTGAAGATTAAGTTAGTTTATAATGTCATCGCTAGTTGGGCTCGCCCGCCGTTAATTAAGATTTTAATCTGTTAAATAATTATCAGAAATGCTTTTGCAGTATTAATTGTGTTAAAATGTATACTTTTTATCAAACTTGAAAATGAGGTCATATATGAAAAATCATCCTGTCTTCATTTAATTTTAAATACTGGGATGAATTCGCTATTGTATAAAAAACCTTGTGGTTGTACACCTTTACATCTTTTGTCATTCATTTCACATAGTATTGCACTACCTTTACTTGTTGCCTGCTGGCATTTTTAGATCCACGTTATGCAATTTATGTTTAAAGTTGATTGAAACAAACTTCTGATATTCAAAATTTTTCTTCTAGGTTCCCGTTCCATTTCTCATCATGCTGATTGCTCAGTTTGCACTGATTATCGTCGACAGAGCCATTTTCCTGCGTAAAAACATCATGGCGAAGTTGATTTTTCAATATATATTAGTGGTTGTTGTCCATTTATGGATGTTTTTCATTCTACCTGCTGTGACAGACAGGTGAGAAAAAATCAATGTTAAAACATGTACAAGAGAAATTTTTGCTTATTTAATAGTGAAGTTTTTCTTATGTGACCTGCAGTCCACAAAGCACAAGAAAACTGTTTACTTACAATAAAGCTAGAAAAAATTGTTTTGAAATTTTCTATCACCTACATGCTGTTTTATTTCATGCAGAGCTTGTATTAACAGGAACTCTGTGTAAAACTTGTAAATTTAAACTTCCATGATGATCTTTAGGCACATCCATTCTAACGGTATACCATTTGAAACAAGTTTAGATAACATTGCGTAAAATTTGAAAAAATAGTCAAAGCATTTGTATTGTGCACTTTATTAACAAAGCAAAAGTTTATATTACTTTATCTTGTCAGTAAGATTAAAAATGTGTTTTTTGGTAAGTCAATGGTGCACACTAGGAAGGTGAGTAAGTGACATTTTAGCAGTTAGCATGAATATTTTAAATTACTAAGAATTTTTTTGGAAAGTTTTTTGGACATACTTTAAGATTGCCCTTTCTTCACCCTTTAAATCTTAATGAGTAAAGTACAGCCATCTTAAATACCATTTAACTTGCAACTGTTCAATAAAAAGAGATAAATGTCATTATTCTACAGGTTATTTATTGACAATGTGCCGGCTCAGCTTTGGTACTTTGTTAAGTGTGTATACTTTGTGCTGTCAGCATATCAGATCCGTGCCGGCTATCCCACGCGAATACTGGGCAATTTCTTGACGAAATCCTACAACTACATCAATCTTATAGCCTTCAAAATGTGAGTCATTATTATTTTTTTTACTTTGTGTGTTTTGCTAATTTATGATAATTGTGAATAATTTTGGATACCTCTGCATGCTGTTTTTTCCTGTTCAATTCTACACTCGTAAACTTGAAAATGTAACCATGCTGAAATTAGTACCATAAACTTTTTTTACATTATAATAATATCATTGATATAAGACTATTCAGTTATGTGCAAGATGTAGTGGATTTACTGTGTGAGTCAGCTGATGTAGTAGCAACTGACTCAGCTTCAGCTGCTAATTATAAGTGATATTCTAAAGCAGTGGTGCATTGTACAAAAATCTTTGTACCAGACTTGTTAAACCTATTTTTAATAAATTTACCTTGTTTGTGTTAAATGGATTTGTTACTATTTTAGTTTCCTTCTGATCCCATTTGTGCTGGAGATGCGTGCCCTTATGGACTGGATGTGGACAGATACGACTTTAACCTTGTTCAACTGGCTAAAAATGGAAGATATTTATTCAAATATCTTTTGTTTGAAGTGTTATAGAAGGGCCGAGGCGGTAAGTATTTTCTGTTTCATTTTGTTCTGCTACTTCAAGCGTTGAAAAATTGCCAGGTGGTGGTTAATTAAGGTCTCTCCTAAGCATCCAGGAAAGAAAACTACGTGCAAAAATATACAATATATTTGGTTTTTAAAAAAGAATTTGAAACTAAAGTTACTGAATGCATGAAACTTCTTGGTGTAAATTAAGTAATGGGTAACTGACCATACTTTAAGTTAATGGGACAGGTTAAGTTCCTAAGTTTTTTAGCAACTTGAATCCTGTCTAACGTAACAGTATACTTTTTAAGTGTGTTGTTTATTATTTGTCCAGTGTTGTACTATGTTATTATATATGAAGCAGTCTCATTTTTTAGCCACTGTAGCTCAGGCGTACTTACAGTAGACGTAATAAATTTCCTTTATAATATTGTCATCAAATTGTAATAAGCAGTTTGTTATCAACAAAACCTAATACGTTTCTTGCGCTGTCAAAGGCACATTTTCGAAGGTAACCGATAGACCAGTCTGTGCAACCTTAGGAAGACAAGATATTTGCAAATACATAATGGAAAGCTATAATATAAAATTACAATCAGGTCAAGTTTATTGCCTAAACCACCTAGCCTTCAGTCGTTCATGTATGTGTGAAAGCTTTGTGTTGCTAAGGTTGCATTGCTATGAGTTACCTTTCACAGTGCACGAAATATGTCAGGTTGCATTGCTATGAGTTACCTTTCACAGTGCACGAAATACGTCAGGTTGATAATGAATTACTTTTTGTAATTTGCCAACTATATTATAATGTTTATATCAAAGAAGTAGTTTTTGAATATAAACAATAAACAGTATTTTGTTAACATTAACGTTTTTAGATTTTTGGAATTTTAATGTATGTCTGTACATTAGTATAATTTAGTTCTCATTTAATGATCCATTACATGTTGATAATAAATATACTTAACAAAAGAATGCCATGGTTTGTTGTACAAAAACCATTTAGTATGTATACATGCTTCTACTGAGGCTGCTTTTGTTTTCAGGCTTATCCCACCCCGCGAGGTGAACGTCGGGGTGGAGGACTCAAATATCTGATGGGTGGAGGAATGTTGTTCCTTATCATTTTCTTCATCTGGTTTCCACTGGTTCTGTTTTCTCTTGGCAATGTGGTTGGTGTACACAGCCCGCCTATTGACTGCACTGTACAAATACAAATTGGTGGTTACGAGGTACACATGTTCTGTATTTTGTAATTAAAAAAGTAGGACTGTTGTTGTCGTCATTGTTTTCACCAGTTGTATGCATCAATTCATCTGACTTTGATATAAAAATTGAATATCCATTGTAATTGTTGCATTTTGTGTTGGTCTTTTTTATTTATTTTTTTTACAAATGATCCAAACAAATGGTACACACTTATTTTAAAGCACTACAATAAGCAGGTGAAGATGAATGATAAAAAAGTTCAGGGATCTTTAAGTCCAAATGCGAGTCCAAGTCCACCACCCACGAGTCCAAGTCCACCCAAGTCCACCACCCATGAGTCCAAGTCTGTTAACTCCTTCAGGACAGCACCATTCAAAATAGGTCTTATAAGACCTATAACTGTTCTGCTATTATATGAGTACAGACACAACAATATGATTACAAATTAGGTACTGTTCTATTCAGGAGGATATCGGCTATCCAATCATGCTATTTATTTGAACATTTATAAGTGATTTGATTGGATAAAATAAAAAAAGCATGCCCTTTTCAGGCACTCAAACTTAGCCTTTTGAGTAGCTTAGTCTGGTGTGCACTTGCATGATCATAGTCACTAATTTATTGATCGCCTACTTGCTGCCAATCTGTGCAGTGTTATGCTGCTATGCCAGGAAAAACCAACCGATTAGCCAAGGACAAATTAAGGTCTTTCATCTTTTAACAAGAATTTTTTTTAAAAAATAGAGTGGACTTGAAGCGAAAGTTTGTCAGAGTGTTATGTCTGGATAGTTGAAATTTTCTGCATTAGCCACACAATGTGCACAAGTGATAATGTACATTGTTAATGTGCAAACACTGCAGTTTCATCAATAATATACTTTTAATTTGCTTAAAAGGTAAACAAATGCATTTCATATGTAATTTTGCATGAAAATCCATTGTGTGAGGAGTAGAAACCTACAAGAATTATCAAAGTAATGTAATCATTGCTTAGTGAGAGTAGTTTTTCATGAACCCATGCAAAATGCAGCAAACTCTTGCAGTCCTGAGAAGTTAAGCAAATGCAGGAAAATGTAGATAACACATAGGTAGTTAATTTCCATAACAAACCGAGACGCGATTTCAAACTTTTATTCCATCAAAATTTTTACACTAAATTGACATTCTGCGCAGTGTTGATCTATGGCTTAGTAAGATATACGTTTCTCGAGTCAGAGTTCTAAGAAAGTTCTGCTTAAGTGCACTACGAGTTAATGACTCAAGTCTTCACTATTTGGGTGGAGGTATGTTTATATGTCCACAGAAACATTTGCTAGTTCTAGAAGGTATTTATTGATTTACTCTTGAATAATCTTTTAATTATAACTAACAAACTTCATTTTGTTTTTCCTAAAAAGCATCTACTTTTTAATACTGTAGCCAATTTTCAAGATGAGTGCACAAGATCAAAATTTGTTTGAATTTGATGAATACTCGTATGAGAAGCAGGTGGTTGAACCACTCAGAAAGAGCAAACAAAAGGTAAGTGAAGTAAAAAATCAGTATGTTTTTTCTCTTACTTGTGTACAAGCTTTATGCCGGTATGTCTGTGAACACTAAAAAACACGTCTGAAGCGAATAAATTCATTAGTGTTTCAATGCATATTTTTTCATTTTGGTAAGTTAGTATTGCAAAACTTAAACATTATTTTGCTGTTTTGTCATCTCTGGTTACATAACAGAATGAACTTGTAACGTTGTTGCAATTGCTACTATTTTGTGTTGCTATCCTAATATTGGTTTTAATCTAACCTGCCAGCTGTATGGATTTGTCCAAGTGTCATCATAGCTCTCTATCATAGCTAAAAAATTTAATACTTAATTAAAAGTAACGCTAGCACTTCATTTTTTGGGTCAAACTTGCCTTTTGCTGAACTGTCATGAGAGTAAGTTCATGTGAATAATTTTTGTTCTGCTTTACGATAAAAAACTACAAAGCTGCCAAGGATACCAATTATCCATAATCAGCAACTATTTTTACTGCCTTTTTCGTTTTGTTTAATTAATCATATTTAAAAATCTGTCACTGAGTCAATGCAAATTCGAAACACTTTGTAGCAGTTACTGCTTGTGTAGCTTACTTAATATCCAACTACGTTTTTGCCATCCGTAACTGCAGCTTTATTGCTGATGCCACCATATTCAATAACTCTATGACACATAGATGAAAACTGACTTAGAACTTCATTGGAAATTAATTTATGTTTTTAGTCAAATTTGAATACACTTACGGTACGTTAACATGAAAGTGTTATATTGACTAGTGACTTTTCGTTTACACATCATATTTGCAGCTGCTGCAACACGTAACTGCAGCTTTATTGCTGATGCCACCATATTCAATAACTCTATGACACATAGATGAAAACTGACTTAGAACTTCATTGGAAATTAATTTATGTTTTTAGTCAAATTTGAATACACTTACGGTACGTTAACATGAAAGTGTTATATTGACTAGTGACTTTTCGTTTACACATCATAAGTTTTATTAAGGATGTAACATGACAAACTAGGTTTGAAAAAGCCAGTTTCCAACTGACATGTTCTCCCCCAGTGGGAGCGAAATATTAGACAGTTGCAGAAAAAGAGTGACCACGATGTACAAAAAATTTTGCAATAAATATGAACAGTAATAAGATGAGCAAATATAGTTAAAATTATTTAAAGCGCTTAGTGTTTGAAATGAAAGACTGCACTAATACAATAATTTGAGTGTTCACAGAATTATCTAAGGTAGAGTTCCCATACTGGAATAGATTCATGTGTTCATTTGTTTGCAAAACTGTAAAAATTTGTCTTAAAATCTGACATTAGTGTAGAGATTTGTCTCTTAATCATGTCTAACCTGATGGCAAAAAGGGCAGCTAATTAAGTAATGACCAACTGTTTCATAAGTAGAACCATATTGACAAGTAGGAGACACCAGCGACCCATCGTAATTTTTTACATTTTCTGAGGTATAAGTTATGATTGACAAAAGCCAACTTTCAATCTAGTAAGGTGTACGGATGAATTTCGACTGCCACTTGAGAAATACGTAGGGTGCTTATCAAAACACATGTGATTCTTTAGTCGACTAGTGACTTAGAAGTCCCATGAAAGCTATAGCACTGTGATTTATGTTTTAGTATGCTCTGTCATTCGTGGAGCAATATGAACCAGTTGATGTGGTTGAGGTTATCATCGATGGCAATTCTACATCAGTCTGGCCATCAAGTCCACCTAGTAAAGAGGCTTTGATACAAGAGTTGGCTTACAGTGGGAGTAACATGCGTATGCGGTTCACTTACTCGTTTACGAGGTAAATTATCCTGCAATTATTAACATCTTGAAAGCTGTTCAATATTGTGGTTCCCTGTCAGTTTAGTTTAGTAAAGATTTTTAATATTTTGGGAGTTCATAATTAGTACAAGACGTACGTCACTACTTGAAATGTCAGTGAAAATAATTGGATATTTAACAGGTGTCTTTTGTTTGTGTTTATTGTACATTTCATTGTTGACATTTATTCATTATTCACGAAGGGATTAAAGTCTACTTGAATTTGCATCTGTTTTAGTTTATTTAAGAAACAATAGTGTCTGAACTTCTAAATTAAATACGAGTTGCCTGTGCACGTTATAAAATTAGATGAAAAAAGACAGTTTTTAGGTGAATTAGAAGAAAAAAGGTGAATCCAGGTAAAAAAGCCTAACCCTAACAAATAGGCCCAACCCCACCCTAGCCAAAATTGTGACTTTTTTCCTGTGACTTTATTACTTGTTGCCAAAAAGGTTTGTTAGGAAATCGAAAAGAAAAAGACAGAATTATGTTGGTGAACTTTTTTGTAGTAATAATTATATTTAAGACTTCATCTGTAGCAAAATGCTATGCACTTCATTAGTTGTTTAGGTCTTATAATATATTTATTGCTTACAGGTCAATGGAAGGTGGTACTGCTGCACCAGTGGTTCAGTCTGAAAATATTATAAAGTTAGTACCTAACGATACTATAAGAATTGGATTAGCCAACCTATTAAACGGGAGTCAAGCTGATCCTGTGTAAGTATTTTAAGTGGTTAAATGCAATTGTTCTTTGTTATTTCTAGATGTCTTTTAATGCTTGAACATTTTTTGATTGGTTTTTCCAAAATTTTTGTCTTTATCCTTGGCCAACAACTTGTGCGATATATATTTTTGCCTTGAGAAATTTACATGCATATTAAAACATGTTGTTAATAGTAGTGCTTGTATACAGTTCAATTTTGCTGATTCCTAAATTGTTCTAATTCTTTATCATTAGAGCATTTTTACAGTTGTTGTAGAATCTATTTCACTTTTCCTCGTTGTAGAAATTGTTGACTGGCTAAAATTACTCAATAAATTTGCCGTCAATTTTCCATTCAGTTTTGTTCAATTCAAGTTGAACTGTAACTGAAATTCTTGAACCTCAAATTGAATACATATTTCTAGTCACAGTTCGTTTGTTAAGGTGTTGGCAAAGTATTCTAACTTTATGAGCCGTATTTTAAACATTTAAGTGCTGTGTGAAACAGTAGCAATCGGGTTGAACAAGACGTGATAGCAGTTGATTTTTGTTAAGTTCTGCCAACAACTTTAAAACCAATCATTTTTATTATAGCTGATTTTCTTATGCTTAAAACTTTAAAAAAGTTTCTTTTTTTAGCTATGTTCCACACATGTATCCCAAGTACCTTCAAGTCATGACTGATAAAGTTCGTCCAGCATCCCAACTTTTACCAAGTAAGTTGAGTTTGGCATTCTTGAAAATTAAAAATACTTGCTAACAAAATTACGCAAACTGGTGGACTATATGGGAAATATTAATCCACGTTCTTTCTTTATTACTCCTACGCAAGAAGAGAGCACACTGCTCTGCATAACCTAAACCACAATAAAGCAGCAGGAACAGACGGCTTCCCAACTTACTTCTACAATATTGCTAACAATGTCATTGCAGCTATTTTAACTCAACACTTTAATTCCTCACTAGCTGCTTATGTATTCCTGACTTAGTTAAACTAGTCAAACATTGTTACAAAATTGCATAACAGTTCCTCAAGTAAGATCAATGGGTTTTGACAGTTTACTTGACATTTGCGGTTAGTAAAAATGATACATTTACTTGTTACAAAAGTTAATATCAAACTTTCTTGCAAAGTCTTCACATATAGAAACAATACGTTGTAGAGTTCTTACACTAGGAGCAATGAGTGAAGTATCATCAGCATAAGCTAATGCACCATTATAAATACATCCAATTTTGCATTCTATTAGCAATTAATTTCTTTAACAAGCCATCAATATAAATACCGAACAACAGTGGAGATAATACAGCACCTTGCCTTACCCCATTAGAAATAGTAATATTTCTAGATCTAATATCTGACAATTTCACTCAAGTTTGTTGACGTGTATACAAATTTAACAATAACTGGATAACATTGTTGGATCAGTTCTTATTCAAAAGTAATCAAAATGATCGACAATAATTAACTTTGTCAAAAGCTTTAGAAGCGTCAAGCATTAACAGTATACAGCAGACCAGTTATTAATATAATGGTTAATTAAGGCCTCGTATTTAAATTAACCATAAAACTTTTTTATTGCTAAGCGTAATTGATATTTTTTTTAATTTAGGTGGGGAAGCAAATTACACGAGCGTACTTCTGGCCCTCGACTTTGATAACCAGGGCCACGAATGGTGGACAATCAGAGAAGTGTTGCCTAATAATGACACTTCCGGTCACTTGACACTAATTGCTTTCTTTGACAAGGTGTACCCCAGCACACTAAGCTTTTTGGCTGGTTATGGGTGAGTTCTGTGTAATATTTAGAATCTGTTCGTTCTGAAGAGATTTTATGTACTTGTTAAACAGTAACAGAAAACAGTTTTGGCATTTTCATGTGGATTTTATACATCTTGCTTGCAGGTTTAGTATTGATAATATTGATATTATGAACAACTTTGTTGAATTACCAATGCATCTAAAAGAATTTTTGTGCATCTGCATGTGCAATTGTCTACAAAACTAACTTTCAACCAAGAGAACATATGTAAAAGATTGTAAGGAAAATTTGAATGAAAAACTGGTACCTAAAAACCAGGCAAAAGACATAGAAAGAGTTTGCTGCAGTATGCTATTACTGCTAAGCGATTCCTAGCTCTCTTGTGTTGCGCATTTGATTTTACAGAATAGCTATTGTTGTCATGTGTATCCAAATAAAGTATGTCATGATATCTAAAGTGTATGTAACATTTTTACTATGGTGTTTATAAGCTTTTGTTTTTAATCTGTAGAATCATAGGTCTGTACATATCATTGGTGTTAGTTGTCAGTCGATTCGTCAGGATGTTCATGAGTGGGTTGGCTTACCGAATCATGTTTGAGGAGCTGCCGAATGTTGACAGAGTCTTGCAACTCTGCCTAGATATATATTTGGTGAGTTATTTTTAACAATAATGAAATTTAACCCGTTCTGGACTACTAGATTTTTAGAGCTTATCATCATAAAACGTCCTGATTTGTTCTGATTCTTCACAGCCTCTTGAAAGCAGATTAGATTGCGGAAATAAAATTGAAAGTCCTAATAAAACACGAAAATTATATTACGTGCTAATACACTTTGATAGTGATTATCCTAACTATTCTGTGTAAATGTATGATTTGATGTAACTTCATTCAAAAAAATTTGTGCAAAATTATTTGTAAAATTGTGTATCCTATTCTTTCTAATTAGAAATGTAATCAAAGACATGAAGCCATGAAGATGTTGTATACTAAACCTATGATCTTGGGAATGTTTAGTGATCAATTCAGTGAAGGATTTATAAGTTGTAACATTATAACTTTGTCAATCAAGCTGGTTTCTCGATTCTTTTGATAACTTGGTCACCCAGTTTGATCTGACGTTTGCAAACTAATTATGTTTTCAGTAAACCATAATCATGCCACATTGCCGCACTACACCTAGCCACATCTAGCCACATAATCTAACTACATGTTACAGGAAGCCATATTACCTCAAATGTTGTATGGCAGAAAATTTTCAGTTTTTATGAAAATTAACCAGTTTGTAGAATCAGTGTAATTACATGTTTTGATTAAATTCCTGAATGTCTACTGCAAATAAAACATATTTCCCACACAAGTTTTAAAGTATACAAGTGTTTGGGCATCTTTGGAACCCCATCTTTAGAACATAATTCGGTTTTACTATCATTTATAACCAGAAAAACAATGCGCATTGTACAAGTATGCAACTTATTGTACTTTCAGTTAGTAGAAATAGCATTTATCTCTAATAGATTTTAATAATTCGATTTTCAAATAGGTACGAGAGAGCAAAGAATACCAGCTGGAAGAAGATTTGTTTTCTCGACTTATATTCCTCTACAGATCACCAGAAACGCTCATCAAGTGGTCAAAACCGAAGACGCGATAGCAGCGAGTCATTTTCGTTATCTTACTTCCATTTTACATGGCCTGAGGTGTGCTTATGTTAAAATTCTATGATCCCAGTAAGAAGGTTTCTAGTAAAACTGTATTGCTATAAAACTTTTTCTATTTGCCCAGTTTTCTTGAAGTCTGCACAATATCAGTATTTCAATTTCTGATTACTTGGAGTATTCACGTGAAAACAAGGAATAGTGGAAACCTTTTCTTTAGTTAAGTAATGTGGACAATTCCCTAGATAAGAGGAATGAGTATTCTTGCAAGTTTTGCATATGAATATGTTCTATGCTTGTTTCGTTGTAATCTTGTAGGGACGGTAGATTCATAAAGATACGTAATAGATCATTTTTATTCATGCATTAAAATTTTCTACTGTCTCTCTCTCTAGTGTATTGTAACTTGTGATTATTGCAAACAAAGCACACTTTATTAAATTATTTCACCTGGACACTATCCTAGCAGCAACATCATATGTAAAATAATGTGAAAATCATTCTCTTTTTGTGTATTTAAAAATTGACTGCATTGCTGTTGTGCTGCAGTAGTTACCTTTGAATAAATATATTATTATATGCTAGAAATATGTTGATATTTATAGGTTGCTGTACTGCTGCAGTGTTTCTCAGTGTCGTTCAAAGATTCCTCTCTCTTCTGTGATTTTTTTTAAACTTTATTTTGTCGATAAGTAAACTATTCGCAATTGGTATTATTTAATAAGTTATTCTGTAGAGAAGGGAAGATGTTGAAGGAGAAGGTAGTGCCGTGTAAGCTTACGTTAGCATTTCCTCATCTGCCTGGAGTTTGAAATTCTTTATTCAATTTATAAATGCTGTTTTATAGCATATTTTAGTGAACGGGTTTTTAATAAAAAAATTATGGAGTCGCGTAGCATAATGTATGCTAATTTTGTTGTTGTTATTATTGCCAAATGTGCTATTATTTAGGACTGTTTTGTGTGATTGCATATTTAAGATGGTTTTATTTTATTTTTGAATAACCTACAACAATTTATAGCAGTAGTTCTATACATTACAGATACAGATGAGCTCAGCTCCACAATATCCACTTGATACATATAATTGTATTTAAAATTGCAGATGGGAACTCTAATTATTCTATAATTAGAATATTTGTATTCTTCTAGTAAGATGTAGACATAATAAACCTTTTCATAGTTTCATTGTGCGTGCGTGCATTTGCTGTAGGTCAAAGGTTAAGTGTACCACAGCAATGCATCTTAATTACGACTGTTACGTGACATGTGGGTAAAGGAAAGCCGTCTGCCGCATCCGTTCAATAACTTCAGCCGTTTTATGTGGACGTTACTTAATTATTCATTTGTCTGTCTGTAGAGTGACTTGCTAGCAGGAATTTTGCTTGGGAACAAGAAAAAATGAACTAGGTAAGGCTCTAGCTTGTTGTTAAAACTGTTACTATTAGAATAGAATAGGCATTGTCAAGTGTACACAAATGCGTTGTCTGGTACGTGAACCTTTGACCTTTTCACGATCATCATCAATTGCTGGAACTTGAAAAGGCGTATTGATCATTATTTTACAGCTTTAGAATAGTTAGTTTCTTATTCGTATTTTATGTGGTTCCGCACAGGTGTGCTATGCCGTTTGTGTCGTATTTTCTCTGCTTAATGGCTAACCTGTGCTGCTGTACTTTGTAGCTTTAGCTGTTGTATAAAGTGGAAGATGTTTTATTTTAATGTAAAATCAAAATTTTAGTGGACTTATAGCTCATATTGATTACTGCAGTAAGATTACTCGTAAGTACTTTAGTACTGCACTAGATTACCCTACTAATATTGCTAGATCATCGGATTTATTTGATAAGAAATTCAAAACTGTTAAGGCACAGCAAATGTCATTTGTTTGTGAATAAGCCAAGCATACCCATTGGTAAATAAAATCTTGTATCACAAAATCAGATGTAATTTTACTAAATATTTACGTATCTCACATCTGCTTGTGTAGAAAAAAGCAAGTATAAAAAAGAAAGGCAAGAAAGAGCATAGCTAAACAATTCATTTGTGCTGTGCCAGACTCTTGAAGAAAATTAAATAGGTATTTTTACTTTAGCATAATATTATCCAAATAATGTTCTGACTTGATTTTCATCTAACTCAAGCAAATTTCTTGCATTCTGCTGTAATTTATATAAAGTGTGCATTGTCTTTTACCCTGTTGGACGCCATTATCTGCTTATTTGTAAAAATAAAACAGTAACAATATACACTTTTGTTTGATTCATAAATTAAGCAATTGCTTTTGTTATCATTCATATAATAATTTCAATACTGTGAGTATAAAAACTCTCACACAGGATTTATTTTTGTACAATTGAAACAAATTTGCTTGCATTAAATTAAATCTACACCTAAATCTGCACCATTTAATTATGCTATACAAAATGCATTTGTACTAAAACATATCTCAATGAATTTTCCCTGAGTGCTTTTGTACAAAATGAAAACTGACAAAATTAACCACATTTAACTCTTGACATGCATCAATAACATCTACTTTCATTATATTTTTTCATGTCATGGTGTTTTCAAGTCAGCATAATTTTTGATACCCAGGGCTGGATTACGCTATAGGATGCAGCCTAGGGCCACTCCAGCCTGGGGGGAGGGCGTAAGTTTGAGGGACCCGCTAAAAGATTGTCATATATAATTTTTTGAAAAATAAGTGAATATTTTAATATTTTGCATTGGTAAATAATCCATTTAGCTTAAAATGAAACTTCAACTTTAAAAAAGAAGGCCTGGGAGTTTGAAAACCCAATTTTAAAAAAAGTGGCCCTTGTTTGTGGCCCCTTATTTGAGATACTGTGTCGGGACTCCATAATTTCATTAGCCTGGAGGCCCCAAAATGTCATCATAACCCTGTTGATACCCGATTACCGATATCCGATATCAACAATACCGATTAAGGGATTCTTGCAATGCATTCAGACACAACAATTTATACATATTAACAATAAACCATTCAAACAAACAAACGGACGTATATAAAACTATCTGATAGCAGTGCTAACATTTGGGTGCTGATTGTAGCCTGCAGTTCTTATGTATTCATTACACTCTGTGTTGATGACATGTAAATCTGCTGCACTCAAATCTGACGACCAGTTCTCGGAGCGCAGTTTCATCTCGGAGTTAGCAACCTCATTTCTCTCTCTCATTTCATAATCTAACCAAACTTTCAGCTGATCTGTTTCTTGGAGACCTGTAAATCGTAGCAGCTTTTTTCCCGTGCCAACAGGATCCCTGTC
The DNA here is from genome assembly GCA_030141605.1 of Tubiluchus corallicola. Classification (NCBI taxonomy): domain Eukaryota; kingdom Metazoa; phylum Priapulida; class Priapulimorpha; order Priapulimorphida; family Tubiluchidae; genus Tubiluchus; species Tubiluchus corallicola. The sequence continues at coordinate 182,324 of JAQGDQ010000124.1, forward strand.
TAGTTCCTCATAGCGTAGCAGCATGTAGTTGTTGGGATACTTGCTGGCAATTACTTTGCTTGTTTCCAACTCTTCTACCATATATCTGCACAAATCTGAAACGTCTGAAATAAGTTTTGTACTGCCTGCTTTTGCACGACGAAGCCATCCTCGAGGGTCACGGATGAGGTGTACGACTCTAACATCTATCAATGGGTCATTAAATAATGGAATCACGTCTATTAGTTTGGCACGTATGGTTTTAATCGCCACGTGTTTGTACATCTGGCATAATTCTTTATATTCGGTGTGATTCGTCACCAAGGCTTTTGCAACCGGACTCAAACAGACGTTCAAACGTCCGAGTTTTTTCTTCCCTTTCGTTCCACGAGGAGACAGTGGGCCTGTCAGGTGACAGTATCTCTCTGCATGATTAACATTGATAAGAGAAAGTTGCATTAGAGCCAGCGCCTGTTTGTAATGCAGTGGCAGTGGCCAGAAACCATTAGGTTTACACTGTACAGCATCAGCGAATATCATAGATTTCACTTCACTCAAAACTGATGCATTAGTTTTTGCTTGATCTATTAGGTCTTTCATGTCTCCACCTGTTTTTCTTGCCATTTCGTCTAACCAGGTAAAATCTGGCGCTAGTGTCCTCATATTGAACCCTGCGTGTAAAGGCTCGTATATGTAAGACACGTCGCCATGGTTATTGAAGAAGTTCCCGGTAAATGTTGATCCGGAGTGAAATCGACTTAGCACAATTATTCCCTTCTTTCTAGATGTCAGGTGATCTGAGAGACTCAACTGACCTAGTTCTAAGTGGTATTCTTTATGATTGTTCTCTTTTAACAAAAGGCCTCCTGCTATTTTTGCAATATCTGCAAAGTAAAGTCCAGACAACTTTAAACAGGCTTTATGGACCGTAATATTTTTATGTAGAACGCTGTTAGAATAAATACTTGTTAAAAAAAGTAAACACCAAAATATTATGACAAATTATCATGTCTAGTTGACAGTTTTAGGTTTTATAAGTTGAACTAAATTAAGAATGAAAGACAGCGTAGCAGATATACCACTAAAACATGTTTATTTATTAACTCGAAATTATTTTATGCTCTGATTTTCATGCATTTAAAAGTTTAGAATAAGACAAACAATCGTTAGGCAGCAACACTAGAGTGCATAAAATGATAACAATCAAAGTTATTTTATTTACAAGGCAATTTGATTTTGTAAGTAAGCCTGAGTAAGGTCTGCTATCCTTATTACAGTTGCCTTTAACAGTTGTGTGAATTTTATTCTCATTCCGCGATGTTCTTTTATGCTTTTATAGTTGTGAATATCGATTTTTTATGGCAAATAAAGATTATTATATTATATTATATTATTGTGAAAACAGCTTATAATAACTATTTTAGCAAACAAAAGTCTAAACACGTTAGTTTTTGCATTGATATGAAAAAATATTAATCCTTCATTTCTTATTATCATTTTTTACTAAAGTGTTGGACAGAACACGCCAGAAATTACTTGTGGCGTATTAATTGATTATCTAAAACACTCAGTGTGCACTAAAGTAAAGATGTTTTGCATGTTTTTATAAGCACGGAATTAAGTCACAAGAAACACGGTTTCTGTTCGTAATAAAAAATAAAATAATTCAATAACTTTCAGCTTACCGTGATTAGAAATATTTTCCTTTATTTCTACTGGAAAATCATAGTACTTGTACACATACAAAGCAAACGAACAGAAGAACAATCCGACGGCAACTCTCACAGTATGATTTTGAGTGGTAGACATTGACATGACTTGAACATTCTTCATCAATGTCAAAATTGTACGCGCTTCGCAGTCTACATGGACATTTACGAACTGAACAATATTCTTATGAAAATGCGCTAACCGCAACGCAAAGAATAAATAACGCACGTAGCTTGTTTAATGTCATCCAGCAACCACGAGTTTATTATTGTCATTAAGCTCAAGTTCAACTTACCTGAACGCTGTAATTATATACGCTTTCCGGCTGAGTAGCCGTGACAAATTACCACCCTTAGTAATCTATATAAATCTCCCCCAAAACCTAGTAGCTTTAAGAAGAGCAGGTCAGTGGCCTTTTCGAGCTTTGTGCAGACCAAAACTAAGGTAATCAGATAAATAAGCCCATATAAATTAGAAAAAAACACAATTTATTGCAGAATTTTACTGTACTCATTAAAAAAGTTCGAGCTTGATGATGACGATGATGATCATGACGATGATGATGATAATGATAGCAAATTCAAAAATTTAAAGCGAAAAAACATTAGGTGCAAAATTAACATTTTGAGAAGTAGCAATAAAAATTACAAGCGCACTGAGATACTAGGTCTTCAGAAACGTAATAATAGTATATAAAGCCATTTTTGATGAATTTTAATTTTTGTAGGCGCCGTCCACAATTTTAGTTCACAATATATATATTTAAGCAATAATTTGCATTAAAAAATACTTTGTTATGCCCTTAGTATAACTCAACTAAAATCACAGGAGACCTAAGAAGTGGACTTACGGTAAGCCACCTAAGTATTAAGTGATTAGTTACACATATACCGTATTTTCCCGTGTATAAGAGACCCTTGTGTATAAGAGACCCCTTCAATTTTTAGGCAAAAATTCTGGAAAAAAGTTTTTTCAGACGGACATTTTTAGAGGGTAAAGTACAACTTTTTTCAACTCAGTGCGGTACTGAAAACAAAATAAAACCAGTTAATGTGTTGTAGAAAAAGAGTACTGGTATATATTAAAGTGCGTACCTGCAAACCTGTAACAGGAAAAGAGAAATGTAACGAGGAGATAATGCCTGTGTCACGATGCTTGTATTGCTTACAACCGCTTCATAGTCGAACGCGACACGCAAAACAGTTGTAGAGCACTTATTTCTTTAAAATCATTAGTGTCACAATTTATGCATCTTATTGAAAAGACTTACTCCCATGTATAAGAGACCCCCTATTTTTAAAGTGAAAATTCTGAGCAAAAAAGGGTCTCTTATACACGGGAAAATACGGTAATTAGTAAAAGAGACTGTTAATATTAAAAATGAAAAATATGGGAAATCCAAGTGACAAACAATAAACAGGTTAATGTACGAGAAGAAAAGATTTTAACTGAATTGTAATCAGCAATTACAATAGTTTAAGGTCACGTAGCAACAATTCCATGTGCTTGCTAACTAAACGTGTGAAAAATGGAATGAATCATAATAAATCCATTACCCTCATTATAACAGCAGTAGCTGGTATAAACATAATCGCAATCGTATTATGTAGTATAAGTTTATGTATTGTACATTAACTGTGCTATTTGGAATTATCTAGATGATTGTCAAATATATCCGGGAAAGCTCATATGCTTACATATGTGGATAAACTTATCAGCATATTACCACACACTGGTAAGCTTATTGTAATAACGTATGAACACTAAGCGAATTATAAATAGGCACAGATCTACTATGCATTATTACGTATTTTTTTCACAAATATTGCGTATTAAATTGTATTGAGCATGCTTCGTGATGTGTTCTTTTACGCGACACAGTTCAATCAGATACTTGAAATAACACAAAACCACAATTAACAGAAGTCATCAACCCCATTTCTTTCGTATAGCCAAAATCATTTCTGAAGACTGGTTTGTAAAATTCTAATCATTGCTTGACTACGTGCGATATCTTAAGGTGCTTTGTGAAAAAACATAATGCAAGTTTGGATCAGAGGCATAACATTCATGTAGGTGTTTTTCATTATGTAATCGAAGCATTGTCATAATTCATTTATTTTGATTTCTCCATGCTTCATCCCATATAAATCTGTATTATCAGGGCAGGAACCAGGAAGAACATGATTTTATCAAAAGTTCGCATTCATACATTGAAAACTGATACAAGGTCTACGTGTAAAATGTTAGAAAAGCATCGCAACTGCATCATTTAAACCCACGCAGGCATCAGATCATAATTCTTTTTAATCGCTTGTTTCTTGTTAGTTTCTTTTTGTGTTGGAAAACTATTGGGGCAATAATTGAAAATGGTTAATTAGCGTAAGCACCTATCTGTTCGTCCGGTATCTGTAAGACGAACGTATTGCCAGGTTGGTGGGGATCAACCGTGCAGTTTCTTGCTCAACTGAAGTGTCGAAGTTTCTCAGATATTTCGTCATTGGTATCGGAAACCACACTGATTTCAAAAATCCATCAATGCAAAAATGGGTAAATAATTACTTACTACGTTGGACAATCACATAAATTTCTTACTCAAAATGATTAAATAAAAAATGTTATTATAAAATAGTGTATAGGCTAATAATAAATTTCACGAAAATAAGCAAAAAGTAGTAAACGCAAACTCTACATTTCTCGTAAATTCAGGCTAACACTGCACTCTTATGTGCCGAATCCATTTAACCAATTATAAATTTTCTTAATGCCAAGTGACTTCGCGTACTAATTGGTCACAATACTCGTTTTTCTGCTCCTGTTACCCTGTATACCTCTAGATTCAGAACAGTTGCTCATAAATCAGTTTTGCCACGGGTTTCTTATTTGTGGAATTCCGTACCTGAAAACCACAGTCTCATTCGATTCAAGAAGTTGTTCAACAAATGCCTTCTACCACTGGCAAATTATTAATGTGAAGTCTATATTTTTGGACATGTATTCATATTTATCATTTTCTGTTGAGTCCCTTTTCTGAGTGGTTGATCCACTTGTTTGGGTTATTTGTGCAAAGAAATGTTTGGCACAACAACAAATACAATACTTAATGAATGCATGCAAAACCTAACGGCTGGGCGCACTCGTTGTGGCAGGACCGGAATCTGTCTCATGAGCACAGATAATCCATTAGGATAATACAGCAGACTAGAGGAGATATAGTTCAGGTATGTAAACATTTTTAATCGCAGATTAATAGCAGCATGCAGCTTAAAAACGCCTCTTCCATTTGGTAATCCTGGTCATTTTCCTGACAATCACCCATTCACTTACTAATCAGGTCCAGTATTACAGCAAAAGGTCTAAGTTTTAAATTGTCTTGTCAATGACAGAGATACATACCATACATTACATCTAGAGCCATTTATTTCATTTTTAAAGCAGTTTTTGTATTTGCAAAAATTTTACACATTATTGCAATATAAAAAGTAAATCCAACAGTTTTATTTTATCAAAGTTAAAACTTTTTGCTGTGAGATCTAAAGGCCTGGGTTTAGCTGAGAATCAAATATTTCTTTAGGCCGAGTAATATACGATTTCCATTGAAATTTAGATCTTAACTCTAATAAAGATTGCAAATTTGCTGAGCTGGATTAAAAATTCATTTCATTCATTTGTCTCGCTGCAAATACCTAAAAATGAAGCTGCCCCAATGTTATCTTTAAATAATGATACCCTTGACAATGAATCAGGAAATTGCAGCCCCCCATAAAATTTCACACGTAAGAATATTAAAGAAACTAATTTTGAGATTGTAATTTTATTAGTTTGGAGCTTTCATACCACAATGCAGAAAATGGTGGAAAAGAGGCAAGGTATTTAATACCTGCCGAGATGTTCACTTTCATAGGTCACAGTACATTGAACACGCTGAATATATTAAAGCATGATAATCAGAAAAGTAATTCACAGTTCACAGGAGAGACTACAAATAGCATTAAAACAACAATCCAGGCAAACTTTATGATTTACAGTCCAGTGGTCATCAACATCATTATATTGTGCCTTAATACAGTGAAATCACGGGCCACTTTTGCATAGATGTAATTGTGGTTTTGTGCAGTCCAGCGGTCATCAACATCATTATATCGTGCCTTAATACAGTGAAATCACGACCACTTTTGCATAGATGTAATTGTGGACTTGTGCAGTCCAGCGGTCATCAACATCATTATATTGTGCCTTAATACAGTCAAATCACGGCCACTTTCGCATAGATGTAATTGTGGTCTTGTGCAGTCCAGTGGTCATCAACATCATTATATTGTGCCTTAATACAGTCAAAGCACGGCCACTTTTGCATAGATGTAATTGTGGTCTTGTGCATTATGATATGGGCAGTTCCATTGCTGGTACTGAGTGGTTTGCAAACTTGTGTTTCGTGAGGAAAATGCAGAACGTTTATTTACTGTAAAAATTTATTACAAGAACCAGAAAACCAACAGATGTACATGTACGCCACTTGTGTGACCGAACAAGTAACTGTATCAGTATGTGTATACAGTAATTAAAGCACACGTGACTAAGTTTATAAACTTCCATTACGTGTAGTATGGATCATGTTCAACAGCAGGAAGAAACAAACAAAATTCTATCATATGAAGATACCGTATACAACAAGATCAAAAGATCAGTGCATTGTTGACAAACAAGCAAGGTTTTACAAAACAAAGTACTAGAAGACGTCATAAACTACTTCTCACATTCTATTGAGCACTCATGTTGATAAAAATGATGGCAAAATCAATGATGTTTTATTACTTCTAAATACTTAAGATAATAACCAACGGTGGGAACCATTAGAATTATGAACATCACCACACTATGTAAAATTTTATACAAATACTGACATTTTATACACTTTGTACAATCGTAGTCATCAACTTATAGTCAACACTGTTTTCAAGATTAGAAAAAGCAATTCTATGAAAAGGACTGAAAACCAAGAAATAAAGTTATTACATATTACAAGCATGGCATATCACATCTGCTTACTGACGACCAGAAGGAAACTGTGAAAACTTAGAACTTCCTCGTATAAACTGTAAGACCAACCGTTGCAACGAATTCATTCAACATTGTTTTTACAAAAATCGTATTAAAGGAACAGTACGTTTATTTCTTTCACACAGGTGAAGATTTCCTTACACGTGGATATCCTATCAAAGTTCATCCTTTTCCTTTGTGTCGTCCAGATCATCTAGCTCCACATCACTTAGATCAATGTCATCTTCTGCTGGTAGCTATGAAAATAAAATCGGAATATACTGAAAATTACATCAAACGCATTAGTACAATTAATGGGGCCAGATAGGCAGTCGTAGTGAACTAAAACATGGTTACACACTGGCTAAGAGTAAATTATTAACACTGTTTAAATGCAGGAAATGGATTTTTTTATTGAACAACGGTGTCATTCGGAAAACAACAGAAAGCCACTGTTTAGTATGTTTAACAGTAGTATGGTTTTAGAATGCAAATGCATATAATTCCAGTATCATGTGTATTTCAACTGGCAAGCCTGATTTGTTTCCAAGAAAATTACAAGAAAACAAAAATTTTATAAATCTGAATTAATGCAAATACAATGTGTTTCTTACCTCACCATCTTTACCATCCCATGGTTCTGTAGATTCTATAGTTGGTAACGTTGCTCCTTTAACTGGTGCCGTTGACCCTCGACCGACTGATAATTCTCTGCAAAATCAAATCTAATCATATAAAATGATTTCACAACACTGTAAAAGGACAAAGACACCTATTTACAGTCACTGGGACAACAGACAACATTAGCCATAGGCTACTATAAGCTACTCTTAACGAATACAACAACACTGAGATGCCACAAATAAATAACAGAGATAACAACTGTTTGCGCCAATGCAGGTGGTAGTGAGATTCGAACTCGGGCTGTAAGCAAAGGTGCACCCACATGTTACCTTAACCACTTAACCACCCGTATTTTCTAAAATCAATTTTAAGTGAATTTGGTTTTGAGAAAATTGCTTCAGGGCTAAATACCAATAAAATGAGGCTGCCTTACACTCAGACATGGCAACAACATTACAAACAAACAAAAAAGACACACAGGACTCTATTACAAGGTAAAATTGGCTGTATCATAATTATAATCGAAGGGAACATTCAACGACTCTACGCTAAATAAAATCCAATAAGAATTAAGTAACCTACCTTAAGAATTCGTGAATTCCAGTTTCACTAAATGCTCCTTTTAATATAGCGTATTTCATTTTTCTAGCATTTACAGCAGCCATCGCCTACAAATAAATTACACAGTTATTCGGAACACTACAGCAGACTGACGTTACTAATTGGATATACACATTAGACATCCAATTTCTCTAACACAAGGCAAGAAAAATAGCGAAATGATCATAGTGCTTGGCTGCAAAGTTAAAACAATGCCAGCTCTGGTTAGTAAATGGAAAGGTAACCGCCAGAAAAATATCTTCTGTGTAGTTTTAACTGCCGTGTCGCCTCTCCTGTTTATTTCTCTGAGGAGGATATAACACATCTGAATGGAGAAAAGACACCTGCAATTTTTCAACATCAGGACTCGAGCACAACTCAATTAATTAATTATACAAAACTAATTATAGTTCACATTTCCTTCTATTTTTTTTAAACAAATTAATTTTAAATTGCTCTCTGTTTCTATAAATTCATCCGTGAGTGTCACCACAGTTGGTGTGCATACACACACAACGTCTTACATGTAGGATGAACTGCTTGAATATACGGGTCCAACTTGCGTCCAATCAACTCCACCAACTGATTGTGGTTCGTAAGTCTACGCGATTATCTGTATAGTTATCAATTAACTTAGTACATCAATTCATTGATCCATTAATACTTACAGGGTAACCAAAGCCTCCAATACCTAGAGCTTCTTCAAGATTTGGTTGTGCAGCTGCTTCTGCCCAAACCCACCTGTAAAGTTTGAAAAATGCAGTAGTAACTAACATTAAAAGTTATAAATTTGTGTACTTACTGAAGCATTTTCATTAAAAGTTTTATAACGAATATATCGACAATGCAATATTTTGTCCACACTCATGAGTCCTGCTCATGGCCTATGATAAGCACATCAGCGATCAAATTTTACCATTTAAAAGTTATCATACTAGACTTAGGTGTTGTCTACACATTCAAAACAACAATAGTATACATATGTTTGTTCAGTTCTGATTTCAGGCTGCTAATGACCAGATCCTCATACATTATGGCATGTTCAGATTTTCTCTCTGACAGCAAACTCTTTACTGGACACTATTCAAAAGTTGCTGAGAGTTGATTTCTTGTGAGTTACTGCCTAATGCCTTGGCGAGTTACTCTGAGCATTTCTCACAGTGAATGGCAAAGGGAGAGTCAGCAAACGCTTACTATCTGGAGAGTAACTTGCAGCAAGTTTTGCTCTCTACCCTAAACACGCAAGTTACTTTGCCAGCTAACTTGACAAGAGAACTCGCGAGTTTGAACTCGTGCCATTATGTTATCAAAACTTGATAATCTTGATTTGTTATTTGTCTTTATTGTAACAGATTATTCACTGTTTACTTGTAATACTTCATGCACACGACTTGCACAATTTTCGAGTTTTGAAAAATCAAAGTTCTCTATGTAATGCAACAATTCAATTAGATCTGGGTTTGAGGCAGAGGAAAGAAAATTTCATGCTTTTCCATTTATCTACGCTTACATGCAAAGTTTACAAATTGAACTTATTTTGCCCCAAGTATGAACCACTACTAAATTTTTAATTCATCTGCTTGCAATGCAACAGTTTACTGTTTATAACAATCGCATAAGGGACTCTTTAATATCATATTTATCACATGAATCATGGATTGACGTTACGGCCATAGATGATGCTAATCTCTCATTTAATATGTTTCAAGATAAATCTATTAATAACACTTCTTTTATTTTTGGCTTATATCAACGATATAAAAACAATTTCACTTGTCCAAATATTATTCAGTTTGCTGATGACACCACACTCTTTTTTCAATTTCAATCAGTTCAGCATTACTAACATGAACAATAGTTTAACAGACATTTCTAACTGGTTTAAAGACAACAAATTATCTCTTAATACCACTAAAACTAAGTACATTCTATTTCGATCCAAAAATAAACCAATTCCTTTGAATTGTAGTCTTTATATTGATGGCCTTCCTATAGAACGTGTTCAGTCTACCAGATTTTTAGGCGTAGTTCTGCATGAACATGTTGACTGGAACTTTCGTATAAAAATTATTAATCTAAAAATAGCTAAAAATATAGGTATTATGCCGCATATTAAAAACAATTTGTCCAAATCACATTTACTTGCTCTTTATTATTCTTTAGTCTATCCTTATTTAAATTATGCTAGTTCCCTTTGGGGAGCTACATACATGACAAATCTTCATTCTTTACGTTGTCTTCAAAGAAAATTTCTTTGCTTATATTTGGGATTAAATAAATTCACTCCAGTATTTAATTATTTCTTTAAACAACGTAATATTTTGTCTGTTGACAACATAGTGTTTCATAACATTGCGATTTTTGTGTATAAAACAACTAGAAAATTAATGCCCAAGTTATGCTTCACAATACGATTTAATCAACACTTTCTTCCATACGTCCGTATGAATGTTGCTAAGCATTTCATTTCCTTTACAGAGCTATTAATTTGTAACTATCTCCCTAATCATATAAATCAGAACATAATATTTTCAAATATAAAAAAGCCTCAAACTCTTCATTATGGACCACAATCCAAACATTTATAACCTGCAATGTTTCATATTACACTCACAGAAAAACAAGAATGGACTATACTCCATAACAAGAAAACCTAAAAGAAACTTTTTAGGTGGGTGGACATAATATGATTCCATTCACCATTTGCGATTGTATTTGCCTTGCTGATTTATTTATATTTATTACATTTTTATGCGAACCTAATTTTAAATTTTTTTATTCTCATTTTCATATTACATCTTCATGTCCTTTCACTTTTCATACTCCTTTTCCTCCCATTAACCACCTTTTATTCTTGCGCCTACACTTTTCTTTCAGCTTGCCATATTGGGCCTGACCTTTACAAGTTTTCTTTTTGGACAGCCCCCAATAATCCATTAATCAACTTTATTATTTACAGCTTGCTCACTTTTAGTTTTGTATTTTCACCATATTTATGTATTGTTGTAATGGAAAAAGGAATAAACTAAACTAAACTAAAACTAAAATGCTGTAAAATATATAATTTTGAGGCATGCTTAGTCCCACTAAAATTGTTAAAATGACAAAATTTTCCAAAATCGTGGTAAAATCAAACATTTTCTGTGAATAAATTACATACCCCCACATTTGTCTCTTGTAGCGGTTTCCCAGCTCTCTGAGTGTGTCTATGTATTTATTACGGCATTCTGACTGACAGTCTAATATATGTGGAAGAACTGACACAATGCAGAGTGGGTGCTTTTCACAGTTTTCTCTTAAAACTTCTTGACTTGTTACCTATGATAAAAAATTACAGACCCTAAAATACACGTTACTTAAATGTTACACACTGAGTGCACTCAAAAATTCAATGATTTCAACTAATAATAACTCAAGCTATTCTGCAAAATACCCTTTTTCAGTATCATTTAATCTCTCAAAATAATTTATCGAATCGTATAAAAACAAAAGCACTAAAATCGGTCGATATTTAAGAAAAGATCGAAATTTAATATATCGACGAATACTAAAATTATGTTAAACATAGTGGCATCCAATGTCTAATATCGGATAACACTAGCAAAAATGTACAATTTAAACATCCTACTCGTTTAAGTGTTCTAAGTGTAGTCTAGAACTACAAGCTGACTCATCATTAGCATCACATCACCTCTTTAATATTAATGCCGAGTAACTAGTATCCTCAAAAAAGAACAATCTGCACTTAGTTTGCAGACTTTACCTGCACAACTTCTGGGGGTGGTAGGTTTAATGCAAGTTTATCATTTGCCCAACTAATTATATCATCAGCAGTACGACCACCATCGTAATCCATTGGTCCATCCTTCTTTCCCGTTGGAAACATTTTGATAGTAGGAAATCCTTTAACCTGAAAATGGCGTCATTTCAAAAATAAACCTTCAACAATGCTAATAAAGCATTTGAAACCACAGCTACCAATTAAAATAATAGGAATTAAAGTCAGCAAGTAAGGGTTTTGCAAGTACAGTCTTATCACTGTCCAAAAAGAGACAGACATTTATAACAGTATCAATGCTGTAATAAAAGTAACAAAACAAACATCTTACTCAAAGCAAGCTGTAAACAATCATTTTACAGGTTTTATATTGTGCACAAATGTAGTGAAGTTTCATGGTACGACATCATGACTGCCACATTTAATCAGAATTATAATAAATGAGAACTCATTGGTTTGACGGCTCAGTCAGTTCAGTTGACTTTTATATCTCAGTCACGTTTGTCTGCGTTTCCTCACTCTTTCTTTAATACCTCTGCCCCTAATTAAACCAAACTTGCATAGCGAGGGATTGAGCTCTAGTTACGCATTGAAAAATTTAGTTGCTGGGTTAATGAGAGATGCCTAGCAACAGTAGAAAATGGTACTTTTCTGGTTTCAAATTCTATCTTCTCCAAAACTACTGAAGACAAAATTCAGTACTACGGTACCTCTGATAATTATCTATAAGATAATTAAGCGAAAGTTAGGAATTTTATAATATGATCACCATAGTGGCATTATAATTACTTCTGGACCGAGTTGAGCTGTCAAACCACTATCAATCAACCGGTTTATTGGTTTCAAAGTTTAGCAGTCTGATTACATCCACTAAATGGCAAAACAGCACTTATTGCAAAATAAAAGAAATTCAAATACCCCATATCTACTAGAATAAACTTGATGTGCAGTTGCATCCACTGCTCCTATTTTCACTTTGTCCTTTAGCTCTCGAGCTGCCCTAGCCCAATGAGGTGCCAAATTTTTGCAGTGTCCACACCAGGGAGCGTGGAAAGCTACAATCCACATGTCCTCACTTTCCAAGACCTCTTCTTCAAAATTAGAGTCTGTCAATTCGATAACGTCATCTGCCTCAAAGCCTTTGCTGTCACCCTACACAAAAAATGGCAAATTATTAAAAAACGATGTCAGAAAATGTAACAATTGTAACAGAAAAATGTAGAGAAAATAGTGCAAATGGTCACCTGACAATGCAATAATACAGTTTAACTGCTCAGTATAAAACAAAAAAGAAAAACACATTCACTGCTATACTGACTTGAAGTAAAACAACATATTTGTAACAGATAAACATTCCACCAAACAACTGCCAGAATAACAAAACATACAGCGGAACCACTGCCACCTCCACCACCTCGACTGCTGCCACCTCCTCCTCCGCCAAGTCGGCTCTGTACCAATCTCTTCACTTGATTCAAACCTTCGTCAACAATACCTTGTGCAGATCGTGCCCCTAAAAACAAAATAAAGCATTTTTTTATTTACAGATCTAGTAAACTATAAAAAGCAAGTTGAAGTATTCTACAGCTTAGTAGCAATCTTCAACAAATAAAGAACAGAATACGAGTGTAAATTTTCTGGAACAAAGAATTCCAAGAAACATATTTCATTCATTTTTAGCTGGAGTAATTGCACAATAATTAATTACAGGCTAGATCTCCCAACTTCTAAAATCAAAATCAAATTTGCCACATGGTGATCCTTTTCCCACCACTATTAGGTTATTCTGTAGCAAATTTTCCCCACCAGTACTACCCACCGGGATACCTAGATTTGTTGGCCCGACCTTGAGAAAGAACTTCAAGAATGCGAAAAATTTGGACACAGACTGTGCAAATACTCCTATTTCATAATAACCACTTCAATGGGGATTACGAAGCATAAAGTGAAGTTGAATGGTACCAAGTGTGCATATACCTTGATAATCTGATGGTTTCGTTTTATCACGGCCAAACACTTTGATAGTTGGGAAGCCTTTTACGTTATATGGTCCACCCAACGAACCATGTTCATCCATATTTACTGCTCCAACTTTCACAATACCCTGCAACAGTCAAAATCATATGCTGTCAGATTTTTCTCAACTTTAGCAGCAGTATAAGCAAAAACAACGAAAAAGAACAAAATTAATATACATATGCTATACTGTACACTTTGAAATTAAATATGGTAAAACCCAACTGAACAAGGTACCTTTAATGCTGTAGCTGCTTTTGCCCATTCCGGTGCTAAGTTTTTGCAGTGCCCACACCTACAGAAATAACATGGTAAAACAATGATGAGAAGAAGTCTACGTGTTACAAAATGTAAAATAGAAATAAAACACAGATGGTAAGTCAATTGACAAAAATTCTCAATGCATACACTACCATGGAGCATAAAATTCCACAAGCCAAACTGCATCGCTGTCAATAACCTTGTAGTTGAAATTTGCAGAAGTTAGTTCAATTACATCAGAATTGCTGTCATACAGGGAACAATGTCCTGTAGCCAATATCGCGAATAAGATACCTGTAAACGACAGAGATCATTTTCAATATTTAGGTTACAAAAGAACTAACTTTGTGTATACTAATACATAGCAACAAAACAGATGTACACTCAATCATTCATGTCTCGGTTTGCCAAACCTCGCTTTTACAGATATCGGAAAATTCGGACAAAATCTGGTCCGTTAAAAGTCTCGCATAATACGGACACAGTCTGTTCTTTCGCGAGCTCACCGCTAGTTGGTGGGCTGTCACTTTGTTTACATCACGTACATCAGTGTAACCACACGTGTGTCTCTATGTATAAAAATATGGAATCAATTATGCGGAGTTATTTGAGTCAATTGCCGACAGTTTTTATATACTTTTGCAGAGAAGCATACTATATGTTTCTGAGACAATTAGGCGATTGATTCTACATTACCGTGAGTCTTATACACGGCGTCTAATGTATTAGCTAGTATCGCTAAATATGTACAGAATAAACGGCACACTCTCATAATCCAGGCACCTACTGATTTCTGCCAAGTGTGGGATAAATTGAACATATCATGGCAAAGTAAATTGTAATATAAATTTAACCTTTTAAACTGGCTTTTCGCTCAACATTTTGTGCAATTAAACAAATTTGATTTAAAATAAAATGCGAAATAAAAATATTATAGCATCCAGTCAGATGTTTTGCCCATTGCCTCCATTAATCTAAATAAACTCTCTATATAATTATTCAATTTATATCTAGCAAACCCTTCGACTACATTTTAATAGGAACAACCACATCTTTGCCAGACAATGAGCGAGTCTCATAAAAAATTGTCTGCGAGGACAAAACATTGAAAATGAGGTGTGAAGAGTATGAAGACATTTAAACTCACCATTATTGATTCAACGGCTACATGTAAATTACTTTAATAAACATAAGCTTCAATAGACATATTTCTAGAAACAAACAGGCTCTATACGACTTGCAACAGTTTAATTATTTATTCAGGTTAGAGTTTATTCACGACTGTCTGGTGTTTCAATAATTTATATTTTATATAACAATAAGCCTAAAAAATATGCATATTTCAGATTTGTTCCCTTTCGATATGTTTCCTACGGTAATCTTTGTTGCGTTTTTACACTATGGATATAGGTAGCCATTTAATTTTATTTTTTATATTTTTGTCATGTGACTCATGACGAGTCACATGTCATGTGTGTCATGGTCAATGCAAATAATCCAAATATTTTACCAGATTATCAGCTCTTATCTTGATGAATTCTTCACTTTTTTGCACAAGTTTACTAAAAATGTCATTTTTTTATCTAATTTATAAAATATAACTATGCGTCTGTGTTTTTTTTTAGTTCAAATGAATAAACCAGCATATGAACACAGACCATTCAGCCAATTTTAGATTTGTCATATGGCTGAATTAATGTTATACAGACCTCCCAACTCTAACGCATCAGCCGTGTATCAAGTCTTTCACACGTGCACCTGCATCAAATTTCAGTTCGCACGCATTCCACAACTTCGCGCGCAAGTTTGCAAATCACCATGTTTGAATGGCTTCCTTTGCTACCGTACCAAGCACAACATGTATAATTATATACTAATAGTACTCGCAATAATACAGTCGCCCTCATGAATCTCACGATGTATATTACACTAAAGGGTATTACGATTATTGAAAATTAAGCACTTTTGAGTGCTATATTTGATCAAGCCTTTTTCATGTTTACAAAAGAACATAATTATTTATATATAAAGCATGGTGAACTCCAATAGCAGGATAAGAAAGCAATCTGGCACCTTAAAATTACATTAATTTTTTTTGCCTAAGTTTTTCTAATTGATATCCAAAAAAAGCAAAAATTTCCGAGGCATAATTTGCTCTCCTCCACTGCCGACCCCTGCCAGGGGCAAGATGAGCCCCGGGCCTTTCTATGTTTCACACCCATTTTTACTTAAAATGAGTTGTCAAATGGTTGGCAGCTCTGCATGGTACCTGGAGAGTGCCAAATAAAGAGATTAAAAACAAGTACTGAAGTAGATCTAAGCTATATTACGCTATAAAAATCTATATGTGACTTTCAGTAGCATTAAATCTTGGATGGCATCTAATTTCGTACAAATTTCTTGTGCACCCAATTAAACTTATTAATATTATTATTAACTGCAATTTCGCTACTGATCGAAACGGTACGTGGTACAAGAAACAAAATTTAAAAATTATTACAAAAAAGTTATGTAAATTTATTTTCTCATAAATGTCTTACCTATCCACTTGAGTGGCATCTTATTTTCTATCAAATTACTTGAAATAATGAAACTGGCTACAGTTTTCAAAGAAGAAAAATACAAAAATTCACTAAACTACAGAAAACACATGTTACGCGTACACAGAAGTCTGCATTTCGTGGCCAAAGCTCATTGGCTCGATTGGCCTATAAGCTAACCTAAATAGATGGCTTCTACAAATATTCTTGCTTTCGTGTAAGAGGGAGAGGAAAAAGGCGGCGCGCCAGACTAGAACTACGTGTCACAGGCACGGTGTCAACAACATGGCTGATTCAAGAAAAAAGCAAGAGCAGCAGAAAAACTCGAGAGAACAGTCACCTGCTCCTCTTTTACTAGTAGAGCCAGGTGGAGGTTTAACTTTTACTCCAGCTGGATCCAATTCTCTTTTCATGCCTGTTCCAATTTCTGAACCAACGTTAGTGACGTCGTTTGGTACCGATCTGGAGGTAAAAATTATAATCTAGAAATTTGGTGTACTGAGATTACTAATTAGAAAAGTCATCAGTATAAATTAAGCACTGTAATGTTTATAGATTTTTCAATTTCATATCACAGATTTTTAATCACAATTTCCAAAACCTAAAATCTGGTTTTTCAGGACTTTCTAATGAAATTTAAAATGCGTGTACTTGGACAGATGATCACAGATCTTCATTAAATCATCCGTAGAAAGCTGCTATATAAGTGCCTTCTTTTAAAAAGTCTAAATGCTTCCAAAATGTTCTCAATTGCAGGAAAATGCATTAGCAGTTGGAGCTCCTAGATTTCTTTGCTGAAACTGCATGGAGGAGTTGCAAGCCGTCCCTTAAATCTCCCTCTTGCTTTTTGGAAAACCTTGGCATCTCATTAGATTTGTGCAAAAGGAACGTCTTTAATGATTGAATTTAAGCAGTGCTGGCCCTGGACGGTGACTGCTTCTCTGTCGTATTCCTATGATTACCTGTCATACTGCTTTGCCTTTAATATTTCTTTTGTGATAGAAGAAATCTGCGACAAGACCTTCTGCTGATTCATTACCTTGTCTAAGATGATAATTATTCTATTGTATTAACCCTAACCAACAATCGATATACAGGGCCGTAGTCGGCTTTTGAAATGTGGTTGACCCAGTTTGACCCAGTTTGATAGGCATCTAGTATTTCAGCTTTGAGAATGAGTAACAAAAACGAGTGCGTTATTCTGTTTGCTGATTGGATATAATTTCTGTTTGCTGATTGGATATAATAATGAAGTCTAAACCAAAATTGCTTCTTTTAGCTTCGAATAGAAACGATTTATGTGCTTTATTGTTGTCATTATAAATAATG
Source organism: Tubiluchus corallicola (assembly GCA_030141605.1). Taxonomy (NCBI): domain Eukaryota; kingdom Metazoa; phylum Priapulida; class Priapulimorpha; order Priapulimorphida; family Tubiluchidae; genus Tubiluchus; species Tubiluchus corallicola. The sequence continues at coordinate 200,201 of JAQGDQ010000124.1, forward strand.
AAGGGGAGATGTCTAGGCCGGACCGCCGACTACGGCCTTGATATAAAAAACTATATGGTAATTGAGGTGTGCCACTGAGTTTTAAATATTGGCTTTCAGTGTGCCGAATTGTAGGGTGCAAAATTATTGAATCACCTAGCCTTTTTAATTAAAATTGTAGCTTGTACATTAAAACGTTGTACAGCCCTCATTGTGCTTGCCTCAGGCTGTTTGATTAATATGTGTAATCCTTGCTAAAAATATCACAGTAAAAATAAAAAGACACTATTTCAGTGCTATCTCCATTATTCTCCAACAATACAAATTGTTTTATTTTATTTTAATTTTTATAACTTGTAATTTATGCAGGCCAGTTCTTTATAGTTAGCTTTTTCATAACTCTTTGCTCAATAATTGGTATCAGGCATAAATTTTAGTTTGCAAGCTACAAAGTAAATATGTTTAAGAAGCTTTGAAAATCAAAGCTTAAAAATTAGTATGTTAGATCTTTTGAATGGTCACTTTTTATTTAAATATAACGCAATATCCTTGTCGTTAAATTCTTAGTAATAGTGATTATAAGTTTGGTATTATAGAAATCTACAATGTGCTTTACATTGCTTTTACAAGGTCTTATTGACATTGTTTTTATTTTCAGGGAGAAGCAGATAGTTTTATTGGCCAATCGAGTTCGCCGACACGTCAAGTCAATCAAAGTAAATCAATGACCTTTACAATGTCTCAGTCAGATGACCGAGTTGACCCTTTTGCTGGTGTTGGAACTATCCAGCAGTCTTCATCGGCTGATTCTGCTCGTTCGCAGTCGTTACAGCAGCAACAACAACAGTATAATCAGCCAGCCATGCTACCAACAGGACAAAGTTCTTTGCAGACTGATGGCATACCTGTTTACTCAAGCATGAGCATACCCACTTCTGATAGAGGACCTTATGACACAGCCATGCAACCACAAGTATGAACTGTATTAATAGAATTAAGCTTACATTTTTTTGTAGTTATAGTTTTGGTGAAACCTACTGTAAGCTGGAGGTATTGTCTAGTCCTAATTTAGCCTGGGCTATCCAATGCCACTGTAAGCTCACAATCTAGTAACTATGTACGCCAGTCCAAATAATGGGCAGTTTTCTTGTTTGGAATATCGAGCTGTATTTTGAGGAAATGCAGTGCTAAATGGTAGCTTGATACCGTTGTGTACACAAACTGCAAAAACATGTTACAAGTAAAAACTTGTCTGATTTGAAAAGCTATTTTAAAAGCTGACTTTTCTATTGTCAAGCTTTAAAATGGTTTAATTATAATTAGACTGTGAATGAATTTGAAAGCAGTGAGCCAGAACTCTTTAGTTGGTGCCTGTTTGCACAAACTGATATATTCTACTGGCTGTAGCTTTGCAGTAATTTGTTATTGGAGAGCAAAAAAAACCTCAATTTAAGATCAAGCTCTGAAAACTTCCAAAATTCTAAAATAAATTGAACTCCTTGGTGACTGGGACGCAACCTTGGGCTAGGCATTGTTTCTCGAGACTCTCTCTTTAACACTTTTCAACTCGAAAGTTCTGATTCATTGTTTACAAATTTTTGATGTTAGAGTACTTAAATAACTTAAGATTAGAATTTAAAAGCCTATGCAAGCAAAAAAGCTGCAAGACTTAGTGTACTGTTTGCTGTTCCTCTTAAAGCAAAACCGAACCCAATCTTAAACTGTAGGTCAAAACAATCTACTCTTTGAAATATTGAAAGGAAGCATACTATTTTTTCAAACATGATTTATGTGAAAGAATTATTACCACACAAACGCAAATTTGTGCTTGCGCCACTAGTTCTTCGCTGTTACATGCATTTCGCCATTCTCTAGTTAGACGGGTACTAGTGCCTGCATTTCGGAAAGCGTTGCACAAAAAACAGGTGCTGTATCTCACAGTTCACACGTGCTTGTGACGAACTACACACATTCGACAGCTCATGCTTGAGTGCAGCGGTAAATTTGAATTTTTATCTTCAAACTTGCCTAGTTTTAGTACAACACACTGAATCTCTTACGGTAGCACTGTACTTCAATTCCCGCGTTCGCAAACACGTGCAAGACACTCGTGAAATATTTGTGCTGTTGAAAATTGTGTTAGTTTGTGATGTCATCAATAGTTGGGTTCGCCCGCTGTTAATTAAGATTTTAATCTATTATTTAATTATCAGAAGCACTTTTGCAGTATTAATTGTGTTAAAATGTGATACTTTTTATCAGATTTGAAAATGGGGTAGTATATGAAAAATCATCCTGCCTTCCTTTAATAAAAGCATACTTTTTACTTTGTATAAGAAGACTATAAAGCAGTCATGTGACAGACGTAATAATTCATAAGCATTATTTTTTCAGTCGACGGTAACAAATAATCCAGTTCCGCCGTACAGCAGTAATCCACCAGTCACTGATAGTGGGCGAGTCAGTGGAGGAAATGCTAGTTTTGTTTCCTATCAGAGTGTTCACCCACATTGGTACTATACTAAGAACGACAAGAAACCTTCATGGTCGCCATTCTCCTTACTTGATTCCATGAGGTTAGAGGAAATTCACCAGGAGTTACTTGTTGGAAAAGCTGTAGATCCAGTTGTGGCCACAGATGGTGGAAGGTTGGTCTTTTAATTAAACCCACCAGAACGGTGAGGTTTTCTGCATTTATTTTCGGAGTTTTGTAGACATTAACTTTCTTCGTATTAAGCCTCACTTGTTTTCTATGTTTAGCTGCTAAGTTAACAATTTGATGAACTGCATTTAAAGCAGAACCGGACCCATATCTTAAACTGTAGGCCGAAACATTCTACTCTTTAAAATATTGAAAGGAAATGTACTATTTTTTCAAAAATGACTTACATGAGAGAATTATTACCACACAATTTCACGTTCGCGCCACTAGCTCTTCGCTATTACATGCATTTCCCATTCTCTAGTTAGACGGGCACTAGCGCCTGCATTAAGGAAATGCATTGCACAAAAAACAGGTGCTGTACCTCTCAGTTTAGATGTGTTACTTTGTGACAAACTACACACATTCAACAGCTCGTGCGTTAGCACAGAGGTAAATTAGAAATTTGAATTTTTATCTTAAAACTTGCCTAGTTTTTAGTATAACACACTGAATATCTTACATTAGCGCTGTACTTTAATTTTCGCTTTCGCGACACGTGCAACATGATTGTGGAATATTTTTGCTGTTGAAAATTATGTTAATTTGTGATGCCATCAATAGTTGGGCTTGCCCGCTGTTAATTAAGATTTTAATCTATTATTTAATTATCAGAAGCACTTTTGCAGTATTAATTATGTTAAATGTAAATGCAGATGAAGGAGATAGCATTATATTTAGTAGCTTGTGAAAAACAAAATATTAAATGACACTTTACTTTAAAAACTTTCTTTTTAAACAGAAACATTTGTCGCTAGGCCAAGAATTTTATGTCAAAAATTAAAAAAGCATAAAAGTTGTAAATTAATTGCATATCACTGGATGAATATCACTAAACCTTGGATTCGGTAGATTATTACAAATTGCTGTCAGTAATAAATTTGTTTTTAATTATAAAACCAATATGAACTTGCTTTGTGATAGCTTTTTATATTCTTCAACAGATGGCAGCAGCACCACGCCATTTAAAGTACTGGGATGTGTTATTGCTTTTTTCCATGTTTAGTAGTAATTATTACTTTTATATAGGTATGACGTATATGTACATGAAAGGCTGCGCAAACCTGTATATTGGGATGAACCAGATTCAATTGTGAGACGTTCCACTTGGTTTTTTAGGTATGTGTAATGCTTATGTCAAGGTAAGAAATTTGCTATAGCAAAGGGAAAAATCCAGTAAAAACAGTCATCCTTTTTTCTTGGTGTGAATTTTACGTTATGAGTTGTTTGTATTTCGTTCAAGATTTTTATGAAAAAGAAAACTGTATTGGTCGACAATATGTTAGTGATGAAAACATTGGCTCAGCATCTCTATTTCCAGTGCCAAATTTGTCCATGACAACTTGTGTAACAGAGTTATTATTGTTGTTATTTTTGTTATCACTTTTGTTGTTTTATTGTCATCCGAATTCTTGATTACAGAGGTGAAGGTGAGAGTCAATTCACGCCTTATGAAGAGGAATTTGCTAGCAAACTGGAGGACGAATATTATTCAGCCATAACTACAAATGTATGGAATCGTCGGCTAGAATTTTCCGATGGTGAAGCTGTTGTTATGCATAATCCTAATGTTATAGTGCATTTTAAAACAGCGCGGACACTTGACGAATGGGGAGCTGTAGATTTTCGTCCAACTCAACAGAGTGGCATGCACCCTCGTGTTGTAAAACGTGGTGTTGAAGATTTTGAAAGCATTGACGATGGTGAACCTGTGCAGATTGATCATTTAGTCTTCATGGTTCATGGCATTGGTTCTTTTTGTGATTTAAAATTCAGAAATATTGTGGCTTGTGTAGACGGTTTTAGAGAATTGGCACTAGTCTTGACTGATGGGCATTTTCAGCAGGCTTCTGAGTCTAAACTTTGTGGTAGGGTGGAATTTTTACCTGTATACTGGCACAAAGCTTTGCATAAAGGTAAAGAAGGTGTTGATAAATTGTTGAAATCTATCACACTGCCTAGCATTAGTAAACTTAGACATTACACTAACGACACAATTCTCGATGCACTGTTTTACACGAGTCCGAAATATTGTCAGCTGATTGTGGAAGCCGTAGGAAATGAAATGAACAGGTTATACGACTTATTCACTACCAGAAATCCAAACTTTGATCAGACAAAAATATCAGTGGCTGGACACAGCCTTGGATCATTAATAGTGTTTGATTTGCTAGCCCATCAGGGTGTCGCGCAGCCGTATTCCGTATCTGAACTTCATTTAAGTGACCAAGCATCTGCGACAGATGCAAATGATCTTGAAAAAAACTTTCAAGAGAAAGAAACCAGTGAAATGGATAGTTTGACAACAGCTTTGAGTAGCCTTGGACTTGAAAGCCTGCACGACGTGCTTAATAGGGAACAGATAGATCTGCAGGCATTGCTCATGTGCAGCGAAGCTGATTTGAAAGATCTAGGAATACCTATGGGTCCTAGGAAGAAGCTTGTGGCTTATATTCATGATGCCAATGAACGTGAGAAAAGTGCTGAAGTTGATGTAAAACACAAACAATCTGCACCGCAAGAGCATCCGACACACCCACATCTAAAAATTGGGCAATATGCTTCGTTGGTGAATTTCTCTCCAAGTGACATGGGTACGGGACAGTTATCAGTAGTATATCCTCAACTGGATTTTAATCCATGTGCATTTTTTGCACTTGGAGGCCCTGTTGCAGTTTTTTTAACAATCAGAGGCGTGGAGGACATTGGTGAGAATTACCAGTTACCTACTTGTCCTGGATTTTATAACATATTTCACCCATTTGACCCAGTGGCCTATCGTGTTGAGCCCATGATAAATAAGTCCTTCCATCTGAAGCCAGTGTTAATACCGCATCACAAGGGCCGTAAGAGAATGCACTTGGAGATAAAAGAAGGAATGGCACGTATTGGGACAGACATTAAACAGAAATTGATAGAGACATTCCGCAGCACTTGGCACACGGTTGCTGAATTTGCACGTTCTCACAGTGGACAGCAACCTGAAGAATTAGAAGCTCTGCAGAAGGCTGCAATTACTGAAGTCATAGAGGGCCTTAGCCAAGACGAAGACTTTGAAATTGTGTCAGAAACATCGTCGATTATGAACGAAGAGGAAGTCACTATTGGGCAGCTAAATGGAGGTCGTCGTATTGATTATGTGCTACAGGAAAAACCAATAGAAAGTTTTAATGATTATTTATTTGCTCTTGCGAGCCACGCCTGTTACTGGGAATCTGAAGACACTGTGTTGTTCATCTTAAAAGAACTGTATACTCTTCAAGGTGTATGCGCAGACAGAAAGATTAGTGATTTGTTTGTTGCGCGTTTGCCATCTGCCGTATCATCATCTCCGTATGTAGGTATTTCATATCAAACCAGTGACAAGGCGCCAGAACAAAGTGTTTCAGGTTACCAGCAAACCAGTGAACCTCTAGCAGCTGGTGGTATGGTGCCAACCTATGCTGGTGCTAATTATAAGCCACCACCATCTGTACAGGCACCAACTGGTCCAGTCGGACCACCTCCATTATCAGGTTTTGTTAAGAAATCTTAGTTTTTGTTGACATGTTTACAATAATTGGTAAGGTGCAAGTTCTCACTAATAGGAATTTATTTATCGTTAACAAGATGCTTATAGTGTAAAATAAGGACACGAGGTCATTCTTTAGAGAAAACTGTTGAGCCTGACTGTTAAGGAGTACAGTCACTAAGTATGTGAAACAGTCTACTTATTTTGACATGTTGGTGATATAAGCATGTCTATATGTAGATGCTTATATTAACGGAATTTGTAAGCTGAAGGCATATATCCTTTGTCTATGGCTTATTCTCTGCTCTGCTTTCTTAACTTTTCTAGAGTCTGAAATTCAAAGAAAAAAGCTAAAATGACGTGAATTCTGCCAAACAACACAACATTACTTCACATAGTAAACAGACAAGTGCATTGCCAGAAATGGTTTTGATTATAAAAGCTCTTTGTGTTGACGTGACCCTTCCCAGTACTGTGGCCTTGTTACAAAAATCGTTAAATGCCAGTATCATTGCATAAAAAATAAATTTTCTTACGTTATATGACTTGTTTTAATATTCCACACAAAATGTAAACAGTATGGCGAGATTACAATGGCAAACACACCATTTGCAGGTTAATTCATCGTAAATTTCTTGTTTCCAGGAATAGACCTAGCGTGACAAACGGAATTGATCTGAATCACGTGGCCTATTAGGTGACTTATCAGAAATAATGTGATAACCAATCAATGATTTGTAGTTTTGTAACAATTGCACCAATTTAATAATCAGAATTCTCCTGCCACAGTGTTTCTCGGAAATCGGGTCGCCCGAAGCTCAGCAGCATTAGCCAAGAGTAAACGAATAAGTATTTTCAAGCAATTTCAGCTCTCTGAAGAGGAAGCAGTAACAATCCGCTAAAGTCTTCACCCATGGGGCAATTGTGTTCAGATCGTAAGTCAGATTGCCAATGTTGATCTAGACTGAGCATATTTCCATATTTGATTGAGTAGAGGAGGAATGCTGCTACGGGATTACGTAAGATACAGGGAGATGGGCTGGTGTCGATAAAGTGCTGCACGACTGACAGCATGATAAATGTTATTAAGCTTTAGTTGGATTGGTATGTTGAATTAGCTGGACAGATAAAATATTTGTTGCAGAAGAATTTTAAGTTGAGGGAAACTTCTTGCATTGCATGAAACCTACCACTTCACTGGGTCATTGTGATCATGATTAATGTTGCAAAACAGTGACGTCAACATTGGTACTTAAAATACCAATAATAAAGTAAAAAAAACAATATAAGCTCAGATTTACATAACATTTACAAAATTTATTAATGGCACCAGGGTCTCGCTATACAATTACAGCAATACACAATTCTCTATTTACACAACAACGATTTCATTAGGGAAAATGTGAAAAAGAATTTTTGTTGTTATCAAGTCTACAACAGTCAGTTCACAATTACAACAGCAATACAGGTATAGCTATATTTTACAATTGTTTGTACAAATAAATAAATTTAGGTCGTTCACTTGTCTGCAGCAAATTACTTGTAAAAAACGGTTAAGAACAAGTCACCAATTTTTGCTAAACCATAAAAATTCTTGATTTACTTGTCATTTTTCATTAAACTAATAACAAAAGTCAAAGATGATTTCAGTTTTACTTACGAAGGTAAAGTGAATCAAGATTTAGAATAAAAAACGTTAAAAATTCTGATCCCAATGAAACAAAGCTAGTGAGATTTACACTCTAAGAACTCTAATATTGCAATACTTTCCAGCTGAGTATTTCACATATGGTACTGCCATTGCACCAAAGTTGCTAGCTTAGCAATTTTGTTTGTAGCTTTCTCGTAATTACCGGAAACAAGTATGTGACATTCTGACCAAAGATGGTACTGGTTTCACACGACAGTTATCATCTCTAGTATAAATCCAGATGACAAGCTCGGTTTAATTGTGTGGATATTGCTTTGATATTATATTATTCTGACAATAAAAAGTCAACCTCACATAAGTCATTACAAGCAACTTTGGTGTGAGCATTAAGAGATTCAACAGCAAATTTAAACAGTATTGAATAACAGTTTACAAATAAAATAATTCATTAAAAGTATATTGAGAACAAGTGTTTACAGACGATATTCAATTATAACACTGCAGCATGTAAGAAAAACTCATTCAATCTTCATAAAAAATCGAAGTGCATTGTCAATGAACTGTAAAATCAGTTGACTAAATTGTCTTTATTTACAAGAACTTTTTGTCAACAAAGAATTTTGCTTTTCAATTTGCGTTTTAAACTGTTTTTATGTAAAAGTAAATTGTCAATTAATTTCATTTTTAAAACAAAATTTCACACTTCAAATTTCAATCTGTCAATAACCTATTCAGTATAATACTTTCCTTATTTACATGTTTAAGTGACGACAACAAATGTTTTTTTGGTAAGAACATTCATCTAAACAGCACAAAAAACGAACACTGTTGTTAATATTCACTATCTTTAACATCTTCAACACGCAACATGATCAATATCATCATGCGCTTACTCATTATTACCCAAACTAAAACGGAACGTCATCATTATCAGCCGGCGATGTAGATTGATTTTTGAAAGAAAAGTCGTTTGTTTTATCTTTCGACAAATTCTTCCGTTTTACGTGATTTCTCGAAGAATTTCACTGCCCTCATCTTAATGAACGCAGAAGCATCATTAAAATTCCTGTTCTCATTAAATTGCAAAAATGCATAGTTAACGATGCTGCTAATCACTAATCAGCGATTCTCGGGATTAGTCATGACGGCCTTCCGACTCCCTTTCTTAGTCATCACCCACATCAGTAGAGAATGTAAAAATTACATCCCCCACTTAATGCACATAATTGATGGAATAATTTGTCTATTCATCTACCATCAGCGTGCAGAAAACTGCATTAAATACAGTTATGAACAAGTCCTTGAGTAGCTCTGCAAGCTTTTTAGTTCTCAAAATCACAATGCAGAAGTCACAGTACTAATCGTACCAACAACACCAATGTTCTACAGTCTTCAATGTCTGTGTACACGACTATAGAAAATTTCTCACTAACTGTACAAAAAGAAACGAGATGACTAAGATTGCATTTTGACTGGGGCTTCCACGACGTGCAGCATTTAAAAACGTCGCTCCAGCCTTAGGCGAAACATCATTTTGTGATATTTCCACTTCTGAAATGTCAAATATAGACATTGTTATTAAATTCCACAAAACATAATCAATCACTTACGCTAGTTTCGTGAGCAGGCCATGTCCCTAGGATATCTCCCACAAAAATTTAGACGGCTGTTTTATTCCCGAGGGCAAATTTTCATTTATAAATCAGGTAAACAAGAAGTGAGATTGCCTGTTTTCTGACAGTTAGTAACCTTTTCTATTAATTACTGAAGTTTATAGCTGCTAGCTAATGCACAACAGTTTTGGCCTACAGCAAGGTGATGATATAACAAACAGTCGAACGAGTTAAAACAGCAAGCAAGATCTAACAACTATCCTCGGTCGCTAGATACATCTTATATCTCGTTTACATACACAAGTGTTGTGCACAAGAAAATAAATTGGGTAAAATGGTCCTCATTTATTAGTGAAAAACATCTTTTCAGAAAATTTACTATCGTAGGTAATCACTGTAAAATTGTTTATATTCTGCAAATAAAAAACTACACTTATTTATAAAAAGCATTCGATACTTCGTTTAAACCTCTCAATTATTTACATATACTCCTAAATTTGCATAAAAAAGTTATCTAGTTCTCTACGTTATTTCACTATTTTGAGGTATTGATGTAAAGTTCAAGCTCTGTAGTTTTTATTATTCAAACATTATTTGTATCTGTACCAGAAATTACGAATTCTAATTCAAGCACATTCCATATTAAAAAATACTATTTGCCACTGCAAAAAAAATCAAAATCATTCTGTCAAAAATCAATTTCAATGATTGATATTCTGAGACTACCAGACTGCTATTTGTATATGAAATGCCGATTTAGGCAAAACACTTTTAGTTACAGAACATCTTTAAACATTTACTACATGCTGCAAAAACTGAAACACATTACAAACTATGAGAATGCAAAAAAAAAACAAAGCATGCAGCAAAATAGCATCTTAACATGTTTTGCATTTTTCTTACATTTACACAGACTTGGTCAAGTTCCTTACCATGATATTTTTTCCACGTTGTTGTTGATAATGAAGCGCTAGTTGGCTTGAGTTTATTTAATAAAGACGACGTTTCTGAAACTGTAGTCGTAGTCACCACTGCAGCTTCCGTGCTTTTGACTATTGCTTCGTGTTCTCTTTCGAGATGAGTCTCCTCTTCCGCAGGAGACGACGAAGCTTCAATAAAAATAAATACAACTGAGCATAACATAAAAGCAACTATTAAAATTATAACTGTGTCATAAACTCATAATGTATTATTACAAAGTCAGTCACAATTACTTGTAAGGTGCATTGGCAGAATGTTTTCAAAATTATTCACATTGTCTTGCAACTGATACAAAAAACGATTTCCGAACTTAAACTGCTCTTTGCCCTTCAAGCCTTCTTGATCTGTTAGGATCCAAAACGACATCCATCAACTGCACACCCTCACATGCCCCCCGCTTACTGGTCATCTTTAAATTTTTATACCTTACATTAATTAACCAGTCTTTTAGAGATTTAAAACACTTCCTTAAAGGTCAAAAACACTGGTGAGAAACATGAAACTATCTAACATTATTTGCTCCAATTGATAGTACCACAAGTAAATGATTTGAACTATGTGTAGGAAAGTTACACAAGTAATGTTGATTTAAGACCCTCATCATTTAATAGCAAAACTAGGCCTATCTTTGTCTGGAAAAAAACTACAAAACTTCAGATTTTCTAATATTGCTTTTGTGCATTTATATTGGATTGATTGCACACTATGTTATGATACAGTGTGGACTATAATACCCGTTGAAAGACCCCTAGTGGGTTTCTTCTATGCCTGAAATGTTGACTGCCTCTGTGGTGTAATGGCTAGCATACTGGCATGGAAAGCAGGAAGTCTTCTGTTCGAATCCCAGTAGAGTACAAAATTTTTCAACCCTTCTTTCATGCACTTCACAAGTATCACAACACCATTAACTGTTTTAACAACAGAATTCATTATTTAGAATATTTGTTGCGGGATATTTTATAAACTACCTAACACTGTAGACCATCTTGAAAAATTTAAATACAATTTCAGCCAAACTTTCTAATTCCACTCTCTAACCACTTGGCTCTATACTCTCCAGTTTTCTCCACTTATTCAATTGTCCCAAGTTTAATACTTACTGCCGGAAGAAGGTCGACAGCACACTTTAAATATTAAACGCATATTGTTGTGCAGACAGCTTCCTCCACTGAGATTGCCTACCCCATTAATGGAACCGTTAGATGTAGCTGTAAAAAATTCATAAAATATAAATCATGCATGAAATCATGTAAGGACCAGAGTTAGTGCAGCCTGCATGTGCAATAAATTAATGGTTTTTGTACTCAATACAAAAATTTAGAGACATACTGTGTTTCATATAATAATGACAAACTACATAATTCGAAAGGTCCTTGCAGAAAATACTAAAAAGCTTACCAGTAATCTCAAAACATTGAAAGCCATTTAAACATTTCTATTATGCAATTGTTAATACTTCGTAATACTCATCTAACCATAAAATGAAAAATCCAGTAAACCAAAAATTTTGCTTTGTAAAAAGTCATCAGTTTAGTACAGGTATGGTCAATATGGCAGTCCTTACCAGACTACAATTACATAAGCTTTTTTTGGCAAATTACTGCATTTCTACAATTTTAGAGGGTCTTCTTATGCATATAAGTTATTTAATGTACTGCTTAATCCTGTAAATCACTTGAAACTATTACCACACACCAACTAGTTGCTTTTCATGTAATAACGATTGTACGCATACTTCATTTTGCACTTCACATATTTGTATACCTATGCTGCAAAAGGGATAAGAAGTACAAGGTCTGCTAACAGTATGTGCCTACATGCATTGACACTAATTTAAATTAAGTTCAATAAATTTGCAATTACCATTAGAATGGAACCATATGAGAAACAATTACAGAAATGCATTCATTTTAACCACACTTACATATATAATAATAATCGCGTCCTCGCTGGAACTCTAGGCCCATAGGTATGGGAGTAAATTCCCGGAATGATATCGTGTAGATTTGCTCGTGGTGAGGATTATTACACGCTAAGATTTGACGAGTTGTTTTACTACCAAGATTTGTTACACGACATGCCTCAAATTCTTCTCTGCTCACCTAGAATATAATGATATTGCCAACAAATGATATTAATAATTGCTTTGACTTAGTCTTTGTCAGTGTCTTTCAAAGGCTCGAAATTATAGAAACAGAAGGTAGTAATATTATCTGCCAAAGCAGCTTATTATGAGGTCGTAGTAAACCCACTGAATGAGTGCAATCCAGCTTTAAAGACTAATAAAGGATCTATATAGCTTTCTGGAGACAAGCTGTAATCACATATCAAAATTGGGATGGCACTTAGTGCTGATGAGCTACACGAGGCAGAAATCTCAAGAGCCTTGAAGAAATGAGAACAGGCATAAGTCAAATGTACCATTAAATTGCTTACGCCTTTATGGATAAACATGAAAAAACAAAGTTTATAAATTGCTTCAAATAACTTGACTGAATGAATAATTCGGGTATCCAGAAGCTATGAAGGAAATGGAGAGTCTATGTCTCAGCAATATGCAATTTATATGCAAGGAAGTGAGTGGGACAGAGAAATAGGCTGGCTTCACATAGTATGTAGGCAGCTACAGGAGCATGTGATCTGCTATGCCCCTTGTTTGGATGACATGAGAAGGTTTTTTTTGTTGTGCTTGGCGGAACTTGGAAAATATCTGGAAGAAATAATGTCTCGAAGTAGTAAGACTTTCTGAACCATTTGGGTTATGCCTGCAATTTATTCAGTAAAATTTCAAGTTAGTTCTGTTCTGACACTTAAGAACTAACCCTGTCCCGTCAGGTAATAATAGATTAGAATAGATTATAATCGATTATTATTTTATTTTTCTCCTTCAGTTCACCTTACACAACATCAAAAGGACAACAGAAAAAAGCCAATGAAAAAAAATCAATGTTTAAATATCTTTAAACTCTATGCAAACTTAGATGCAAGCTTGAGAAACACTGCTAAAAACATGCAACATGAAGACTTTGATGTGATTTTATGTTGCACGTACGCACCTGATACACGACATGATGCTCCATTTGATCAACTGGAAAGTCTGGTGGGTACCGAGGGCAGATAATGTCAACAGTGTCACCAATTCGTACATCTGTCACGTGATCTGTGTTATCAGCACGAAACCTGTAACACAATTTAAGAACTTATCATCGTTGCCAACATCGTGGTCATCACCAACATCACGATCACAATCATCACCTTCATCGCCATCATCAATGTCGTTCTCGTCATTACCATCACCATCATCATCACCAATCATCATGATCAACATTATCTCATCATCGTCGCCGCGGCATTTTAGATATATCATTATCACAATTTTACTTTATTTTTCACTTATGACATGCATGACAGCCTTAATCAACTCATCAGTGACATTCCACACTATTTTATTATCCTGCAATTGTTAAATTTTCTCAGTAAAATCTGCTACAAATTCAATTATGGGAAGAGTTGAAATGAAACAGGAAGTAGAGTGAGTTACAAAATCTGAGAAAGAAAAAGAGACGATTAAACTAACGTTTGGGGCGTTAATAGTCATTACAGGACACAATATACCTGTAATAATGGATATAATCAACAAATAATAGGCCCAAACAATGAAGAAAATAATACATAATAATCTATACAGATGATTGTGCTGAGAAGAGCAGAGAATGGCAAAAAATGCAGACAAACTTAGTTAAACTTGTGTTTCTGAAAAGAACTACACTTCAAGCCTAAACTTATAAACCAAATCCAATTTAATATAAAGCGTATCTAGCCACGCACATTTCTATTAGGGGTAGCTGTAATTGGAAACACTCCAGGCTTGTAAGAAAATCAGTTTCCATGACGACTAAGATGCGGCAACTGATTTAGAGATGGATTTTATCAAGATAATTTGACACGTACGTTAATATCACAAATTGCTGATTTTGCGGATTATTCACAAGGAAGACTTCATTAACCGCAGTGAAGCCACTTCAAAACCTCTTAACTACTATAACAGTATTAATGGCATTTAATTGCGCTTTATGAAATTCGAACCCAAAATATCACTGGTTCTTTTAAGTGGGATCAGATATTAATCACTAGATGAAATTGACAACGTGAGTCAACGTCTGAATCATGTGTAGTACTAATGTAGCTGATTACACAGTCAATAAATTCGCAATTAAACTTAGGATAAGGAAAACGAGATCAAAATATCATTAGCTTAAAATGAGCTGAAGATGGGTTGAATTTTATGTCACGTTACAGGGACAAAACTCGTTTGTCGGAAAGGCGGACATCAAAGAGGGCCAGTCTAAAGGAACGGCCAAGCTTGCTGGGAACTTAGGCTAATTTCAAAGTTCGCAAAAAAATGTTAGACGAACTTAGCAATAAACGTGTGATAAGCTCCTGGCGTAATCAACCATCGCAATCATTTCACGCTTAGGTACTCCCATTTTGAACGTCTATTCTTCCACCAATGACGTCGTTCATCTACTGCTGAGAACTGTTAATGTCAGTTAAAAGTATAGGTTTTTACAAAAAATTATGTAGTTAATTTTGTGATATGTTATAAATATCTAGTAATAAAAGTGTGATAACTGCTTGTGCAATTAGTGCGATAATTGCTTGTGCAATTAGTAAAACCATCTTGAAGTCGCTATCACTTCACGCTTGGGCGCTCTAATATCCGATAAAAGTATAAGTTTAAAAAACAAATGCCTAATTTTGTGATATTTTTGCAAAAACATTAGATAAGCCGCAGAAATTTGAATGAGTTTAAATAGCGCGGGCTTACGGAACGCCACAATGAATTTACGAAAACTCACGAAGTCCACCAATTGCGTCATAATTTTCAAGTGAATGGTAGCTACTATCGCGGCTGAAAATTTCTATACAGCGGTAATGTAAATTAACTTTATGCTTCGTAAACAAAAAACTGCAATTTTTTGTTAAATTTTTCAACGTTCAAAGTGATAACAGTAAAATGAACCCAACACGCTAAAGTGACTTGTCCTTTCCTTTAAGAAGCCAACTTAGCTGGGAAAAACTGACGGAACTTTTTCTTGATTCAATCTATGCAAAGTGGTCACCCAGCGATAGCACAAAATTAAACGCTTTTTGCATGACTAGGATTTGCGACCCTGACTGAGAAAGTGAGAAATCGAGCGACAACTGGACCCTGACAGAGACAAATGTAGCAGTGAGAGTGAGTAGTAACAGATGTGAAGCGCTAGAATGAGGGTGACACAATATCTGTGAAGCTCATTAGCCGGTGGCGGCACCAAACGGGAAACAAAACAACGAACTATACGTCGTGCACAACCTAGCGACCTACCACGAGCAGAAATGGATCCACCTCGCGTTTACTCCTCTAGTTTATACATCATTCTGTCATTAGCGCATAATCGCGCGGTAGTTTTCAGCAAGTATAAACCCTGACGTCCTGTTTGAGTACTTGATGAGTTTATGAAGGCCTATAAAACTGCGGATAAGCAAAATGGTGACAGGTGCGGTGTCGGTCACAACAAACGCTACAGGTAGGAGGGACGAGACACAAGCACATAAATTACGACTTGCTCGGGATTTAGTGCTCACAAAACCTTCTGTTCGCAATCTACAAATTAGGATAACACCAAATATAGAAAAAAATCAGATTTCAGTAAAACACGTAATTGAAATTGAAGTTAAGAAAGTTGATAGAGAGATACAGATGACCCCGCTAATGTGAAATCACAAATATGGAATGCCGAGTATGATGCAAGACTGACACAACTTAATCCTATAAATTCTTAAGCCTATATATATATCATATAAACATTAATTTTATAGGGCGAACATTGCCTCCATCTTGTATCATTTTCATGATGTATAGCACTTCTTGGATTTTTCCAAGTAAGCTAATGTGACAACAGTGAAGAAACCAAATATCTTTTAATACTGTTGCGTCCCCACAAAATACGATTCGATTATTAGTTACTAAGTTATGATATCCCCAGCATATTTTCGAGTGTGTGACCTTTTTCACAATCTTCAATCATTTTGAATTTTGACGCAAGAGTGGAAATTTTTCATAAAATGGCTTTTTGTCAAATTTTATTTCAATTGAATTTACAGCGCTGAAATTATTTAGTCGACAACAACAACAACAACAACAAACATGAAATCAGTAATTTGAAGGGTGCTAGCAAAGTCAAAAGTTAAACTCAAGAATCTAGTTAACAAAATTTGAGGCTAACTTCCTGCCACAAAATTGAATGAGTTTCTTTATCGAATTAGTGAAAATGGATCGAGAGTTAATCTAATGCGCGGAAATGGCCGAAGCGAGGTTCGTATATTTTTTTTCTATTATTAGATTCCGCTGCAGAGGCTCCAGTGCCCTAGAAGTCTCAAGATGAGTAATATGGAGCTCTTACTGGCTTCAATTGATGACGATAATTAAATTATGTACCGGATGAAGCTGACAGTAGTTATTAGTTAACCGAATCTGAAACTCTCGCGAGTTTTTCTTGTCTGTTTTCGTTTTAGTGACTGTAAGGATTCGCCGCGGTACTTATCTAATTAATTGTTAGTCTAATTTTCAGATAGAAACGCGATGAAAGCAAACTTTTCCGGTAGCAGCAGGTAACATAATAACGTGTATCCGCAGTCTCCACTAATGAAGTATGTACATCTTGTCAATGAACTTATTAAGTAACGAGAAGCCACTCGGCATATGTCGACTCACACGCGTTACCATGGTCACCAGGTGAAATATTGCGGGTTCTTCGCTAATTAACTGGATTGGAGCGCCGTCATAGCTGAGAAAAAGCTGTGAGATGTAATAGCAGCACGTGTTCGTTTCAAAGTGTCTGGAAACGCCAGAACTACAGGAGGCCCATGCAGCTCACCAAGTGAAAACCAACCAAAGTCACAGGCACATTTCCAGAAATAGCCTTATTACATAACTGTCATAATCAACAGAATGAGTGTTGCTAGTGCTGGACCTGTCTTATGGAGTTATGTGGATAGTCCAGTTGACATGCAATGCAATGAAGCATGTCTTAATACGAAGCCAATGTAGATGAAAACTGAGCACATATATATACATTATACAATGGCAATGCCTACTCTGTCAACGTTGCACGATTGCGACTGACTAATAATTATCAAGACTTGTTATTTAAGAAGATAAGACAATAAATCGGCAGAAATGTTTCAGTAACGTGGATATGCATGCCTCCTCCTTCAAAAAGAGGCGCCATCTCCATTTATTCTGAAGGAAGTCCCGATTCATTTACTAATCAAGCTCGGGGCTGCTTAACTTTTGCAGATGATGCAGACAACGATTACGTTACCACTCAGCGGTAACATCTTTTCTCGTGTTGGAAAGCTCCAGGTGGGAAAACTGGGAAAAGTAAGTCTGTTGATTCCATGTACGTGTGGAATACCTCAGTTTTGTGTCTGGTTTTAAACTACACTTCACCTGATAAGTGGATGTTCATCCAAACCACTCGAAATTTTAACGTGCGCATTACTAGTTTCAACACCGCGTATTCACAACTACAATTTTAAGAGGTTATAAGATTCTAAAACATGAATTCATATGAGTGTTTACCTGCGCTACGTCATGTTTATGGAACCGCCCTTTTAGCCACTGCAATAAGTACCAATTCGAGAGGCTGATAACACTGGTTTCCATAGTTAAATCAACAAAACTGCTCTTTCACTGTACATAATGAAAACTCTTGGGCACTTTGAAATTGAAATTGCCAAAACAGAAACTACATACATTCTTGCCCAGGCTATGAAATGAGCGCAGTTCCTCAAATTACAAAGGCAAAAAAGGGCTGGATCACATCTTTTAGAAGAACACGATCCATCTTACCATAACACAAATAATATGAAGACTGCACTTTATAGCGGTGATTTTTTGATTTGTTTATTTAATTCATAAGTTTAATACAAAGCATATGAAATTTTGCTACACAAATATTACTTTTCACTAAATCAATGATTAAATGTGAATTATGTCAACAAATGTCAACGTTGCAATTTCACGTCGGGAAACATGTCAGTGACGTCACATATTAATTAAATTTCATGGTTGATAAATATAGCATCTAAATACAATTCTATTCCTTGCATTACTAGTTTGTTTGTGCAGTATCAGTAAAGATCACGTCAGCTGTCTCTGACACCTGGCCAGTCTCTAGTTGCCTAATCTCTCCAGCACATAAAACATGTTTAGTTTCTGTTCATAAAATCTAAGACGCTTTAGAGCAGCGAAGATGCTAACAGCAGTTTGCTTTGAGCGATCAGTCCTTTGTCAGCACATGTTAACATAAATTTTCTTTATCACAGACCTACTTAAAGCCTAAACTAAAGTTTAGACATCTTCATTTAAAATGACAAAGCTGTCAAACATCTAACAAGTCTCTTTATTCAGCCTACTATCTACGTATCACATATTATTATAATCAAGTAGTACATTGTTACCTTACAATTACCGTATTTAATGCACTAATACCCACGAAAATAATCAGAGCTATATAATATCAAGCATTGTATGTGCTCTATGTTTGTCATGTACTGAGGAATGTTTATTTCATTGCTTAATTCATTATTGGATTAACGGTTATGATAAAAATGTTTTGATGAAAACTTTGAATCAGTTTCTCACTGACGTTCCATTTAAGAAATGCGTGACAGTGCGCCGCGTATGACAACAACATTTTTCAAAAACATTTGATGCGCATTTTGAACGCTGTAGATAAGTCGAGGCAAACAAGCTTACCGTCTTTTTTGTCCCATTTCTATAGAAGTGTTATAAGTAGTAATTAGCTCAAGAGCGTCTCAAGTACAAAAACTTCAACAGAGGCTCCGAGGTAAACCGAGAAAACACGAAGACCTACGAACGACCTATAATTATACTACTGGCACATACAATTTAAGAATTGAAATTAGAAACAATCATGAACAAAAATATTGTTAATTTTTACAGACACGTTTTGAATGATTAAGCAGTCGGAGAATATGGCCGCAATACGACAGCTCGAATGCAAAAAGTCGTCGTCGAATGTAAGAAGTCGTGCACATGCAAATGAAATAGGGCACAAAATTGAAAATTAATTTATACACTATAAAAAATCTGATGATACATTTTATCGAACACGCGCAAAACTAAATCAGCAAGCACAATATATATGCTATTTCCAGCCTCAAAAGAAAGAGGTCATTCCCACTTAAATGCCAGCGTCTGCATCCTAAGGAATCCTCCTCGCGTCATAAACGTCGGTTAAGTTAAATTAGAGTTCTCAAACGCTAATCACGTGACTGTGAAGTTCGTACGCGGACAATAATTACTTTGTAAACCTAATTAAGTCCAGTGCCAGCTGCTTCGACACAAAGAGCACAGTTTACATTTAACTTTGCAACACGACCAACCAACCAACATGGGTTTGGACATGCACTGTAAAAGTTACCATAAATTTGGAATTAAAGTGCAAAATGAAGTTGTTGCAGTTGGAATTAAAGTACAAAATAAGCAATAAAGTAATTCTGTTTATTTACGAAAGTAATCAACTGTGGGTTCGGTAAAATTGTTTTAGAACAGCGGAAAATACTCTAGCCTAGCTAAAGGGACCACTTGGTCGATAACAAAATGGACCCATTAAAGGCAGTGTTGGTAGTAACGACCACGTGCACACAAACACGACATCCAAATATGAACAAGTGAGTTTACCTGTAACCCTTACTAATAAAATTTGCACCAGGTTGTATTCGTTCTCCACACGAGATGCTCACAACGTGGCATTGTTGGTCAGTCTACAGCTTGAGGGATTGTCTTAATTTCGACAGGTATTAAGCGCGATTAAATCTTAGGAATGTGATAACCCTGGGCAGTCTTGATCAGTCCACTGATAGATTAACTGAATTCACAGGAAATGCAGGTGTTTTCTATCAGGAAACAGCATTTTCATTCGCTCTTTGGAGGTCGAATCATATAACTGTAAAAATGAAAGTAAACAACATGCGCCTTTAGAGACGATGAGAATAGTGGGAGGAAATCGCTAATTAATGAACTCGGTGGAATTAATCATGAAATCATTTTCTTGTTCATATGGAGTGAGTGTATTTAAATGTATCAGTATTATGTGTAGTGACAGACAGTCATCTATCTCAGCTATAGGCAAGAGTGGATGGATTAATTTCTCTAAATTTTCCCATGTAAAATATTAAAGAATCTTAGCTAGTAAAATTACTACAATTCATGTCATTGCCATATAAATTGTCACTGATTCAGCAACTTTCGAGTGCAGTTGAACCTGTGTCAGATCCAACTAGAATCGTCAAGTATCAGTATCAGGCTTCATGTATCTGTTTTTTTGTACTGCATGTCCAAACGTTTTAAAACAAATGTATTTAAACTAATTAACTAGAATTGTCGTAAAACATGGTGACTGGTAATTTGCAAAGAACTCCAATACTGAACTCCAATTACACAAAATGACATTTACCAGGAAAGGGACAATCAAACAGGCGTGGCGTACATTTGAAATGAAACTAGCTCCGTTCATCCACTTTTTTACATGAATCCCATTCTGAATCTGCCACAAAAATCAGCTTTGCCTCGGACAGACAAGCTGTAGCTTTGCTGTTCATTACAGCAATTTGTTGCCGCGGAGTAGATGAAATTGTTACACAGTCAACCATCAAAGACAGAGAGACAAAGTCTGCCTGACTTTGTAAGTAACGACAAATTTCGCTGATTGGCCATCTTTGTTGCAGAAAGATGATTATTATCTGCTATAGGTGGATCTACTTTGAGGAGAACACAGCGGTTTAATTGAATGCTATACTGTAATTACGGCAGAGAACACATCAGTCCAATTTCATTACAGAAGTCAAGAAAATGTGCTGGGTTAAACTTTTAATGAAATTGTAGAAATTCACCTAGTCAGTCTTTGGAGAAAACTACTATAGTGGGCACGCCCTTTCTGCCGGATTTTTATCTTTCAAACAGCAAAAATACAAAGACGGGCAGTTATTACCTACAACAGATTTAAACAAATCTTTCAACTATGTATATTCAAACATACGCTGTGTTTTCAAGCCCTCGCCATTAAGTCGTAATAATGACCCTCAAAACATAAACCGATAATGACCGCATGAAAATGGACTGCTGTGCTAGTGAAATTGTGAAAATGACAGGAAATTTAAAGCCGTCTTTTGCTCTCACACACGACCGGAATATCTGGAATAATCTACTAGACAGTTTCAAAGCGGTCTTTCTGAACACTGTACTAGAAATCGTCAGGTTTGTACAAACTAATCGTAAACACATTATGAATGCTCTTGTGGGCATGCTGAATGTATGAATGGACAATGGAGGATCGACAACACGACCTCTCTCTGACCACCACTTGAAGTGTCAATTATTAAATTAAACGTCGTGACAAGTTTATCATTACAGTGACAAGTGCAAGCAAAAACTCAGTGCCTGAATAGAATACATTTTATAAAGCAGTTTAAATTAAGAGATGACAAGAAATTTGGCCATCGGTCATTTGTATGGGAAGGTGCAAGCGTGGTCAACCAAGGGCAGGCTGACCACCGGCCAGTAATTATGTACAGCAATAATGAGTGTAATTTGTGAATTAAGTACAACAAAACCGCCGCTGCTTCGTATTCCATACTGATAGACAGTTAAAATATTCTGGTGCATGAATGAACGAAGAAAATTTTATTGAAATCTCTTTCCCTGCTTGCAAAGGAAAGCTGAGAGGTAAGACTGGTAACAGCTTGTAATGACAATAATTGAAAAACTGTGCCAGTAGTGTGACTATGCCTAGCATATGTCGTGTACACGCAAATCCCACCCACTACTAAAAACACCAGACACCCATTGTGCTACATTATGTCACAGATCATAAACTCCAATTACAAACACGACATATGCGGCAAGCAGACGTGGCATCCTATCTACCTCTTTGACAACAAATTGCCTTTAGAGATTTAAACATATTCCCCTGGCGATGCTATGCTAGAGCTATCTACCTGTAATTCCAGCTAATAAGTTTAACATAATATGTTTAAACACTGCTGATTACACACGCCACCTGGTCATTTACAGACTTTCAAAGCAAAAATTTCACTGTTCAGTAGCCACCATGCGAAGCAAATCCACTTCTTAAGCACACACTTTGACCATATGCTGACCAGTGAGAACTAACTCCGTCCACTCAACACGCCTGTTAACTCTTTCACGCTGGAATTTCGCGTTCACAACAGAGAGAAACATTTGCTTACAAATAGGATGAGTAATTTTCCTACAAGGACAAACAGAAATACAGAAAGATGACACTTGAAAGGGCAGCCACCCTGCACGAAGAGAGCTCTCTGCACACAGACAACGCTAAACAATCCACTCACTGGACATTGTTAGAAAACACTGAGGTGTTGATTCTTTTTACCTGAGGCTCCTGTTGATAGTAGATAAACCAACATTCTCACCACTTTGAATTACTTTTCTAGTCGTCATAAACAATAAAGTAAAACACTACTAAGTATGTACGGTATGGAGTAAATAAGTAAAATAACTAAATCCATTTACTTCATCAGCACTATACTAATCAAGAAATATTACTAAACACTATTACACTTACGAAATGAAATAAAATTTCATAAGGAATCTTACAATTAGGTGATTTTCAGGCATTGTATGAAAATAAAAGCTTGTAACACCCTCTTGTAGGTCTACGGCGTACTCACTAGTCAGCAAACAATCTCAAAAATAGCAAGTAAGTTCAAATGATGCGTACGACTACAAAGCTTCACAAGCAAATGCCTTATTTAATTACAAGAGCTCTATAGAATGCTTTTTAATGGCGGCGAAGAATAAACTGACAACTGCTAATTGCTTAAAAGCGTTTAATTTTCCTCCTAATTTCATTAAACTTGTGTGGCAGCTGTATGCAAATTAGACTTGCCAGCGCGGCTATAATGAATAAGACTGCACAGGTTTGTAAATCAGTTCACAGCCACCCACAACCCAACTGGGCAGTGAAAATAATTGATAAATAAAAATATTGCCGTTAAAACCATTATAAAAGTCTAATTAGACTTACTGGAATGAAAAATCACACACATTCATTGATTTAATTTGGTTTACATGTATAACTGCTGAAAGATTGAAGAATGAGTGAGAGAGAGAAAGAGAGAGAGAGAAAGAGAGAGAGAGAGAGAGAGAGAGAGAGAGAGAGAGAGAGAGAGAGAGAGAAAGAAGAGAGAGAGAAAGAAGAGAGAGACAGAGAGGAGAGAGAGAGAGAAAGAGAGAGAGAGAGAGAGAGAGAGAGAGAGAGAGAGAGAGAGCGCGAGCGAACGAGAGATAAAAGGCGGTACTTCTAAGATGTTTTAGTGATGACAATCACAAGAAACACCTGAAATTTTGAACTGACTATATCACAGGCCGGCCGGACAAGTCAATGAGAGGCTCCAGTCGCCATCAATCACGCAAAAGTGATGCTTTTCTCTTTCACTATTCTCTGTTTATTGCACCTGCAGGGTTTACCAGATGCTGTCAGGTATAAACACCTAAGACAGATAAAATGCATCCACAGCTGCATATACATAGGCAGAATACCAATACAATAGTAAGGTGAAATATACAGGATATAAAATATTGATGAATAAAAAAGCTTTATTTATTCTACAAAAAAAAACTAATAAACACAAGAAACAGCAGAAATGCGTTTTGCAGAGTGAGATAGTTCAGTTCACAATTATTACAGGTAATTAAAATATTATTGTTAAAGCTAAATGTCTTATAATTCCACGATCGTGGGATTGACTATTTAGTAGGTCATTTAATAGCACAATGTTCATGTATAAAAATTGTATACAAACCTCTCTTAATAAATATAGGCCTATATTATAAGGCTAATCCACGCATATAAATATGTAATTATCTGTCTGTTATATAGCAAAAGAAATTAGCATTCATACAACATACTTGGGTTTATGATAGGTCATAACATAAGAGAACATCGACTGTTTTTCCGGTGGTTGGCTTTTTCGGCTCCCTAGGCCTCTTCCCTAAGGACTTGACTAGGAAGTGTTAATATTCCGGCGGATTAATAACGTTTAACAAAATGAGATTTTTATTATTCTTATCACACTGTGGTGTCTTTGAAATTCAAAAAGTATAAAAGCTAAGCACCCAAACTAGAGCCCATTAAAACCATACTGGCACTTTATGATGATCGTGAAACTTTACAGATATGAAATGCCTGAAATTTTACAACACTAGTGCCAACTTTATGGTAGCATACTTACGCTGAATAGGCTATAATCAAACATTATTATAGCCATTATATGTGATAGACAAAGTCTAATATTTTCTTTGACAAAATTCGCTTCCGTTTAAAACCGAAAATTAAAGTTAATGATGTGATTATTCGAGCCAAGAGAGTAAGAAGTAGGAAGAGATTTAAACGCTTTTAGTTTGTCAAATGTCTGGCTTTTAAAATGGATACAAATGAGCAAATTTTAGTAGGAAAACTGTTTAAACATTGCAATACCGCAAAAATTATAGTTAATTTAACACAGTTAACAGAATTAATTCATTGAATGCTGTGGTAATTTGTCAGATGCTTTTTAACACCACTGACATCTTGCATAATTGTGTTTATTCACGTCATTCTAAACTTTTTGCACGAATTACGAATTTCTATATAAGCGTAACACTGGAACTAATGACACAGGATAAAGCGGCCATCTTGAATATTTGGGTAAATAATAATGTGACATTTAGCAGGCCCGCCCAGGGTAATTTAGCAATACGTTTTTGTGTTCTTTTGTATTTTATCAGCAAAGCTAAAGTAAAGTACATAAGCTAAAGCTTATTTTTGTCAATAGAGCACAACAGCATCAATTGTTGAAAACATTAATTATGATTAAGCACATAAAACTGCTATGCATAATTGTATAGCTATTCTGTATAGTATTACTACTTAGTTTACATACTGGGCATATGAATTTGAAATACATGTGGTTCTAGTTTTCAGATCTTTTAAATTTCCGGTCCTATGCCTTTGGTCACTAAACCGCCACTGACATGCAACAGCCTTTTGCAATGAAACCAAAGTGGCACTAATGCTACTGTCATATAATTTTACTCAGTTTTTACTATATTTCGTTCACATTGTATAAGATAATACTGATTCATATACTCGCTCCTTTTTGCACGTCCTTATTACATCAGCCTTAATGTTTTTTGTTATGCTTCAAACGCCTATAATTGTTGTATTTTTAGCCAACTTCTGCTGTATTTTTATCAAGTCAAACTCTACCAGCTAAACCAAAATAAACTAAACCAAGAAACAATGTTATTCTTCATTTCTCAGGTAAAGCAATCAAAGCAAAATCCAAAATTTAACCTGAAACGTTTTTCGCAAACTTTACCATCATTACAGGATTTATCGAATTATCATTCATACCACATCTCTTGGACTAAAAATGTGAGAAATGAAATGATAATTTCCATCGCCTCCAGGGTTTGCAGTATAAAGCTGATTCTCCTCTCTGTTTCTCTAGCTTTTGTTCGATTCTGCATCATCACTACTTTTAGTACTCTTGCACATTCTCATAACAAGCTGTAAATGCTTTCATGTGCAAATTCAGGCGCACATGCTTGAATATGGAGGACAGCAAACTTTTGCTATTATCTAGAAGAATTTGGGGATCTGAGTTCGGGAGGATATGCTACCGTGAATTTTTTTTAATTCACGTATACATTATTTTTCAGTCTCCTTTCACATAAAAAAATTATTCCTTAACATAAAAAGGATACGGGTATCAAACATCATTGTTTGAATATCATTTTACTCGCAATTTATTTATTCATTTTATTTTGAGACACAAATTTATAAGACTACATATATATATAATACATACAGTACGTGTTTACGCCTCACTGTAACTTATAACTTGGGAGCGATAATAGATCCGTACGTATAAGACTACAGAAGTCTGTCACCTAAACCTACAATTTGTCAAACTTAAATCACACGCGCGCGCGCGCACGCACGCACGCACGCACGCACACACACACACACACACTCCAGATCAGACACATGTGCGCCTATAGTAAAAAGTGACTTGAACGTTTTTAAAATGGCCACCGCAAAACGTTTAAATTGCACATAATGTGTGTAGACTTTATACAGCGATGAAGTGCCAACAACAGATTGCATGTCTAGTGACAATTATAAAGGTATATAGTTAGGATTTATGTAAGACTTCAGTTGAACCGAGAATGAGTACACAATTTGTGGAGTCAATGACTTGTGTGCGTAACCAATATTTGGTAGTTAATCACAAAACTTGATGCAATGATGAAAAGTGTGTCTTAGTAAACGTGTACAGCTACTTCAGTAATTATTGACTCAAAAGTTCACAATACAGGAAAATTATTTTAATAAATCATTTCACCATTCGCACAAATTGCACAGGTGTTGAAAATCTCGCTGACTTCTCTGTTGTGGCAAAGTAGTAAAAGTTCTACAATGGACGCAGTAAGGAAGATACTACTGCAATTCCGTGCGAGAGAGTACTGATTTCATTTACTTCATTTTTTGAAGTCCTCACGAAACCTTGTTCCCAGTTCCCCACCATCCGGGTTTTAGGTGGAGTGGTGACATATAAATACTCGCAATGACAGCGCATGGTTACCAACACCATCATTTATTCATTTACATAGTCACCGTTGCAGAATTCCCGAGTCTAGTTTCACTAGATGGTTACCAGCCTAACAAAGGAGCCACGACAAAGTAAACGACAA
Organism: Tubiluchus corallicola; assembly: GCA_030141605.1. Taxonomy (NCBI): domain Eukaryota; kingdom Metazoa; phylum Priapulida; class Priapulimorpha; order Priapulimorphida; family Tubiluchidae; genus Tubiluchus; species Tubiluchus corallicola. The sequence continues at coordinate 227,489 of JAQGDQ010000124.1, forward strand.
TATGATTGAGGCTGAATGATGTAAAACAAGTTTCCACTTTAGTTCATATCTGTCGTCCGGGTAATGTGAACTGCACGTCAGCACTTCACTCATCTCAATAGTCAGACTTCTCTTGAGGTGCAGAAGATGCCAGTATGGTTATTAGCGTTTTCAGTACCTTCATGCTTAGTCTCGTTTGTAAGTTGAATGATGCAACTGTTGGTGACAACAATGTCGCTGATGACATTGGTGGCAATCAAATCGGCAATTGTAATATTAGGCCGTGGTACAGATTCAGTATTTTTATTTTTAAGTTGACCAATATTATGAATAAGCATTAGAAGACTGTAGGACACTACGACGCTATAGTACTAACGTAACTCCTTAATGAAAACTAATGTTACTAATTATCTTTATATATATACAAACCTTGCATTAATTAAAATATACAAAAAAGATGTGCTCCAATGGAAAGATAAAAACCTCACGTTTTCGTAAAATTATTCGTGATACAAAGCAAACATATGTCAACTAGCAAGTCAACTGTATACCTGCGTGTTATTATAATTTTGGAAATTCAGATTCAGGCTTATCAGTCAACAAAAAATTCAGCAAAATAAGGGTAGGCCTAATCCTGTGTACTCTGTGCCTTAGTCTCTGAGGAAGTGAGATTATAGAAAGAGAAAATGGAAACATAAAATAATCCTGCGATTGACAAATTCAATAACCAGCCTTTACTAATTTTAGCAGCTTGTTCATTATTCCAATGTTCAGCGGTTCACAATGGGTTTCCAGCATAAAATACGCCCAAATTGTTAAACTTTTCTCTACAACAATAGATGAGGAAAGACAAAATACTGCAGACAACACTTCACAGAAAAGAAGCTCAGATGTTGATTTTAAGAATAAATAACAGACGGACACAATAGATCCTCTTCCAAAGAACAACAAATTTCTCCACGGTGCCAAAAATATTTGCTCGCAGCCTGGTGAAGGTTTTGTCAAGCACAACAATGTGGTGGAAACAATGAGACAGATTTCGTGTGTGTACCTGACCCGTACCTTGACGGGCAATATCTCGGTTCGTAAATACTAGTGTATTAACACTCGCAGTGGAAGCAAATATGTACTAATACGAGTTACAATGGCAGTCAGCATCGTTCTCGAACCGGGTGTCAATATGTATGGCAAGCATAATAGCATTGCGTCTGTGTTTGGTAATTAGTAGATATTGGCACACGGCAAGGTTTAATGGAATCAAACACGCTCAAGTACATAAAATTAATGCAGGTGATAATAGACAGCACGGATGGCGTTGCTCTAAATTGACTGAAAGCAGACGTACGTGTCGCCTGCATGATTCACACAATATGAAGCAAAATAAGAACTGTAATGAATGGCAGTTGGTAAAGTAAATACTGTCAATACGAATGTGGTTATTTAGATACTTGTTAGGTTAGTTGTAAATTTTGCAATAACAAAGTTACAAATAACATCCACCCTACTAAACAACCTAGACGTAAGATAATGTGACTCAAACAGTTAAATTTTTGTGTCTGAACCGAAGTTTCTATGTAGTGTGATGGTTGGTATTACCACCGAAATTCATGTTTTTGTCGAATCACAAGTTTCCCGCTTTTCTCTAATTTTTTTTTCGCATATATTCAGTGAACTAGAAAGACCAAACGTGCAAGACTTTCTTGCTCTGAGATTACCCGAAGATAGTCCACATAATAAAGCTTTCCATGAAAATCAATTCAACCATCAAAGAAACCAAAACAAGTTAAATTGCTCATATAGATGGATTTTATAACAGACCTCAGTGGAACATGTCTAATTCTGAAAGTTACTTCCTCTTGGAAAGTATCTAAACATCACAACGTTTGGCGGCAATCTGTTGGTAGTGAGATATCTTAAAACGGTTGAGCACAACATGCTACTACTAGTTATTATTCAAGGTATTTATTAACAATCACTTTATTAAACATTATCAACTTCAATAGAACTTCAGCTTCAACTTCAATAACAACCTGAACTCATCCTGATTTTAAGTTACAAACAAAACTTATTCTGTTTAACTTTGTACGTTACAATACGTGATAATTATTATGCAATGTTAATTATATTTTGGAGGAGGACTCGGTAGCATAATGCTTCGACAATGTTTGTAAGTAAATGTATGTGTCATATATATTCTAAATTGTAAAAAATCTAGAAAAATATTCTAAATAATGTTGTGAAGTATGCTGTAAAAGAACGTACATATAGTTGTGGGAAACTTGCTTACATTATGACGAATTGCTACGCTGAACTGTCAAGAAATTAATGCCCCACGACAGCAATCCGTTCTTATTATATATTTACCTGTTTAATTATAATAAATGTGATTTGGTTCTGCTTGGCAGCCCTGCTGCCGGTTTTTGTTTCCAAATTGCTGACAGTTTTTGTTTTCAAGTGGCCCATCCATCATGTTCATGGCACACGGTTGGCTTTTTCACAGCCTCTGGCCATGGTGACTGTCGCAAAGCCTACATGTATACGTGAACAACTGTACGTAATTCATAAGCAACTCAGGGGGGAATAAAATTTAAAATTTAACGAGCTGAACGAAATGATTTACAGGCGAGTAAATGTGAAGCAGGGACAGTACAATGCGAAGTGAACAATACTACGTGTAGTGTAAATTTTAATATGTAAACAATGTGTTAAATCATTCGTTGAGGTGAAAAGGAGTTTCAGAAACGTTTCTGTCCGTAACTAAAGCGGCAAGAAAACTGTATATTAGCTTAATATTAAGGCTGCATGGGAGGCGAAAAAAGTTGAGCCACTAAAGATACAAAAAGAGGCGAATCACGGAATGCAAAAAAGCAAAGACAGGGAGAGAGATTGAAGAGTGAGTGAGTGAGTGAGAGAGAGAGAGAGAGAGAGAGAGAGAGAGAGAAACAGAAAGAGAGAGGAAGAGACAGAAAGAAAGAAAGAGAGAGACTCAGAGAGAGGGCGAGAAAGAGAAAACAGACAGAAGACAGAGGAAAGGAGACAGAGAGAGAGAGAGAGAGAGAGAGAGAGAGAGAGAGAAAGAAAGAGAAAGAGAGGGAGGGAGGCAAAGAAATCGAGAGAGAGAGAGAGATAGAAAGAGAGAAGAGAGGAGAGAGAGAGAGAGAGAGAGAGAGAGAGAGAGAGAGAAGACAGAGAGAGAGGAGACAGAAAGAGAGAGAGAGAGAGAGAGAGAGAGAGAGAGAGAGAGAGAGAGAGAGGGGTGGGGGGAGAAATTATTTTAATAATCTATACGTGTATTATACTGACATGATGAATCGACACAGTGTCCTTGTTTGCAATGATCATTTGTCATTAAGCTGTCAATTTATTTAATTTCATTCAACGTCCCACATATTAACTTAATGACTTTGAATATTTACGAAATCAAACAATTTGACAGCGTAATGGATGACAAAATCCGCTGCGTCCACAAAGCAATAATCAGAAATGTCTCCATAATTTTAGTATAGTAAACATAAACTAAGCATTGACAATATACATTTGCATTTAAATTTATAAGCCAACTTTAGCATGCAAACACAAAGTCAGCGTGTTCTTAATGATAACACTGTATAAAAATATAAAAATCTCGTAAAATTAATTTAAAAATATTTATTAAAAAAAATAACGTTTTAGATTCATTGTAAAGTCACGTGTATAAAGTTACAAAGACTATAATTTTTGAACAGGTTTGAAAACTTATTTTCATGAATAAATTTTGTATATAAGATGTTAATACTGCATAAAGAAAATACACTATCTGTACAAGAATTGCACAATGTAACTTATGACGTACATGGACCTATATACAATTAAACTCAATTAAACTTAATTATACTTTTTCTCAAGCTCTTTTATGTTATCGTGATAAACACCTTGCAATATTCGGGCATATCAGTCTTAGGTATTACAGAAGAAATTGATTATTGTTATAAATTTTCACATTATGTTATTCCAATAAGTCTTCAAAACAGTCAATGTAATGTCACCTTTTCAAAAAAATCAAAAGTACACTAGATAAATGATCATTGATGTTACAAATTCAATCAACTTTTCCACGCACAAATCTTTTTCTGAAAAGAGGCAGCCACGTGGTGTACAATGTCCTAGCCATCATTAGATTTGTTTGATTGCACAATGTTAGATGATTTACAGTGAGACATTGAGATGACCACTCAAGAGAGCGCCTGCAGATAAAACGCTGTTCAAAATTTAATTAGCGTCAGTAATTTCCTAATTGGCGATCAGTTTACCAGCAGAAGTGCCATTAGTTTCGATTTACTGGCGAGCCGGCGTTGAGGCTGAAATTAATATTTGATTTGGATAAGTTATCATCAGTCAGCGGAGACGTGGATGTGACATGGACCATCCTTGAAACCGATGAATTATTTACTAAACTTATCAGATCACACTGGGCTTAGAACTATTGTAGACAAAACTATAGCCACGCGATGGTTAAACGTGGTGCTTGACCGAAAAAGTGCAAAAGTCGTTGACAAATTACACTGAAAAAGAGGAAGGTTCAATTTTCCGTCTGATAAAGTATAAATGTTCATTATTCGTGGTGGCCTGAATTAGGATGGCAAACTTAGTTTTCAGAAAGCAACGCTGAAAAACGTGTTAAACCCCTTTTCACTCCGTTTTAAACATCTTTTAAGCCTCGAGTTTTCCAATTAAACTCAAGAAGCAAGACTTCAGGACCTTTTCCTAAACAACAGTAGTTTATAGTAGTAGTTCGGGGGTTTGCAATTTCGAGCAGAAATAATCTATACGATAATTTACGTAAGCCGGAGAAAACGTTCTACAAATACATAAATACGAAAAAATGCGGATTAACCGAAACAACAGCAAAGTAACTAGCTAAACTTTTTTAAATCCGCTTTCTACAAGTTTTCTGCTGCTAAGGGTTGTAAAGCCTACTTGTTCAGGATTGATTTACGTTGTGCCTAAACAGTCCTACGCATTTTTAAAGTTTAGCAGAAGCCATTACAAGCCTTGCAAATGCAGCCTGACATTGTACACACGTGTTACAATAGTTCCTTTCCGGATTTACAGTAGTATTAAATCGATTCCAGCTTTTATGCTGTCGGTAAAGACCTTTGTGCGGGGTAAAGAAAGCTAAAATACAAACCTTTGCTTCAATCAGAAAACTTATAGCATTGCTTGTTTAACCTACACATTGCATTATAAAGCAAAATAGTGTTACGAATAAGCCTTCAATACATTTTGCACGCCCTTAGTCACAAACTTCTTGCAAAGAGGCTTTTGCGGCAAAGAACAAGCTTGCCTTTGTGACAGCGTCTTATCACAGGCATAACAGCAGGAAAGAATTTTAATTTCACAAAACAGATGTCAATAAGGGCTAGAGTAAATAAACGTAGCAATGGCTTCATGCTGGTTAACAAGCGGTTCACCATAATGAGAGAAGGCGCTTTTTACTACAATATAACCCTTCTAAAATAAACCAACAGGACAGCATTAAAAGACCTTATAGAAAATCACTCAAAAAATGGTTTCCTGCCACATAGGATGTTAAAGACGTACATTCATGTCCAATGGTCAATGACAATGGCGACCAATGGTCCAGACCATGCGAATATCCGATTCATCCGACGTCATATTCGTACCCATTCCATTCATGCGGCGATGATCACAAGAAAAAGATGTATTATTATATGTAACTATCGATACATGCTTATTTACACGCCCTAAGCATTTAGTATTGGCCAATGTCAGAGCAAAGCCAGACGTTTAGAGTCCAGTTTTGTTACCCTGACATTGAAATAGACGAAGACAGACGATTTAAACAACATGAAATTGCAATGCTGATAATTGTGGCTAACAGTCTTTTTGGGTCTTTCAATGGTGTACGAACACCAAACAGAAAGAACATGGCATCTTTAATCAGTTTGAGCACTCAGAATATTTGGAAACATCCAGTGCTGAAAAATGTACATGGCTTCTTAATAGCACGCATGCATTCATGAGCCACTGAGCATAGCAACGAAAGGGGCAAACATGTGGCACATTAAACTCCAAATGGAATGCACGCTCCCCTCATATTCCAAAGCAGCCGCATTATTCTGAAGCTACAACAGGAAACGCATAAGATCAGCATTGCAAATTTGTCCAATTATATCCATCTCATTAGTACTATGATATATTATGCATTCACAAATTTCATATACAATACCAGGGAGGGTTGAACACAGCACCACCCACTGGCGAGGGGTAAACACATGGGCTCACCGGAGGGATTCTATGATCCTTCAGACTCCCGCCAGCTTTTAAAGACGGATAGGTATAAATCTGGCGGGATGATGCGAGTTCCATATGCACGCCAGATGAAAATCATGTACTCGAACAAGTTTAAACGCTAGCTGCAATTAATATCCACAAAAGAGACGATGGATAGCCATGAATGTCGCTCGGTCAGTGATCATGTTTGCTGCAAGATTCATCATCCGCGTTAATCCGCGGATTCTCAAGTCAGAAACTTTCAACTCGCGTTCATTTATTTCACTGCTGCGTTAGTCTTTGCTGCCACAGTCAGCAAATGACGAACAGGCAAGTGAGGAAAAACATGGGAACTACATAATTTAAATGACCCGTTTTCTTCTACGTGGCCCACACGTTTAAAAGAACATGCAAGCGCAGATATGGGAAAATGGCTGAACATGGAGCTGATATGATTCCACGGCCCAACTCAGTCGACCCATAATCTGTCTGTCTGTCGGTCAGTCTGTGCGCCCTATAAATTTTTAGGAGACTGCTGATCGGATTGCAACCAAAGTTATGCAGCATGTGGGATCTGCACTCCTGTTTGTGCAGTAAGAAATATGGCTCCCATGGTGAGAACGGTTTCCTAGCAAAAAACTTCTAAAATTGGCATTCTTCTGGCTTCAAAATCCATCTCGTCCTCAACTTCCGAGGCAGCAAAGACGAAACCCGGTACTGTGCAATAATTATCTAAAAGATGTCTGAGCCGAAGTTAGGAATTTTTATCTGTCTGTATGCCCGTGTTTCTCTGTGTATCCTCGCCTTTTTTCAGGAGTGCTAATCCGACTGTAATAAAACTTGCAAAACTGGTGAGGTCTGAGCTAGAAATTTGTTTGTCATGGTTGCCTAGCAATCACCGAAAAACTTCTAAAACTGGTACTTTTTGGCTTCCGAGTTTACCACTTATAAAACTGCGAGGTAATGGAGATGAAACTCGGTGCTGTGGTACCCGCGATAATTATCTAAGGATGTGAGAGCCAGCTTTGTAATTTTATAGTATGATCCCCTTTACGACGTCATTATTACTCCTGAAGCCGTTGAACCACAATCAGCTGACGTTCCTGCATCGTATTATTGTATATGTTATCATTATGTATTTAGTTATGTATATCAACATTTTTTTGCATGTTCGTCTTCCTGATAAAGTGATGTTTTCGACTGTAGCATCCTAAAAAACGCAGTGGTTAGTATGTAAGAATCAATTACTTCTGGCGCGCGCATTGCATGAATCAAACTCTTTGCATCAACTACAAACATCGGTATAATTCTTGTCTTTAATCATCTTCACTCTTCACTATCTTGCATATGCAGTCGGAATTTACTAGTTGAAAAAACGCCAAAGAATCACAAACACGTATAGACGCATTTACCCGGTTAATGTTTCATGCATGCAGGTTTGAAATTAGGGCCTCTCTTTTTTAAAATACACGCTGTGTGTACTATTATTCTCTCTCTTTCCCTCCCTCTCCCTCTCTCTGACACTAACATACGCACAGCTTTCTCCTAAATCCCTGATACAGACGCAATCATCAGCACGACCATGTTGGAAAGATCGAAGTATAAATCCAAGTAAATAGTTAATACGAGACGAGTATAGAGTCCTGATGCTGACATGCAGAGCTTAGAAAAGCTGCATTAGCCTCGTTTACAAACTCGGTTAGTCTGGAGGAGAGATTCTCGTCATTTTGAATCACCATGGGCAGCAATCTAACGTCGGAGAGAGATTCTGATTTTTTCTGGCTTGTTAGTAATTCACAAAGGTCTGAACAGTTGGCACAACAAAGGTAACTTCGATTTTTGAAAGAGTTATATATTCGTTTTAATGTGGGCCTCAAAGACTAAATGAATACCTGCCTCTATACTAATTCTCTTCTTGAGTAGACGTGATAACGACCGTTTTGTCAATCATTAGTTTGCATGTAAAACAGACATAGATTGAGAAAATTGGATACAGTTTCTAAAGATAATTCGTCCTTATTTCCCTGGCAAAGGGATTAGTGTACGCGGATTATCATCTCTCTAGCTGAAGGATTATTATTATGTAGTAAGGTATTAGCTTTGATAACGCCATGACTGGCACCACACGCATACAATCTACCACTGTGTGCGGCGGGAACAGAGTTATTTTCTTTACACGCTGGAGAAAGGGTTAACAAAAGACGAAAAGTGAGAAAACATAAACACTACTCAGCAACATCCTGTCTTGCTCATGATAGGAGAGGATTTGTTTGTCAGCGTGAAGTATTTTGTGTCGGTTTTGTTGTACAAGTTTCGAGATTCAACTCTTTCAGTGCATTCAACTGTTTCGAAAAAATGTCTTGTCGTACACATTCCTGGCTATATTTACTGGTAATAAAAATATCTCTATCACTAATTGGTGTCTACCTTCTGAATTTCATATATATATATATAATGCATGTATATGAAATAATGCACACTACATCTATATAATAATTATAAATATATCGCATGCACAAAGGTTAAATGAATCTTCTGAATTTCATTTATACTATGATGCAATAATTCACGTCTCATACACAAACTGAAAAACTGAAAACCGATCAACTTTTAAAATTTCTTTATGCACTTTGAGTGTTAGTTACGCAAACAACCGTTTTAATTAGACCGGAATTGCCGGATATTAGCTTTATACATCAATAGAAATGTAGCTGTGGTTCTGTTTAGAATTTTTCGGACAGCTAGGCGCATATGGTGTTAGCTTACTTTCGACTAGCCTTTGTAGATATGAATCTACAAGCTATAACTAATAGGCTCAGAGAAATAAAACAAGCTGAGGAATGGGCGAGTATGTTAGCACCTTCTCTCATTGCAGGAGAAATCTGGGATATGTGTTATCAAAGTGGCACCATTTGGGTACCTCCAAAAATGCAACACAACCTTATAACGAAACCGCACTTGTAAACTGTGACTTGTGATATCATTATCATATTGAAATATTTATTAATATTTATACAGCAAATGCATAGAGCCATAGACTAAAAAAGATACCAGCAAGATGCCAACACGCACAACAAATTCTTGCAGAGTTCATCGATATAATATACGTCATTTTCCAAAATGAATTACAGCAATACAAAGTAAAGATATGCTCGCTTTTTGACTCGTCTTCAGAGATTAATTCGAGCAACACGTGTATGAATGCCGCAAAATTGTTCCTAAAGCAATATTCCCACGTAATATAAACTAAATCATACTAAATTAGTCAGATGTCGTATTTCAACCACATATATAAATACACCATGTATTAGCTGAACTATAGGCTTTTATAAATGTAGTTAAAGCTATAATTTAACATAAGTTCATGTTTAACTAGGTTCCTGACTCAGTAATAATGCTGTCACCTTGGTTTATAATCATCACCTTTTCAGTTCACAGCTAGCAGCAAAATATGACAGCTTAAATATGCTGATTTTAAATCTCCAAATGACTTTAATTGCAGCAATTAAACCTACAAGGATAGGGGCACGTGCATCTCATTTCAGGGCTTTAATTTAAAAAAGTATTTGCCAACCCCTTGCCACCCGAAGTTTAGCAAACATGAATGCGTAAATTTACAATAAAGAGAGAAAAAGAAGAAAAAAACTAAAACGAGTAGGTGACCACAGTGTGTACTTTAGTACGGGACAGGAATTGATTTGCAATAATGAGTGTGCGTAGTAAATTTATTTATAACGTAACTGCCTGGAAAACTCAAGAAACCCCTTTAAATGACACCAGCATATTAAAAACGGGAATTTTTAAAGTGAAATTAAATTAGTTCAAATTACACACCACTTTCCAGATGTTAGATTTAATGCTACCATAATATCAAACTGAAATGGCACTCCAGATAGGAATAGCGCATATTGATAAAATTTAACGTTTAATCCCTTATCGCCAGCACCACTCTATGCTTTTTCTCATATAATACATTTCCTATAACCACGTACATTGAATCGAAGCACATGCACAGTGCAAGCACGAGGTTAAAGAAGCAGCGAAGCCCCTGCTGAAATGCCACACGAGTTCATAAAGCCTTATTCAAGCCGAGCGTAAATGGCTTCTTAGAAAAGCATATTAGGTCCATATTTCTGTCACTAATACAGAACAAATAATGTTATACAGTAATTACTATTTAGTAAGTAAATTGAAGTCCAGTAGGCCGCAGCTTTGAGCTATATATATTACATGCATGCACCATTGTATTGAGAAAAAAGCACACATTTTTAAAGTTTGAAGCACAAGAAAACCCTCCACTTACATAAAACTTGAAAAATTCGTCTTGAAATTTTAAACCACCTACATACTGCCTTTTTGCATACGGGACTTGCGTCAGCTGTAAGTTGTATAAAACTTGTAAATTTAAACTCTCGCCATGACCGTCAAGGCGCAGCCATTTTCATGGTAAGTCGTTTGAAACAAGTTCAGATAACACTGTGTGAAGCTTGAAAAAATAATCAGAGTATTCGTAGCACACATGTTACTAAGTAAAATTTTAAATTACTGCATGTTGTCAATAAGATTAAAAATACGTTTTTGGTTAGTGAGTGGGGCACCCTGGAGGGTGAGCGACATTTTACCAAGTGCCACAAACACTTTAAATTGTTATTTTTTAGGTACCCATCTTCTTCTCCTTTTTTTAAATTTTTTTTTACTTATTCGGTGATTAATAGATTAATCGCGATTAATCAACAGCAAAACAGCACGTGTTACATACTGACTAAAACGCAGAATATTTGCATTTTATTTCGCATTACACAGTGCGCATAATCGAACAAGAGGGCTTCGAATCAACAGTTTCAAATTCGTTGACACGTGACACGCCTATGACGTAGCCAGAATAGCTAATGAAAACGCGGTACGAAAATAACAAACATTGGAGAAAGATGTGATGAAGTTATAGACTATATTTCATTGTAAGCATTAAAAGATACAAGTTAAACGATAAAAATCGTCGCGAAAGATAATCTTGACATCGAATTAAAAGAGTAACATTATAATCAAATTGCAAAATCGTCCATCACAAACATTTTTATCCATTACAAAAAGAAATCACAAGAATTTTTAACTGTTTTTTAAATCGTGAAATGGTTTTGGCTGCTGTACATGAAATAATTAAATCTGTTCACACTTTTCAGCCTCAGTTTGGCAGATTCTGCACAGTGTTAAAAAAGTGGTGTAACTTTATCTCACTTATACTTAGTTAGGCAGATTTAAAGCGCCAACACGTGTTGTTTGAAGTATCCGTTGCGCGAAAAACACTTGGCATGTTTGTTTAGAAAAGTGGTACTAGCCAACACAAGTTTGCGTCTACTGTAACCAAAGCGAGTTAAATTAGCTTCAGAAATGAACTACTGATGAAAGAAGTTCGCTAGCTTATTGCAATTGATATGACTTATGATCTACTGGGATGTCAAAATTTTGACAAATCTCTTATTGGCGCATCCTCATTTAATTTATGTGAAAAAGTCAACAGTTAGAGAGAGAATCGAAGGCAAAAACGTTTTGCATTTGAAATCTACGACTTACTGTAAAAAAACGGACCCTAATCAAATCTGTCATCAGCATTGCCATTCATCCAGTAAGAGTTTTGATAAAACAATAACTCTTGTTCATAAAACTCAAATTAGACACAGACATACATGTATCTATAAATAGTTCTGTACGCATAAATGCAAAATTTTAATTTTTATTAAATTCTAACTCTATTTTCGGGCTGCAACCAAACCGAAATTTTCTGTTTAACTTTTTTCAAGATCACTGCCAATCTGAATTTTTTTCCAATCGTGATTTACTGTCGTCTGCAAAACTGATTAACACAGATTGTACAGATTAACATGCGCGCTCATTAATTCTGCATGCAACCATGCAAGCCATACTTGGTCTCACCAATATAAAATTACTTTCTATGTATAATGTATATCATGTATGTATATCAGCAGTTTCATTATATATAGGAAATTCCCTACGAAACGCCGAACTTTATATACTCACTAGTCCTACTACTTATGACATGCCTAAAACGGTACAGGTTAACTTTCTATACATCATTATAATCGCCATTTTGACATTTCCAAAATGGTCGCTATTTACGACTACCTCTTTCAATATGATTGAAATTATCACTGTTAGTCTGTTATAAGAAATAATCAGCAATCCCAGTGTCCTTGCGTTGGCGTTGCTAAACAGAGCTATTGCATGTGTAGTAAAATCTTCTGGTGAGCTTCCCACACAGGATCAAACGCACGCGTCATGCTGACCAATGTTTGTTCGACCCCGCTGGCTTGATCGGGATAATTTTTCCCAGATCTCCCAGAAGACTTGAGAATAAAGAAGAAAAACCCAGGATTGTAATGGCACAGAGCGGTATAGCAGCAGCGTCTAGTATTACAATAAACATACAAAAATAAAAGCATGGTTTAATCCGGTGTATACGAGTATTTACGTTATTCGTATAAAACATATGCCAATTTCTTTGTGCAAAGAAGAACCGTTCTTACATATCTAACCCATTATGGCTGCTTGCTCTACACACGTATTTTTATAGCAAAAATTGGTAGTGATTTAATCAAAATGTTGAGGCCTTTCAAGTTTGCAATTTACATCCTTCATTTCGAACTGAAAAAAACTGAGCGTAAACTTATCGGCCCATAATTAAAAATATATTCCTTTAATGATTAACGCAATTAATATACCACTTAATCAAAGATATTAATGTTCATGCAATGTATAACTTGTGTTTCCATAGAAAAAAACATATTTTTCAATAAGCTCTAAAAAGTCACTAAACTTAATTTAGTCTCTACAGGCATACTCTGTACTCATTAGCTGGTCAACGTCTTACATAGGGTAATGCCCGTGGCATATACAAAGTAATAGGTCGGCAAATTTAGAAAGAGTTAAAGGTTACGTAAGCGGGACAGGTATTTAGTACAGATGTACCGCTATTGTTCCAGACATGACCGCTCCATTGTTAGTTTTATGAGGAAGAGATGAGATAGATAAAACTATTAATGCAAGACTAGATGCAGACATGGACCTACAGTGCACTGACACCTTGAGAGAAGCTTAGTCTACAGCATATGTTCCATCACACAAGTTAAAATACAACTTGAAATTGACACAGAAGTTGGTAGAACGTTGTGAAAATCAATGTCACTTTTTTGACACTGTATTATAATTTTCTTACCAAAATTACCGTTTTAATAAAAATATAGTTTATGCGCTACCAATTTCTACACAATCATCTTGATCATTTACCGCTTATGAAAAAGAACTCATCGCGTGTTCATATAGCTTATTATTGGCAAAGTAAATAGATCGTCCGGACGCTATCATACATGCATTATGGCAATTTATGTGAGATTACTATGGCAGACGAGTGAGTAAAAAGCAAAGAACAAACAAAAGAGAGAAAGACTTTGCAGAACTGGTTCCTTCCTGAGGACAATGAACAGCCACAAATAAACGCCGCCAAGACTTCTGAAAAAGCTAGTATCTCTTTACAGGTTAATTTGTAAAGGTGAAAGTAAAACTAGGAACCAACACAGGCAAATTTCAAGAGCCAAAAAATAATCAATAGGCCATTTTATTAATATTTCTCAACCAAATTTTTTATAACACACTAAGATTTTAGTTGTCGCCGAAAACGTTAATTCTGTAATACATTTTTAATGACGTCATTTGATAAGTTTAGTACGAAGAGGTTTTCACTTCAACTACAATTATGTACTAGGACATCTGATTTTATAGTTTAGTATAAATGTACGGTAAAAACTTCGCATGGCCATGTATGCAAATTTATTTAGACAAATTAATGAGTTGGGTTAACACACAGAAGCATGTATCTTATTCATGTACCGAGCACAACGGACCTAGCCTGGCCCACACCTTAACTTTCCACAGTGGCCTCGTTTAACTGCAGGAGTACACTGAACAGTATTTTTTATATGATCTGTAATATAATCACTTCAATTTTTAATTTTAAGAAATATATCGAATTCAAGAATTTGCCGTAATAGTAATTATTGCGTACATACAACTTACTATATTAAATAAGCGAATGCGTGATACATGCAGACGTGGAAACCCCATACACATCATAATGGTATTTTTTAAAAATTGTATTACTATATTCGCCAGGAATTCCGTCTTCAGCTGCAAACGATGTATAATTTCTAGTTTAGACAACACGATAATTTTATGGTTTCATTATCAATAATCATGACTGACATAACAAGAGCTGACCGGTCAAACATGACCTCACACTAATACCATTATTTAAAACATCACGCAGACGCCCAAGCCCGCACATTAGTATTATTACGCAGCTGAGGTACATTATTACTGAATTGCGATGATCAAATCCGATTACTCGAGCGAGTAAATCTGTCGGCGCACCCAATTTCTGTACTCAGTCGAGTGTGTTTCCATAGAATCTGCTCCTAGTTAGGACTTGAGACACAATTAGGCGAACAGAGACTAATAACAGATCTCTCCAACAGAGAAAATGATGCCTACTAATGATGCGAGTGCAGTGGAGTTAGGATAAAGTTACTAGTCTATTTGTGCAACCCAGCCGAATGTAGAGAAAACAGAACACTCACATTGCGCAACTGTATCGACACTCATCCTGTATTAATCATAAAACTGCTTATTAGTATGATTAGCCTAATTAAAGTAACCGAGAGAGGCTTATTATGCTCCGCGGGTAGCCCGGTTCAATCTTTATATATGTATGCCTGACCATTGGTCAATAATAATTTGGACAATGTGCTATTCATCTCAGGGCGAGACCAGCAGACCTTGAGGATGAGCACAAAAGGTCTTTTTGCTAACTGAAACTGAAGTGAGTTTTAATCCGGGTCTTTTGTTAACATTAGACACAGTTTCCTGTGCGAGATTTGGAGATCTGCCTAAATTTAAAATATAAGAGCCACAATTTTTTTTATAGGTGTTTAAGTCGAGTTCACCTTCTTAAAATCACTAAGTTACATAATAATTTGCATTTCAGCGATATACAAACATTATTTCGTCTCTAGTTTGCAATATTCTCGTTTAAATGTTTTGATTAAATCTGTCCTGTTTTCATCTACGGTTATCTACACCTACTGAATGTCTATGGTGCAGACTGTAGCAGTTATACTATTGCCCGGTATCGAGTTGTTATTAAATTATCTCTGTATAGAAGTTTTATACATATACAACCTTAATTTCAATCTTCCAAGAACTCTGCGATGGAATTAGTCACACATTTATCAACCTTTCTAGTTAAAAAATCAATATATGTAAAATTTAAAACAAGACAGGTTGTAATTATAAATTTAGCCAGCAGTAGACCAAGTCATAACCCCATGCAATACTTTCAAATTATTCACATTACTTAAATTATAAAAAATCATTGTAGTGATTAAATGAAATTTGTAACTAATATACAGGCTAGCATAGTCAGTGGATAATTAATTAAATATACGACAGAATTATTTGAATTTCGTGATCTTCTTCGCATTTCTTTCCATAAAGCCAAGTTCAAATGGCTTCAGCAAATTTAACTGCATGTTTATTTCACCGCTTGACCGATTTGTAGTTTACAGATGTTACTAGTTACTTGGTCACTTTATGTCGGCACATATAAAACCATCATAAACTGATAAACTGGATGTAAGTTTTGCATTATCAAAGTTTACGTACAATATTTCCAAGCAAGCACTAATCCACCAAACAGTTATTGCCTGGTTAGATGCAGAGTATCGAAATAGCTAAATGTTTGTTGTGAAACAGTGGCTAAAGCTAATGGTCAACAGAATTTTATGGGTCAGATTCTTAGACAAACTCGCAATTATTTACAACTAGGAACTATCTTAGCTTTGGCTCAGGATTACAGCATGTTGTTATAACTATGTACGTTAATCCGCTATTGGAGTTCTACACAGATCTGTTAAGAAGTCACTCACAACCAACAAAGACCAGAGATTATCACTCAAATTGTTCGGAAGGATCAGTTCAGTTAGCTGTAAAATCGGCACAACTTTCATCGTTTGATCTACATGTGGTGCCCTAACTTATGAATATCATCTCTTAAAGTAAAAAGAAGATCGAGTACCGCTAACAAGTTAGGCCATCATACTGATTTCAAGCGAATCCTATACTACCAGTTAATTAGCCTGTTCTAAAACAACATTTAAACTAGAACCTTTTTTATTGCTAATACAAGGCTTTCATCACTTTGAGTTGCAAAATGTAGGATTATGCATAATATAGACATCAGCATATAGCTATAAAGGCGGTTTATTTATATATATATATATATATATATATGTATGTAATATTATATAAATGCGAAAAAAAGACCGTGAACTAGTCTATTTCTCCTCCATAAGCCCTAACCACTTGCATGTCTGCCAGACTCAATAAAGCATATCCTCGTTAGTTTGGACAATCAAATTTTTAATGCCAATACCACAAAATGTATAAGATAATTTTTCATATACTTATGAAGTATATGAACTATAATATAAAGAGACTATCACTTACAACCTACGTACTTACTAATCCTTACTGAGTCTGGACTTGCAGAGAGTATATACAATGTATTTTTTGCAGAATAATTATAACATTGTTCGAAAGAGAAACTTCCTAGAAACTGAATTTATAAACGGTTTATTGTGTTTGCATTTGCCCCAATTTTCAAAATAATAGGCTTGATTGAACTGAATAGGCTTTGATTGTCAAAATCCTTTTAATAAAATAATTGATCACCTATTATTTAACAAGTCTGACTGGTTACTAATTTACCGTAGGAAAGTCTGATGTAGGAAGCAGGAATTAAAATTTTCAACCAAGCATTTAAGAATTTGGAATAAATTAAATTAGTGAAATAGTAGTCCAACAAATAGTAGTTTGGCCGATAATTGTATACTTGTATACATACACAGCTAATTCAGAAAGCGGGTTAAGTTATATTACACCCATCTTCAACAAATTTTCACATGTACTCTAAATTCCTTACAGTAACTATAGGAATCGTGTCTATATTAAAACTACGAATGCTTGTCGCCATGTATAAATACTATACATTGTTCTTTGCTTTTTAATTTTGCCCGAGATATACCGCAATTACACTCAATTTTCATAGGATAATCAGAATAAATCAGTGCCGCTTTTCACTCAAAAGTTGACGTTGGTTTTTTAATTTAGCGTTGGTTGACGCTAAATTTTCATTGGTTTATTTTATTTATTGCTTGGAATCTACGTAGTTTTCTTTATCTGTTTATGGCATCTTGCAATTAAATCATTTTAATTTTCATTCACGTTTTACCAACTCTCAAAGCTACCATGTTGCTAATTATTGAGCTAATAATTAATCGTTTGAAGCGAACAATGTATTTTTCTCTCAGTGAGTTATCCTGGCTAAGCAATCTTTAAAACAAATTTTATAAATAAGTTACTTTCTCATATTAGAAATAAGGATTTATTAACGAGCATATAATATTTTACAGCACTAAAACGATATTTTAAATGTCACACGTATTATGTCCCGTCCAAATCCGAATCTATACATTTACTAGACGAAAGCGAAAGCAGAATACATTTTTACTAATGCATTAATGGTGCAAAAAGATAAACAGAGTCATACTAAAAATACGATTCATCAAAAAAGCAAAAAAGACAGAGAAGTCTTATAAAATAATCCTCATGACAAAGTTCTACCATAGTAGTATGTGTGGGCACACATTATACAGACCATAATGAAAAAAATAACAATCACTACACATAGGAGGCTAGGACCCATTGGCAGTTGAATATCCTACTACTGTTCAAGATTACCATGAGATTACAGCTCATTGCATGCATAATAACAGACATTCAGTTAGCAAAGTAAAATGCTGTGCGCCTCTGCACACGCACAAAGCTAACCGGATTTTTGTTCCAGCGGGGGATCTTTAGTAAATGTACTGAAATAAAAAAACTCATCTTATGAAAGACGCAAAAAAAACTTCAGCCCTGAACAAGGAAACCGCTGTACTGGGCAGAACATTCAGTAAAAGCAGACACGGACTGAACTACTGAGGGTAAACGCTTATTTTATCCATTAAACAGAAAATTATGAAAATGTAGTACTACACGTATTATGAATAAACGTTTACCCACGATGTTGGAGCACCCGGAAATAAGACCTATTATACAAATGCGTATCGTGAAAACTAACAGGTCAACATCAGAGTCAACATCAATGCATTTAGCGCCAATTATGCTGAGTTCTGACTACAATACGCAACAATTAAATTGTGTATGTAGGAAGCAAATTTGTTTCCTAATCTTTTGACTTGTACTATGAACCTAAAGCACCCAATGGCAGGCTAAATAGCTGATAGTTACTGGTCAGCTTTATTCGGTACAAACGTTCAGGAAAATATCAAAATTATTTCTCTGAAACATGAAAATGAATACATGGAAAATAAGCAATACAGATAGAACATTTCATACTGGCACTGATACAGCATTGCATAGTCATACTAAAGAACAGCTCACAGATGTAAATAATTATGCTGTTAACTCAATCCTTCGCGGTGAATAGACAGAACAGTTAGCAACAGCAGTAAGAAACGAACCCTTGCTTAAGCATTCACATTCAGTAATTGACATTTGGACAAAAATTGCTTCACGCCAAATTACAGGGCCGACACACTCTCTCAACAGCTTGCTATTTACATAGGAATCCTAACCTCTTTCGAAATACTCATTCAAAAAGAACGTTTTTTCCCTACACTAAGGGAGCAGCACAACGATTACATTATGAGGAAATAAAAAATTGTCTCTCTCTATCGCCGTCTAATCCCGCTCTCTAATTACAGGTGGGCAAGATAATTTAGAGTAATGTAGTCATCGATCATTTTCTCTTTCTCAACTTTACAAAACGTTTTTCAGGTTTAAAACAGTCACTTCCCTTCGTCGTCGATTAAAATACATGTACAATAGGGAATAGGGTAGGCCTATGTAGCCTGTATAATATTAGTTCATAACAATGTAGTACAGCTCGTGTAAACCAAGCTTCAGAGATTATCTCAGGCGTTACTAAATAATTTCTTCTGGGATGTATTGATTTCGGGAAACCCTCAGGTACACGTTAGCGGGGAACACCTTTGTGTTCAGCAGGCAGCAGCCGTCATGACCACCCGTTAAATCAGCAGAAATCACGACAAACAAAAAGATCTCGACACCGCCGAGTCCCCCGAGTATTTAGTTAAGTTATAGTAACTGTTACTATAGCGCGCTAGTGTAGCACACGAGGATGTAGGAACTGATAGAGAAACATACATGATATTGTATTTACTTATGTTACTGTAACTGTTACTGTGGTGTGCTAGTGTAGTACACGAAGATACGTTGCAGTAACTGTTACTAGGGCGTGCTGGTGTAGTACACGAGGATATACTAAACTGTTAGAGAAAGGTACATGATATTATGACCAGATTCATTATCTTCAGTGATTTTACTAAAGTGATAATAAGAAACAAGTTATTTTCATCAGAATGCCAACTAAAAATGAGCTTGGCCACAAGACAAAGCCAGATATCGTGCTGGTCATGCACGTGACCGCTCACTTGTCTGTTAGTTTGTAGGCCTTATCAGCGTTAATAAATTAGTACTGATAAAAGTGGTTTCACAGTATAATATTACGACAATGTTGCATTTTGACAGATACATTGATAAACAGCAAATTTGCTTTATGGAGACGTATGTAACGCATCGTTTTTATGTTATTTTGGATTGCTATAACCTAATAATTTTGCACACTTTAGTTTAATTATTTTATGTTAATTTTTATTAACCTGACAGAAGGTCACGGTGTGTTCCTAAAGTCTTCTAGAAAGGACACCTAGAACAGTAAATGTATTAAGCAACCGTTATAGTGTGAAAGCCTATGGCTTCATTTGTGCGTTTTATCTATCAACATTTTACTAAGAAGAGATGAAATGTGCAAATACGATCCAAAAATAAGAACTTGCAAGTCTTCAGGTCTTTTAAAGCAAACTCTCCCATAAAGGACCTTAACGACATTACAAAGCTTTATTACGTTTAATATTAGCGTACGACCGCGTTACGTACTAGCAGGACCCACGTAAATTGTGCCATTGCTTTTGTACGCTAGGTACTAATAGGGGAGTACTTATAATGGTTCTATTTAAATGCTGCTATTAACAACATCGCGTAATAACATTTGATCAATCACATTAAAATCTACCTTTACACATTTGCTATTACTGTACTTACTTTTATTGTTTTTAATTTAGCTCTTTTAAAATAATGTTCTTTGTATTGTTACGTTTATTTAGCTTCTACAATACAGAAATTAATCATAGACTAAATTCGTTGTTTAGTGATGCATGTATATATTGTATTTATAGCGCAATTAATGAAATAAATACATTTTACAAACGCATTTAGTCTGTTATTATTATTTACATATAAATAATCCACATTATACCCTAATCCATTATAATCTACTGATTACAGAACAAATTGCAATAAGTTTAGTAAAGGGAAAATAGAAAAACGATTTATCTTTTAATTATGCGACCTCCCACCACTATCAACATCCGCCCTCATTTCTGACAACAATAATTTAGCTATGTCAATATCTACCTATGATAAAAACTCGTCTAATGATGGTTATCAACAGCAAGGTGATTTACGCAGTTAAGTTTACTCGGGCAATTATAAAACCACTTTGGTCAGGTAAAAACAGGTAATACTATGGAAAGGTAAACACACTGTAAAAACCGAAGGCAGCCCGAAGATTTATCGTTTGCGTTCAGCGCCCCACTAAAGTTATTTCACGTCCATTTTATTTCCGCTTCTAATTAAACTAAACGTACGGTAGATCAATTAATTTCTGTCAGTAAGAATGGACTGATAGTTGTCAAATTAATAGCTTAGAAATCTACACCTCAAGTGTAGTTTTATGCAAATTTAACTTGATAAGGAACGTTAAGATGATTGGTTTCGCCATCAATCACGGAAGGTAGAACGGCGGCTGATGCAAATTTATAATAAATGTAATTAATGTATACATTTTCATATGCTTTAAAATTGAATGTTTATACTTTGGGCTACTTTTGTTTATTGCATACAGTCGTATTAATCCATTCGATTATTATCGATCCAATCTGACTCCATAACAAATGTACATTCACCACCCCTCACTTATGTATATAAGAACTAAAAATTAATTATAATGTTACATTTATATTTTTTAATTAATTACAGTTATACTGTAGTAATGTTTTACTAACATGTGAAAAGTGAACAAAATTCTAATTCTGTAATCTCACAGGATAGACTAGGCACAAAAATAATATGCTCAACGTCGTGTTCTAGACCAGGTATCAAAAAAAGTTTTCGGATTTATTTCAGCAAAAACGAACAGACAGACAGACAGACAATCTTCAAATCTTCCGTTTCAACATTTTCCAAATTTTATTCTGCTCTTAGGAAGAATAGCAACAGTGCGTAGTAAAAAACTATCTTAGCATGTTAGTACATCTATGTTATGTATGTTACACTTGTGATCAATAATTTGTATGGGTGGTTCTGTCATTCACAGCTTCAGATCTGGTGTTACCACGACTGTTTAGACTGCAAGCAGAGATCATACGAGATCAAATGAACGCCCGGGTAACGCGGGCGCCTCACCGGCGTGCATAAAGTACATCTTACAACTTTTAATTAAGCAGTTTTCGGCAAATGATGAAAGCCTTATTGGACTGTATCAACAGTTCCCCGAAGAACTGGTTTTATTGTTAGCGAAACATCTTGCAGGTTTTATAATCAGCACTCGAAACTACTTGTGTGGTTAACTTGTACAAGAGCGGATATGATCTAATACACGATGACAGATATAAAATAACAACAAAACTACCAATGCAATGAATGCATGCGGAGTGTTCTCACCGAATAAAAATTAACTAGTAATGATCACAGGCGTCAAGAGGAAAATCTTGTGTCAGAAGTACTTAAATTTGATCAAAATTAAAAACATTAGAAACGTTAAATGAGTTGGGCGTACGTAAAAATTCGTTAACAAAGCAAACCTGATTTTAAGGCGAGAAAAACATATAGTTCTGAAATGTGCCACTAAACGTGACGTCGCATACATAAGAATTTTTAAAGAGCGTATTTTATAAATTTATGCACAATATTCACAATTTGTGTGATATCGGGATGCACTAAAGACTACTTGTTAAGATATTGTGCCAGCAGGTTAGCAAAATAAAATTCGGGACTGCTAGCTGCTATTAGTTTAACCCAAAACCCATCCACTAGAAATAACAGAAAAACTTAATTAATTCTCCCAACAAGTTCAAATGGCTTTCTCTAGTCAAAGCAAAACTTGAGAAAACTAATTCTGGATTATTGTGCCCGATTTTCAGCTAGAGACAACATTCAACAGACTCAGTATGATTGACAGGAGTCGGTATTTTTATTTGCGACAGTATTTAACTTACTTTAATTTTTTTAATTCATTTTAGTGTTAATTAAAACAAATTTAGTAACTACGTATAAACGTCTTTAGCCAGTAAGCTGGTTCATTATTATTAATTAAGTTGTCACGTAACGTCACGTTTTGTAAAAAAGCCAATGATTTACAGGTAAAATAAATCGAAAAATGGTCCGCAGCGAAAGATGATATAAGCAATGTACATTATACACCAAGACACATATAAACCTAAACCTACGCAATACATCTGATAAAAAATTCAGGCAGCACACAGACTGGAAAACATTACAGATGACGTAAATGAAAACTCTGTAGAAATGATTACATATGTTTAGTGTTGTTAACATGGTTCGTCACAGCAATTAATTTCTAGCTGCACTAGAATTGTAATAATTATTATACCACTTGTGTTTAACGCTTAACAATAAAATTAATATTTATGTAAAACAACATCAGCAACAATCAATACAGAGACTATAAAAAAAGTTACAAGTTTTGCAGTTAAAATTTAAACAACTCACATTGGATTAGACGAGTTCCAGTGTATAGGTGCTATTCTAACAGTGCTGCCCGAATCCAGGCCGAGAGTTTCGAAAATAATTATCACAGTCAAGCACAATACATGCGATTTCATGATTCCGTCATGTGTGTAGAAAAACACACGAATAGCGTACCCGCTCAGTCATTAAAATTTGTCGCCGTCGTCTTATTTTCAAATTTTCATTGTTTTTTCACACAATACACTCACTTATGCATAAAAAGTGACATGCAGTTCATGTTTTGAAGTTTATGGTATAAAAAATTATAACCGCAAGTTAGAGCAAATGAGTGATTCCAACTATACCACTTTAGCAAGCAAATTCACGAGCTCAGTGCCACACAACAAACCGAGCACATTAACTACTTTGTTGTGACTGCTGAATGCTCTATGATTGGGTATCGGCTGCTGTACCGACGCTATGCCTAAAAACTTGTTTATTTGTAAGCCTACAGCGACATCATGTGGTGGGTGCCGTAATGAAAAATAAGTCAACCAAGACGAAGATAATGCAACGATGTGGAGTTACTGGAGTACTATCGACGTATAAAGAAACTGTGTACACAGAGAAATTACGATTAACGATCGTGACTGTGCTGAATAGATCTGGTACATTATCATCATTAATATTTGTTAGCAGTGAACAAAAACAGTACCTGGCAGAAGTATAAAAAAAACTTGCAGTTCGAGAAAATATGAAGCGACTGACAGAAAAAATGCTGTTGGAGAACTACACTTTTTTGTTAAGAGTGCTACTATTTCTTTGGAAAAACTTGATTGATTCATATTGGAACTAATTTTTCGTTATTATATGCTCAGTTAATACCCAACAAATAACATGCAAAATTCAGATCTAACCTCACAAAGTTACAAAACCTACATTGATTCCTTTTTGCTTCAAAAGTGACTCAAGTTACTCAACTGTATGGTTTTTCCGCTTGTATTCTAACGTTTTTGGTTTAATTCCCAGCTCAATAATAACTTTTTGCAAACTGAATACTCTAATAGCCATGGATAATTTTGTGTTTCATGGACAAAGTAAATGGATTGGTGCCCAATATCCATTGTGTCCAACTGTATTCATTACCCTTTCTAAAAGGTTTCATTTGCAATGTTTTTTCTGTTTATTTTGCCTAAAAAAATCTAACCGCACTGTACTGTACTCATTATTTGGAACTTAATATACCTAACCTACTTACTATATATACGAGTTTATTTTGTTACTCGCAAATAACTCATTTCGTCGCATTGTTGTTCACGTTTTCATTCTTGTTCCTGTAATACAGAATTTTGTCATTTACTCATGGTGCATTAAACAATGCTTACTAATTTTTTCCTCAGAATTTGGATCCATGACAACTGTAAGCCATATCGATAATCTGTTAACAACTAGCTTAATTACCATCATTTCAGCCAAATTTTTTATATAGTATTGATCATCATGTTCTGGAACGTGGCCACTAGGGAAAGAGAGAAAAAAGAGCAAGACAGAGATAGAGAGGGAGAGACAGACAGCAAAAAGAAAGTGAGAGAATGCCAAGTTGCACTTGCACCTTGACCGAAATGAGCCTGCGAGTGCAGGCAATGATAGTTTGGCAGCTGGGCAGAAAAAACCGAATGCTTCACATTCCGAACTAATTACCCCAAATTTTTGCGTAAAAAAGCAACATGTAAAAAACAAAACACTCATTATAATCCGTACAAATTTATTATCTGGTGACAAGTACTATAATCACAGAATTTTTCAAATTTCATTGCTGCCATCATTTTCAGCAAAACCTTAGTATTTACCTTGTGTGAAGAGGTGCAAGCATTATAACCTAAATGCACAATGATTCATAAGTGCATGTTTACAGAGTTCCGGAAAAACCTGGATTATATCGGTCTAGTAATAATATTCTCATTACGAAGGAGAGCAATGTATGCAATTGTAGCAAGCATTACAGAATTATATTTTATATAAAAAGTGATGAGCATAATCAAGTTTCAAAGTTACTTACATTAATGTTACTTCATAATGCACCATAACGTCGTAGTGAAATGAATGAATCGGATCACATTTAAATTAACATTTCCACCCTATGCATTCCAACACATTTCACAATAATTGTCAACCTTAGAATTATGAAAATCGGACATAACAAGCACTACAAAAAAGTTATTGCACAAAAGTGACAAACAGTAAAAGATGGCTGCCGTGTATTTTCCTCACAAAATGTATGCAAGTAATTGCCAATATAGATCAACATTTGTGACACACAACTACAACAACATACATAAAAGCTTCATGCTAAAACCTAATATAATTTCTAGTCATCTACTCCTTGACTGCATAGAGAACATTAATACTAAGGAGGCAGCAGCCTCGCCTGAGCTTAGTAAACTGCAGATGTACCGTAACTGACAAGTTTAGAGACAAAGTTAGACACTCAGACGCAATAATTTACTTAATACAAAGTGAAAATTACACTAACCAGAATTGGCAACAGCCCATCAAAGTGGCTTGTTTTATAAAACTTAATAAATGTTAAGATAGTGATAAGACTATAGAACAACAAATTTCCTACAATGTGAAGGAACACCATATGATAATGTTAATTAGGCTAGGCCATTCAATGGAAAGTTATCACATTATTTAAACAAGACATCGTTTATGTGAACACTGTCTTCTAATTACGCTGGTGAGGAGCACACAGTGTTGTCCATCAGCGTAAATAATACAGGTGTTACTGATTTGCTTTTTTTCATAAATGCGATAAACTAGTTTATATGAACTGCTTTGACTGACAAAACACATTGTATATGTATTACAATAATTTTATCACAACAAAATAATATGATCTGTAGAAAAATTTTTCTTCAGCAAACATGCTCAATTTATCCAGGTGACATTCTACACATCAGCTCTTCACAATACACAGTAACAGCTCTGACACTTTCCCAAACGACTTTCCTCTTTACGAGACAAAGAGATCTGTCATTCTTCTTCCCTATCTTACAAACAACTAAATTTGACATTTCGAAATACCTAAATTCTAAACTAAAGTTCCTTCAAAAAAGTAATTTTGATCTCCCAATTAAGTAATTAAAATCTCACCAACGATATATATATCACTAAGTTTCTATTTCTGATTTGATCACCACTTTTCTCAAATTTGCATTCAGAGGTAGCAAAACTTTAAACTTATTGATGATGTCACCTCTCAAAATATATCAGTTATGCATGACATAATGTATTCAAGCTGCATTTTAAAACACGCTGCATAGCTGAGAATGAAATTGTGTATTAAGGCCCGTGGACATGTTCAAAAAGGTATCATAAAAGGAGATATTACTTCTAATAATGTCCTATTCTTTCCTAGGTTTCCGCCTTCGTGGTGATTTTTTACCTTCATCTACCTCTGCTTCCTCTGTGGGCTACAAACGAAAAAAATATTTACTAAACAATATGAGTGTACATCAAACAGCTTATGTACATAGTGCAACAAAGCAAGGTATTCAGACTACAAAGCAGTATATGCAATTGTAGTCAGCATTAGGAGTGAGTATCGAGCATTCAAATCGACATTCAAATTTTATTCGAATGAGTTTTTTTAGTTCGAATTCGATTTGAACCTAAAATTATGGATTTGAATAATTTAACACTTCAACTACATACGTTCTTTATCATTTAAACATTCGATAGCACAGTTTAGCTGCGATTTCTGAGCACCATTTTTAAATAAATTACTGTGTTTTTACTGCAGAATAAATTCACATAATATCACTAATATGCACTATCTTTGTGTTACCGTGCTTTTTATTAATCATTTGAAAATTTAGTCAAAAATCTTTAAACCTAAATTTGATTCGGATTCGAAATTCTGTTCGAGTCTTGTTTGAAATCCACAGACTCGATTCGATTTGAGTTTGCTTTCTAGTCAGCATAACAAAAAATAATAATTTCGTTTTTCAGGAACATCAATAGATGTTTGTCGTTTTGTACGCCGCATGTTTCCACCTGTTTGACATGATGTCGACAGCAGATGATAAAAATAGGGTATATGTCATATCAAATCATGTCATATTTGCAAAAAAAGATTTAAACGAGATGAAAACTGCTAATAAGTCTTTTAGCAAAACGATTATCCAAAGTAAGGTTTAGATTTCCAAAGTTGCTCAATAATTTCAATAATTCCTGATATACTTTTCAAATAAATCAAGTACTCGTAGGCAAGTTACTTAGTTTTTGTTTAACAAAGCAGCATTTTATAAGCCTCATGCCAAATCTTTAACTTTAGAAGTTTTAGTCCTCACGTTTGTTTTTTAAATAACTTTCACACTTTTGACAAAATAGTAGAGGTTTGCTGCGGGCAACATAAATTCATACTAGACGATTATGTTGTACCCATTTAGTTACAGTGTTAGCTAAGATTAGTAATTAGTAAGCTCGTATTTGTCTTTGTTACCTCGGTTTCTAGGTCAGCTTTTCGTGCAGATTTCTTTTCAGGTTCGGCTGCATCTCCACCACCTCTATCGTCAGCATTTCCAATTTCCTCTTCAGCTTCGTCATTTCCACCTTCTTCCTCTTCCTCCTCCACTACGTCATCTGGAGACGTTTCATCTGTCTTCTTCGTCCCAGCATCCTGTTTAACACATTCAACATGTAAATTAAGTAAGTTGATGCGGATGATGCACAAATAAAGTTCATAACTTGACAATGAATTCAAAATTTACAACACTGAACAGCTACGAAAAAACTTATATATCAACTCGGCAAGTATATGTCTGTATACATGAATATAATAATTTCTACATCACAGTTCCAGTAACTTTTATCATCTCCGTAGGGTTGCACCGGATCGGGATAGTGGTTGGGCAAAAATTTGGGCAGGATCCAAAAATTCTAGAACTAGTATATTTCGCTCACCAATCCTGCTTATCATACTTGTTACCAATGACGCCTCATAGTAATCATAACGGCTGTGATTTTAATCAAGTTTTTTTATAGAGTAAATAAATAAAAAACCAAACAAAGAAACAGCTAAATATGTATTTTAATGAAATACAGGACATATGTCAAAAAAGAGAGAATTATGATCACAATTGCATGCAACTAATCATGCAATGTGTGAAACCTTTGCTTGTACTCTGCCACAGTGTACAGATTGCTACATTGGAGCAGACTTCATCTGAATGAGCACGTAAGTAAATGATTCAGATTCACTTTGTTTAAAAAATTTGACAAATTTGTCTAAATTATAAAGTCCTATCTTGGAAACACTTGTAAAAGCAGCATATTACGTATTATCTTAAAGCATGTACTAAAGATTCTGAACTTTCAAAGGCTATATGCAAATTATATGTTATTATTGCAGCCAAATGAGACAATTCATTGCACTTTCTAGCCTTCATTTTAGATCCAAAACGTGGAGAATTGAATCCTTTTCCAGCTCGAAACCGGCAAATGCGGATCCGGTGCACCCCTACTTCTCAGTAACTAATACATGAAGTAAAGGTTGTCAATCTAGTGTGATCTCACTCATGATTTAAGTTTTTTCAGTAGTGGCAATGAAAGCTGTTCTGTGGCTCTTCGGGCCACAAGATGACAGATCAAATGTTTTAAACACAGCAAATGCCAGATGAGTAGCTCCAAATTCCTATTTCTTATATATCATAAAACTATGATTTATACCTTTGTTGCTAAGTCATCAATTATACTTTGTCTATAATTTTGCTTATCGGCTGTCTATATTACGAAAATATGTTTGCTTATCAATCTAAAACAGTCCAGTAGCTATAGACAAATGACTTGTTGAAAATTTGTGCACTATTGACCACGAGTCTATTATAAACAAAATCTTTCGCAGGGCTTTCACTAGTTATCATAGATGTACAATACAGCTTTTCTAGTCAGAATGGATACATTTAGTCATTTAAAAATTACACCAACTATACTAACATCCTCTTAGTAGCTTAAGAATCAAGGCAAAACTGACACCTAAAATCATACCTTTGCTGGTGATGAAGAACAACAGTAAATAATAATTAGAGTCACAGGTAGCACTATCACAATGATGTAGACAGCCCATAGCCATGGACGTTCATTAGTTGTTGCTATCAACCGTTGTATAACACTTTCCTGAATAATGAAATGAATTACACATCAATATCAGTGTGTGAGACCCGTTAACATTTAAAACAGTCATATTATTTATTCACGTTTATTTTGACAATTTAAAATTCTACTCTTTCGATCTGTAATTACATTTTGTGCCTTTGTATTTTAGTATCATCACTGTACTAATTGTTGCTTTTTTGACTTGATTTATAGTATTGACAATGACTATTACAGTCAAAATGATTGTCTATGCTGAATGAACATGTTGTTAAATTCTACATATTCTTTATCACAAAAACGTAAGCAACAACAACAACAAAAAAGATGTCACAGAAAAGAAAAAAAGAGCTCATGAGTTTGGCAATCAGTTCACTACTGCAGCATATCACCTAAGCTGCTCTAGCCAAAATCCAACATTAAATCAAAAAATGGTTTGTTGCTGTTAAAAACATTATAAAAATATGATTTTGTAACTACAGTCAAACCTCTTTATAACATCTACTTTCGGACTGCAAAAAAGTTTTCGTTATAGCGAGTTTAGCATTGTAGTGAAGTGCATTAAAACATACATGTCTTTGCAAATACAGATATTCTGTTTTGCTAAAAAAATTTGGCATTAAGCGAAGATGGCATTATAAAAAGGCGGGCGTTATAACTGTACATGTAAAGGATTCTGCAAAAGTCCTGAGAGTAAATGGATCAGTGACTGCTGACTGTTGTCCCACAAACTGATAACAAACACGATCAGAAAATACCAAAAATGTACGTTTGCCCGAAGGACTAGTGACAATTGAAAATCCTTTGTTAATCCTTACAAACATTGGCTTCCACAGAAATTACAAATCAGAAAACTTGGGTCTCGAAGCAACTATAATTTACTCTGGTAAGGTTCTGATAAATAAAAAACAAAACTTGAAAGTGGTTAATAGCAGCTCACGAAACTTATTATTATTAGTTTACTAATTCCTAGTTTAATTACTGAAAGTGATTAAACAGATTGTTACAAACACATATTATAAAAAATTCTCGCTTTGAAAAATAGATAGAATAATCCCATCTGATTATATTACCAACAGGCAGGAACCTGTGCTCAACTAGGTTAACTCACTAATATAATTGTGTTGTTAACGAAAGTGGATTCCGGGGTTCGTTAAATTGTTTGATAAGAATTTAGCTACAAATGCTGCAAATTTGATCAGAATTAAAGAAACAAGTCGGGCACTGAATGGTTAACAATGCAAAGAAGTAATGGTTGAGCATATGTTATTGTCAAACATCGCAGTGTTGTGAGGTTTAGCACCACATAAAATGTATTAAAATATCGGGTTAGCGATTGAAAGAAAGCGACTTTTGATCCACTTTTTCTATGTTATTATGTTACAATGTTATTTAGTAGATGGAAATGAAATTTTATTTTCCAAAAAGATGAATAATCTATAAGATTTACTAGTATTTAACCATTTTTATTCGAGTGAGCGAGCAATGATTTCTAAGCTAGCAGTACAAAATAAAATAAAAGCGGAATTAATTAAAAATACAAGGTAAAATTATAAACCTACCCCACCAGATGCAAAATCTTCCTCTCCCTTTTTAATGAAAAAACTATCTGTCGCCCATTGATCAGCTATGGCTTTATTGTCAGTGATTATGAAGTTGTCAAACAGTATTCCTTCACTCATCGACCAAAGTTCAAGTGCTATTGCTGACTGCAATCAGAAAATGTTTTATTAAAGGAATTACAAATGTAATAAATGCACGGGGTTTCTTTTCATTATCTTTCTGGTTATAAAGCAACAAGGTATTTGAACTCATATACTTTAATCTAACCATGTAATAGAGAACAGGTGAACGCAAGTGTCACTTACAATAGGTGTCATCTTGTAAGGATGATCATCGTAGAAGTAATTTGGGTTCTTGATTCGCTGTGGCTTCCATTTTCCCTTGTAATTTGGATTCTCAATAAGTGGCGCCGACCACTTGCCTTTATATTTGGGATTATCAATCATTGGCGGTTTCCACTCTCCGCAGCCTACATCACATTTAGGATTAGGTATACTAGGTGCTTCCCATTCTCCGTCCATCTCATCATCCCAGTCATCTGGCATCACAGCTTCCGGATCCGGAATCAGCTCAGGTTCATCATCTAGCCATCCTTCTGGTTTAGTAGCAGATTCATCAGGAATTTTTGCTGGCTGATTTTCGTCCCAGTCGTCTGGTTTTACAGCATTCGGATCTCTAATCCTACGCAATAGATATTCAGATGAGAAAATTTTAAAATACAAGTAACAACTGGAAAAAAAATCATGATTGCAATTTTAGCATGACATTCATTAATATAAGTTAATCGTAGCTTTACTTTTCTTTTTCATCCCAGTCGTCAGGTTTCTTGTCGTTTGGATCATCAATTTCTTCTGGTGGATTCACTTCAGGTCTAAAATATAAAAACAGCAAATAAATGAAATACAGGTAAACCACATTTAATTTTTCAATTCACGCACTTTTTATCTTAATGCAAACTTAAGAAAAGGTGCAAGCCACAAAAACACAAGTTAATATATCTAACAATTTAAGCCTTGGTGAGTAAATGTAAACTATTTTATTAGCCGAGTTTTACAAATTTGGAGGCTGCAAAGCAAACTAGTGCCTAAATTAGTTATAATCCTCATTTTAGCATTAGAAATTGTCGACAAATAAGGTGAGAATTATTTATTATTGAAACAAAACTTGTCTAAAAAAACTTCATTTCTCACTTAGATATGTTTCCTGAAACAGTCGGCAGTGAACCTGATTTTTTATCATAATTATGATCCGTATAACTGCACAAATTGCATGAAGCAAATTTCTCATTAGTACATTTGCAAACAGTGGTTTATAATTCCCTAGCCCAGATTTGTTAAATTAATTTGAGATTACGTCTTTATAATTGGCTACTTTGGCAAAGGTAATTACAGTAGGAGCCGCTTAATAGACTCATTTTGGGATGGAAATATCTTGACCAAATTAACCAACTGAATCAATTAGCCGACGGATGTAACATATTATTGCTATAGAAGTATGAGTCATCACTCATCAGCTTAGTATGCATTGTAAAGGATTTAAACGAATTTACAAATAAATTAATGTCCAAATTCCTATGTGCAATTATTATTTTAAGAATATTAATTTATATAAATAAATAAATGAAACAGAAAATAAAAAATCGCTCAAATCTGATTATTGCCATTAAAAATTACAAAAAATCGGTGGCTTCATTTCTTCATGAAGACGTTTGTTTACGAAATTCTGATACTGATAAAAACATTGAAAATCTGTTTTTGTGTGCTGTATAGGTTCATGCAAAACACATAGTCACTTAGTGTTTGAGCTACAGTTGGTGATGACCTTGTTTCCCCTGTGAAAAGCAGCGGCAGGTCAGGAGCTTCAAAAGCAAACCACTGAGCAAGTAATTAAATGTTGTCGAAACAACGAGGTTAACTGCAGTGGGCGAGCGGGTGATACATTCAAAGCAAAACCACTAGGCTAGTATAATAACGCGTATGATAAACGTACGTGCTTGCAAACAAAGCTGTACTTAACATGACTGTTTCTACCTATGTATAGTGCACAAAAGCAAAGCAAAGATGAGATAAAAGTAGTAAAAGCTCTTTGATCACACACTAAGTAAGTGAAGGAAAATATTAAGTCAATGATGCAGAGTTATTTGAGTCAATTACCGGCAGTTTTTATATATATTTCAATAGGAGCAATCCGTACCAGGCATTTTTGAGTCAATTACGTGACTGATTCTATTGACCGTGAGTCTAATAAACAGCACTTACTGTAATACATTTTTGTCCACATTTTAAAAGTTTCATGAAAAATGAACGGCAAGACAACAGCACGAACACAGACTAGGTTTTGTCTCACATAAGCTAAAAAGCACACTAACAGTTGTTTCAGGGAGTGTTCAATGAATCATTTATGTATGTTCTCCAAAGAGATAGGGAACTAACTAATGCAAGTTATAATAAAGTACTAATTTAACTAAAAACTTTGGCATTGTTTCAAGAAGTGAATAAAACTGATTGAAACAATAGTGATGAATGTACATACGTGAAATCCTCGAGTAAATTGCCCGTGTTGACAACTGTGTTATCAATAAATATCTCAAAGCTGTTGTCCGATGCCACAACTACAAAGAAGCAATATGCCAATTATTATTGTTCAACTAACCAAATTGCTTGCGAGTTATGATGCAACAAGTATCAAAAAAGAATAAGCACAGTAATCGAGCGCAATAATAATAATATTAATATTAAGTGGTTTGTATTTTGTCAAAAGAGTTTTACTTGCCTAACGTATACAAATGTGTTTTCTTGTCTGAAAAATACTTTTCTATGCTTACTGTTGGCCTCTTGGCATGTTTCTCCTGAAAAACACAAAACATACTGAAACATTTAAAATTGTTTTACAATTACCTGATGATTTATCAGCTAGCATTACTACAAATAAAGTACAGTAAGTCCTCGCTTAACGATGCTAACGCGTTCCAGCAAAACACGATATTAAGCAAAACATCGTTAAACTAAACCAAAACTTCCATGGAAAGTAATGTAAAAGAATTGAGATAGGTTCCAGCGGTCAAAATCAATGCTGCTTAAATCATACAAAAAAATGTTTTGAGTTTTATTCATATTTCTACTGATTAATTTCTTTCTGCTTGCTTGAAACCATCTATCTTTCTTACCAATTCCTAGCTAGTGGTCTCTCTTTCGTTAAGATTGTGAAGCTTAAGCAGCGATTGAATAATAAGCACAGCATAGTCAAAGTCAAGCTTTGAGGCAACCTTGAGACAATTTCATCTAGATTCTTAATCTGGTTGCTATACCAACAGCTTGCAAGCAAAATTCATTCGCATAAAGTTTGAACCCATGTGGCTATAAATCGTAAATAGAACTTGCTTAATACAAACGACTACCAGTTAGTAGTCAGTCAGGAAGCATAAACAAACCAATTGTACTGTTTTAATTAGTAGTGTGTTTTTAGAACAGAACATGTGCTGTTTTAATGCTTCAAATTAGGCAAAATTGTTGTTGATAAAATAAAAACTGGGTTTGAGCAAAGTAAAAAAATTGTCGTTAAGGGAAAAAAGGTGTCAAATGTTCAACGTCATTAAAAGGAGAGTCGTTAAACAAGAACTTACTGCATACAATTTTTAATTCATTCAATCAACTACTATTCATAAATACCCTCAGCAAAAAAGTTAAATACAACAACCACGACACTGCACAGATAAATCAGCGAATAATGTCAATTAAATTTTCAATTATATGATTTTGAATGAGATATGTATAACACGAAAATGAAGCAAATAAACTTGGTAACTTCTTATTCGCACATATGCAGTCTCTCATAAATACCTCAAAAACTCCAGTTTTGGGGTTCTTGTGTCGGAAAATGAAATGCAATTTGGCATCGTTACCACATTTATCTGGACCAAACATGATTGTGTAAGGCGTTTTATCAGTAATTTCAGTCAGTTTAAGTTTATCATCTTCACTGAGCAACTTGACGTAAGCACCACCACAATCAAGTGCATTCTGAAATTTCACTTCATACCTGTCACAAAAAATTAACATTATACTGTAGTAGAATAAAGTACTAATGACACTGTAAATACCAACGATATACAATTTCACAATATAATTAAAAGTAACTTATAGATTAATTAAATATTATAAGACATTTTAATTGTAATATCACTTCTTAATTAAGAACAGCAAATGGTTAGTTTGTGGAAAATTAAAAAAAAAGCAGTAACGTGTCTTTAAGTTATATTTGGAGCAGTGCTCCAGATATTTTCAAGCTTCGAAACTTACACAAACAAGTTTGGAAAAAGTTTACAGATTGGAAAAGTAGAGCACGAAACTTAGATTATGATGTCACATTCCACCTGTTTTCCAACTTTGAACCCAAAACTAGCAATTTTAAGTGAGATTAGCTTTTGTCAGCTCCTGTGCTGATATTCCAGTTCTTCTCAGCCCACTTCTAAGTGTATCAATGACTATCTGTCGAGTGATTATAGAAAATGAATATAAATACCAACATAATTTTCCATAATAGATGCATTACCATACTTACTGCATAACAAATGGTTTTCCCAAAAACGTGTATGGTTTGTCTAGCATGGCTGAAATGGCATGATGTTTGGCTTTAGACTGTAAACAGATAACAAACTTTAGAGTTAGAGGGCAACATTGTTGCAACAGCTTACGTTTTTTTAGTTACTGAAAATCAATGTATCATTACAAAATAATCAAATTGAAGGGCCATAAAGAGAAACAACTAACTGACGTAATCAAAATAACACCACTTACAGATCTGGACTGGCTATAAGCCCATGCATGATTTGGGACCATTGGCCCTTTGTCACAAGGTGAAGAACAATTAAACATACTTTGTAATTTTTCAATTAGACTTAGATACAGAAGGTCTTGACAAACCTTTAGCACAAGACCGAGATCACCACGTAGTGGTTGCTCATCTGGCTCTTCTATACTCCACTTTCCATCATATTTTGCTATATCAGCATCAACACCATCTTTCTTAGCTTTTGATCTCACCCACCTATAAACAGAAATTTCAAAATTATGACTTTTTGAATAGAGGCAGAAACCTTAGTCCTGATAACTATTAATTAAGTGGCTGTTTATAATTTAAGTTAATGGACAAGAAAAGGGGCACCTGAAGTAGGTTTCAGAAAAATCGCCGTAAAAATTATACTATTTGACAGCAATTTTATGCATAATATATTGTACTCGCATTAAAAGGAATTTTTGTTTGTCTTTATTATAAATCTCCCTCAATACTGTTCCGACGGCGCCATTACATGACATCGCCTACGCAAATGTAAATCAGGGAAGAAAAGGCAATGTAAAATTATATCCCAAAAAATTTTCCATGCAAGTCTATATTACTTAGAATATTGCTTACCTGCTGGAAAGACTTACGCAACTAGAAATAATAATTTAAAATGTTTGTGCCAATTGGTAAAATGTTGCTGGCTCACCCTCCAGGATACGCCACTCACTAACCAAAAACGTATTTTCAATCTTGTTGACAAGATACAGTAATTTAAAATTTTACTTAGTTAGGAACATGTATGCTACGAATGCTCTGATTATTTTTTCAAACTTTACTCAGTGTTCTCTAAACTTGTTTCAAACGACCTACTATAAAAATGGCTGCGCCTAACAGTCATTGCGGGAGTTTAAATTACAAGTTTTATACAGCATTACGGTCGAAAGGTAGTACGTACGTGGTATAATAAAATTTCAAGACGAATTTTTTAAGCTTTAAGACAATTTATGTAAGTGGAGTGTTTTCTTGTGCTATAAACGCACTTGGACATTGAATTAAACTAAAAAAGCTACACATACTGCAAACTGGAAATGCGTGACATATGTAATATGTATTAAACTGTTTCATGATAACAAAAACTATGAACAAAAGCACGGGAGGCATAGTAATGCAAAGAAGCAAATTTTTAATTCTAACATAACAGACACCTGTGCTGCTTACCACACCATTACTCATATTCATTCTTGAAGAAGTTTAAGGTTCCATCATTTGTGAACAGAAAATAATGGAATTTTACAAGACAATTGGAAAAATATATTCTGGAGCAAATAATGCTGGCAGGTTATACAAGTTTTCTAAAAGACATCACATTTAAGAATGCACTGATGGCATTACAAGTTGAAAAATTTTGCAGAACGATACAACTCACACCAAAATATGTTATGAAATAGTTAAAGGACGATACTTAATTATAAGTAACGAAAATTACAAGATGGTGGCAATAAAGTGTTTCTTTGTTTCCACTCACTAGCAGTGTTCCTATGCTACGAAGAAAAGAAGCAAATGAACTCATAATTTCAAATGAACATTAATTGTGGCAAACTTACGTAGTATCTAAAACATTTTCCGATTCAAAAGGTTCAGCAAAGAATGTGCGACCTTGTGCCACAGGTGGAACATAGTACTTCTGCTCACGCTGAAAATAAGCAATGTACAAAAACATGCTTATTTATCATATTTACAATGGTCCATATGTATAATCTAATTCTAGATGTAATAAGGGTTCTATTAATGCAACCTGCAGCACCAGCAATAGATACTGAGTCTTTACCTTCTGTGCTGCACATTAAGTAATATCTACACTACAGTTCTACAGAATTACTACTCAAATGAAAAAATGAATTCATATAAATGTAAGATTTTTTAAACTGCCAGCACATTAATAGGTAGTTTCATGTAAGCATTTTTTGAACAAGAATTGTCCCAAATAAACATGAAGACCAACGTAGCAATAATCAAGGGCTACTGTCGTTAGGCCTGTTAAAAGAATTCACCACTTAAACACCAATCATTCTATGCAAAAAGCATTGTAACAATAGTCCCCCTACATCCTGTTAGAAAATTAGCCATTTTGGTACACAAAGCTTAGCTAATGTCAACAGCTGTACAGAGAATAGTCCAAAACTATTAAAATTACTCAAAGAATTATGGACTAAAGTGTTAAAAAATAAACTTAAAAAATCCTATTTTACCACCTAGTTACCTAATTCTGACATGCTTATATGAAGTTAAAAATTGTTTTGTAAAAAATGTCATTTTGGCAGTTAATATCAATTCCGCCGACTGACCATTTAACAACATAAAATACATTTAAATTTTTTAGCCTAGTTCTTGAAAATCTTGAAATCTCGGGTTGTCAGGTACACGCATGACATGCGCTATGTATAACATTTAAAAATTTCAAAAACATCATTTCACCTTTGGCTTAGGTGCCACTGTTTCTTCCACTATCTCATCATCTGCATCATCACCCATGTCAACCATTGCATCATCATCGTAGTCATCAAAATCACAAACAGCGACATAAGTGTTCGCTGCTAGCAGCAGTAAGACCAAATAGAGCTTCATAGCAGCGAATATTCCTAAACAAGACAAAAAATAAGGATTTTTTTAAAGAAAATATGAACTTGTTTGAAATAACTTAGAAAATTTTGAATTTAACTTAATATCAACTAATTATTAGAAGAAAATTTAACACTTACAAGAAAAAAAGGAGTCGTTATACCAATAAATAGAAAAACTGCTGGAAAAAACATCTGTTGCTTGAAATAATGATGACGATTGTATTCAACTTTTATACTGTCCGAACGAAGCTTCCCATGGTAAGCAATGTAACAATTGTAATACATGTTATTACGTCTTATTTTGTTTGATTTAAATGTAGCTACTGGCTACCCCAAATAACTGAAACTTTTCATGGATGCTACTGCATTTTTCAAGTAATCACAAGCCGCAGTTACAGTATTAAAACAAGGCAACGAAGACAATGACTGTTTGCCAATACAAAATTTCTTTATAGTTAAATAAGTGACGCAAATTGTTTTCATCTATAAATTCCTGTTTTGTTTCTTTTAAACCTGCCGCCAGATTTCTTTTTGTAGACAGGTGGTTTAGTAAAATCAAAGGCACAGGCATAACATTTCAATGATGCCATAGGCAATTTGAAAACTATTTTAGCAAAGAGTGACTCAACTTGAAATCTCAAATCTGATACTTTTAAGACTTAAAAGCAAAAGACTTGAGACTGAGGACTTACCAACGTTCCTGACCAAAATTCTGTGATCTTTACAATGAGGCCTATTTCACTGATGTTATGTAAATAGCACTGAACATGACATTTTAAAAATTTTATTAATCTTTTTATTTACAGTCTAGTGCATGCACAATTTAATATTCTGGACAGTTGACATAAACTTGTGTTAATTTGCTATGTATGCCTAGTGCCATACAAACATTTAATTAACTTTAAAAAAAGTTAAAATTTGCATTAGCAGATCATCTAGTTAATGAAAAGAAAACCAACTGTCGAACAAAATTCATTGTATTTTAATATACACTTAAAAATTTCGAAATTATCACATAACATGAGTGCATAAAATGACTTGCTCAAAAATACAAAAGAATATTTATCTCCCGCCAAATAAACCTCGCCGCAGACATATTTGAAAAAAATGACAAAACAATGGACAGCACGAAGGTACGCCTAATAAAACTTCTGCAGTTCACTCAGAAATTCTGCTGTTCCAGCTGACTACATCTTTGTTTAACTGTATTTTTGTAAAAATTGGTAATAGGATTAATTAGCAACAACTGCAACACAGTTTTAATTCACAGGGTTATATACTTCAAAATGTGTGAGCACAACACATAATATGACATAATTTCAGATAAGCATGCCGGCATACAGTAGGTACCGGACTGGTAAAACTAGTCAGCTTATAGACATCAGTTTTAACTTGTTAAGGTAAATTCCGTTAATATGTCAGCACTAACTAGCTGAGCTGGAGGTTATTATATTATTGCCAAATCCAACAAAAAGCAAAAAAAGTTAATAAAAATTCATAATCATAATCTCTTGCTTAATAATGTTTTGGATTGCTTGTAGTTGATAACAGTAACTGCAGCTGCAAAAAAGTTTGCTCAAGCATCTGGTGGGATTAGTAATTGTGTGTTCTTACCAAATCCTAAAGTTCTAATAAGCCTAGCTTAAAAGACAATCTCTTTAGATTGGTGTTGCTTAATCAATATCTGAATATAAATACTGCAGTATTTTTTTAGAAATATTACTGAAGTGGCAATGAAATAACACTGTCTAGTGTATATTTATATGATTGCTGTCCAATGTCAGGTCACACTCTTGTATTGCTGTTCTAAACTTCAGTGTGTCCAAGATTTGCACAATAGATGAAAGTAGATTAATCCACAGGGTGATTGAATTTGGTGAAAATGCATATCTAAAACAATCTTCTTTGCACTGGCAGCGTTGAATTTTGTACTGAATTGCGGCTTTCCCTTATATGTCTGGTAAATAATAACGTTTTAGTACATCACTGCTAATATCTACATGAATGTATAACTGTATAAGAATTAAGATTTACAGAACTATTTACAAATTTTGTTCTGCACATCGCTGTTCTGAGCCTAACACAGATGCTACACTAGCATCTCTATGACATATATTATACTAATCTTGCCGTTCTACGCATACCGCTACACTCGCTGAAGTTCCAAAATGAAAATAACGTTAATGCTGAAGTAGGCTACACTACATTTATCCTAATTATTAAGATATATGTATATAATAATTATAATACCAGTTACCCCTACCTATGTTCAGTAGACGAAGATAATCGGATTAATAACTAATGTCGTCTTAAGAATAAGATAGAATCAGACAATTTAATATTGGAATGGAATTAACACCCAAAATAACTTGCATGAAAAACAAGCTTTCGTTTTTAGAAATAATAATATATAGACTCTAGATAATAATATTAATACCTATACACGCAAATAACAGCGAAATTACAAAAGATATTGTAAAGAAATGTAAAAAATGTAAAAATTTACTCTTGTTTGCAAGCGTGCGTAGAAACGTGGACCGTTTCCATTCGCCACATCAAGAAGTAAAATGTGCGTTGATTGGTCGAAACATTCATCGTAAATCCACTCGAAAAGGGGGCTGCAATTAAAACTATCTACCGACTTACCACTTTTAACGACTTCAAGCCTTCAATCATATGCAGCTGTTAGCCTGTTCCTTATGATCGACTACTAATAACAAAAATTATAATAACTTTAATAATAATGATGAAACTATTTTTGGTTACTTTCTAATAATTTATAATATAGTCTTAATGTGGAAATAGTTGTTTTTCTATGGTTACCTATGCGTACATTGTAGACCTAGAACAATCTTGTAACAATCCTTGTTGCACTAGAAGGCTTGTACTGTGCCACGTTTGAAGAATAATCCGTAATCTCTAGGCAACACTGACAATTTGCGATTCTAAGTAAGAATTCAACAACATTAGATATCCAGAATATTGATGATTGCAAATCTTTAGAACATTTAAATGTTAATATTCGAAAACGTGACCCAGAATCTTGAAAGTTGTGATACACCTACGTAACTGCTTTTTATATTATGACCAACCATCATACATCATCATGAATTAAATTCTTACTCTGTCTGCTGTAGACATTGATCGAAATACTACCTGTAGTTACTAGTGCTTTATTAGACCCACTCCTGTCTGCAGCTGACACTATCATGTGCACTTCCGCCATCACAGTAAGTTCTTCTGCTCTTATAGCTGGACTTGGATGAAGCTGTTGAACATTTTAAAATTTATCTAAGACTCTTGGCCATCCTAATTGTTTTTATTTTTCTAGGTGGATACTTGCAAAGTTTAAGGTTTCTTTTTCTAAGGTGATTCAAATTAGCGTTTCACTCAATAATCTCAGAAGACGAATTAGGTATTTTGATCTTTGGGGCATAGGTTTTAAACTGCAAAGAAATTTCTTCAATCTAGTGTAAAGATCTTTATTTTTGATTGTGAATGGCCATCATTTCCTTAAGAGGTTTCTGTAAAGCTGTTAACGTGTCTGCTTTTCTTTTTTGATTAATCATTAAACCCCCTGATTACTCTTAATTAATTTATCATTACTTACTGGTCATGATACATATACTTATATTTCATCTTAACTATCATACATGAAGATACAAAAGTGAGGTGACCCAGCTGTAAGGTCATGTAACTATGATTTTTTGAAGAAAATGAGATATGCACACAAGAATTCTGAACTCAAGGAGGACTTTACATTGAA
The DNA here is from genome assembly GCA_030141605.1 of Tubiluchus corallicola. Taxonomy (NCBI): domain Eukaryota; kingdom Metazoa; phylum Priapulida; class Priapulimorpha; order Priapulimorphida; family Tubiluchidae; genus Tubiluchus; species Tubiluchus corallicola. The sequence continues at coordinate 269,651 of JAQGDQ010000124.1, forward strand.
AGCAAGGCACTTGCAGATAAATATTGTCAAATAAAATTTAATATCATCTTCGTCACTATTCCAACTGTCTTTTTTACAAGAACTTGCAAACAATGCTATATTCCCTTGATGGAGATCTGCAGACATATGATCAAGTCTGGTTGGTAAGCTGGCTTTGTCATGATGCCTGCTTGGTTACAGTGGGCTGATTTCTCAGTTTTTCTAGTTAAACTATACATAAATTACCATAATCTTGTTTTTGCAATAATTAATTGTCATCATCTTAATTATTTCAACTTATCACCGTCATCAGCAGCAGCAGCGGCATCGGCCACAACCCACGTCACATGTTCAGCAACATGGCCAATATGTCATCATCAGTGCAACATTTTTTTAGAGTTTGCCTACTTAGTTTGTAAAGATTTAGCTTTTGAATACCATTTGAATTTGCATTTGTTAAGTTTAAATTAAATTATTAGCTATACCAAACTTTGACTTCTTCTTGACTCTTATTACTTCGTCAAACTTTTAACCTACTCCGAACTTTCAAAAGCTGCGAGTTTCTAACTAGATAGATATAGTGCATGTGACGCGAGATAAAATAAAAATTTAAAGTTTCACATATTAATCTTTGGTTACTGTTATAGTTGACAGTTAACTGCTGCAGTTAAGTACCGTATTTTCCCGTGTATAAGAGACCCTTTTTTGCTCAGAATTTTCACTTTAAAAATAGGGGGTCTCTTATACACGGGAGTAAGTCTTTTCAATCAGATGCATAAATTGTGACACTAATGATTTTAAAGAAATAAGTGCTCTACAACTGTTTTATTTCGAATAATTATAGTTTCCTTTCAATAAATCTTCTCCATGGCTAAATTCTAATGATAAAATTATTAATATTAATCACGAAGTGGATGCAAGATGCCGACTCCAATCTGACACCAACTGGCAAGATAAGAAAGCCAACCCTTGGAGAAGTCTGCAGCTGGGTCCTCAAGGCATGGAATGGTGTAAAGCCAGAGGTCATTATTAAATCTTTCAAGAAGTGTGGCATCTCCAATGCCATGGACGGCACAGAGGACAATGTCATTTTTGAGCAGAGTGACTCCTCTGATGATGAACTGGCTGGAATTGCAGTTGATATTTTTGATCAGAGTGATGAGGAATTTAATGATTTCTATGATGAATAAAGTTATTCATTACCAAAAAACTTTTTTCCAGAATTTTTGCCTAAAAATTGAAGGGGTCTCTTATACACAAGGGTCTCTTATACACGGGAAAATACGGTATATATGAAAAAAAAATTGCAGAGTAAACTAACTTTTAGTGGGTGTTGTAAACATAACATCTTCAACTTTTCTTATTTTGTAACATCACTCAGAAATCACATTTTTCTTAAAAAAGGACTGAAGATAATGAGGCATGCTGGTCATTATTGCTGAATACTTGTAAACAAGTGGAACAAATTGTTTTTAGTTCCTCAAAACAAAAGCCGTTGTTTCCTCAAAACTTGTTTATTTTTAGATACGAGAATTTGCAGGTCAGCTTAACAAGTGCTGTATACAGTGAGCAATATGAAGTTAATAATAAAAATAAAGCAGATGATAAGGTAATTATATAGCACAAATTCCAACTTTCATTCATGATAAAAGTGCACTGTAACTACGTCTTATTGACTTTCGCAATAATAATCGTACTGAAACCTTTGTGACCGTGACTCATCGAGTTCGCACGAAGTGCTCAGTGTTATGAGGTTTCTTAATTTATTATTATTCCGCAATTTGCTATTTACTTAGTAATAATGTTACTATGTGTAACGAATTTTTTATCAAAAATAGGTTTTATACGATTACAAAATTGGCTAAACAGTCGCACTGCGTAAAACAGTTCGAAAAATATCATACAAGTTTATAGCTTTACACAAACTAACATTATTTGGCGCTAATTTTTATCGCGGACTAAGATCTATCACATGTAGTATATAACCTTGCAAAATCGATGACGCAGTAATTTTTCGTTAGCGTCTTTGTTTGTGAGATTGTCAGAAGTTTTTGTTTCACACCACAAGTGTAATACAGAAGGTAGGATTTCACGTACGTTTAATTACCTTGTAAATTTGAAAAGTGTAACAAGTAAATGCATTAATTCGCAATACATATGCGTAAGGTTGTAAAAACTAGTATTTGTGTGGATGTACTTCATTATGTAATATAGCTCAATGATACAGCTGTATTGTGTAATAAACAAATAATTTGTTTCTTTTCATTTTTAGTATCAATATGCAGATTTTTGTGAAGACTTTGACAGGAAAAACAATCACTCTAGAAGTGGAGCCAAGTGACACCATTGAAAATGTAAAAGCGAAGATTCAAGATAAGGAAGGGATTCCACCAGACCAGCAGCGCCTTATCTTTGCTGGAAAACAGCTTGAGGATGGCCGCACATTGTCAGATTACAACATTCAAAAGGAATCTACTCTTCACTTGGTCCTGCGTCTAAGAGGTGGAATGCAAATCTTCGTGAAGACTTTGACTGGCAAGACGATCACATTAGAAGTGGAACCAAGTGACACCATTGAGAACGTCAAAGCCAAAATTCAAGATAAGGAGGGGATTCCTCCTGATCAGCAGCGTCTTATCTTTGCCGGAAAACAGCTTGAGGATGGCCGCACATTGTCAGATTACAACATTCAAAAGGAATCCACTCTTCACTTGGTCCTGCGTCTAAGAGGTGGAATGCAAATCTTCGTGAAAACTTTGACTGGCAAGACGATCACATTAGAAGTGGAACCAAGTGACACCATTGAGAATGTCAAAGCCAAAATTCAAGATAAGGAGGGGATTCCTCCAGATCAGCAGCGTCTTATCTTTGCTGGAAAACAGCTTGAGGATGGCCGCACATTGTCAGATTACAACATTCAAAAGGAATCTACTCTTCACTTGGTCCTGCGTCTAAGAGGTGGAATGCAAATCTTCGTGAAAACTTTGACTGGCAAGACGATCACATTAGAAGTGGAACCAAGTGACACCATTGAGAACGTCAAAGCCAAAATTCAAGATAAGGAGGGTATTCCTCCAGATCAGCAGCGTCTTATCTTTGCTGGAAAACAGCTTGAGGATGGCCGCACATTGTCAGATTACAACATTCAAAAGGAATCTACTCTTCACTTGGTCCTGCGTCTAAGAGGTGGAATGCAAATCTTCGTGAAAACTTTGACTGGCAAGACGATCACATTAGAAGTGGAACCAAGTGACACCATTGAGAACGTCAAAGCCAAAATTCAAGATAAGGAGGGGATTCCACCAGACCAGCAGCGTCTTATCTTTGCTGGAAAACAGCTTGAGGATGGCCGCACATTGTCAGATTACAACATTCAAAAGGAATCCACTCTTCACTTGGTCCTGCGTCTAAGAGGTGGAATGCAAATCTTCGTGAAAACTTTGACTGGCAAGACGATCACATTAGAAGTGGAACCAAGTGACACCATTGAGAACGTCAAAGCCAAAATTCAAGATAAGGAGGGGATTCCTCCAGATCAGCAGCGTCTTATCTTTGCTGGAAAACAGCTTGAGGATGGCCGCACATTGTCAGATTACAACATTCAAAAGGAATCTACTCTTCACTTGGTCCTGCGTCTAAGAGGTGGAATGCAAATCTTCGTGAAAACTTTGACTGGCAAGACGATCACACTAGAAGTGGAACCAAGTGACACCATTGAGAACGTCAAAGCCAAAATTCAAGATAAGGAGGGGATTCCTCCAGATCAGCAGCGTCTTATCTTTGCCGGAAAACAGCTTGAGGATGGCCGCACATTGTCAGATTACAACATTCAAAAGGAATCCACTCTTCACTTGGTCCTGCGTCTAAGAGGTGGAAGGCACTAATTTGTACATGAATAAAATTATGGTTATCGACTTGGAATTTGAATTTAGAAACAATTTCTCTTGTTTTTGTAATGTTTGATTTTTATTCTTTTTCACTAGTTTTGCCTAAGAACAGCTTGCTTGATAAACTAATCTGTATTTTGTATTTGTCTTTTTGTTTAGCTGAAATGTTTGTTTTTGCACCAAAAAACTTGATTAATTTTTCTATTTTAAAATCTAAAATGGTGTGATTGCTAATCTCGCAAGGAAATAACTTAATGCACGGTTAGTTTACACTGGAAAAAAATTGAATCTTTTTGGCTTTTCACATAACCTTGACTACATGAAAAATTTTGTGCACAAATGTTTAATAAAGAATTATGTTTTCATGCATAAAAGGATTTTTGTCTTATTGAATGTACCAAGTATTTTTAGTTGTTGAAGTTGGGTTTTATGCAGATGGTTTACCTGGGATTCTATCCTAGTTTGCTGCTGAAATATGTTCTAAATAAATATGTGTGCATGCATATAAGATTGCATATAGAATATACAACTCCCTGTTAAATAAAGTCAGTCAAGTTTTTTATTTAAAAATGGCTTCTTGCAGTGCTTAAAATATTCAAGTACATTAATATCCTTGTCTTTAAAGGCTAAATTGAAAATAACTTTGATAAAATTAAAAAAATTGATTGCGAAAAACATAAAACAGGTAGTCGCAAGTAATAGGTGAAGCTTTAAGTGTTATAATTAAATTGGGTTGCAGAATAGGGAGTTGCGTATTTCATTTTCTGCAACAGATGGCAGCACAACAAGCATTTTTGCTACTAATCAAGATGGTTCCTTCCATGAAATGGTTTTAGCTGTATTAAATTATTATAAAATTTGTTTGTCATATTCATCATGATTAAAGCTATATTGGTGTTTAACAACCATGGAAAGCCGAGACTTACAAGATTTTTCCATTATTACGTGAGTACCGTTAGTCTTAGACCAAATGTTAAGTTAGTCTGAAATAATGTTAAAACCAGCAATAATTAGTGATAATAATGGATGTATATACACTCAATGTTTGTTACGTCTAAAACACCGCCGCTTGTTCGGCATAATGATTCTCATCTCAGTAAATCATCTTTATGACTCTGTCACTCAGTGCATGCCGAACTGTATAAAAAGATGTAATTTTTATAATGGAATTTTGGTCTTACTATTGTGGCATTTTCAGTGTTGCAGTAAACAAATTAAGAGTATAATGTTTACCATTTTACTGTTTTTCAGACGGAAGAAGTGCAACAAAATATTATTCGCGAAACATTCCAGTTAGTTTCGAAAAGGGATGACAGTGTTTGTAATTTCCTGGAAGGTGGGAGGTGAGAATGAATACTTCACTAATAATGTGAGACTAACATTATTTATAATTTCTAATGCTGCTACAACTTTCTGCTGGTACAGTGTGTTCCGAAAGAAAGAGTGCAGCAAAAATCAGGTAAAACCCAAAATACCGCATGCCAGGTATAATGCGAAATCTTTTTAGAGTCTGTGTATGACCCGACCATGGTATCGAACTTACGACCCCCCAGATGGAAAATAGATGTTCACAATTCATACATCAAACAAAAGATCTTCAATCTAGTTAGTAGTTATTCATTAATTTGTTAACTAGCAATGTGATTTTATTTGTAGATATCATCTGTACTGACTGCTTTTCCATCTAGAAACTCCCTTTACAGTCATTTTTAGAACACGCTGATGAAAATAAACAAAATGTTATAATCAGGGGCGTATTACCCAATAGGCTAATTAGGCATTAGCCTAGGGCGCCAGAGCTTGAGGGGCATTACATTTTAGGAAAAATTCTTATTCTCCTCAGAAAATATTTTTTGTACATTTTCATGTTCATGTAAAGGGCACATTTTATAACAGGCAGTTACTGAGACAGCTTTTATATAAGTACCACATAATGAACAGGTATTACGCAACAAGCAGTCTCACAGCCTGCTTGAATATAAGCGCTATGCAAATACATCCCATCAATAAATATAGAAGAAATATTCCTGTATTACTCCTCTTGGACACTAAGCTTATGTCACATCTTTTTCTACTTTGCTGGATTAACATGTAATGTGTATTAAGTGTACAAATGAAAATTTATAAGAAAATTGTCAGAATGCACGTATTTTGATCTAGTGAATTAATTTATTCTACTTAGTTAGGCCTCTAGGGCCTAACATAGGCCGTTTTTTCACCACATGGTAAATTTCAAATGCATACACTCTTAAAAAGTATTTAAGATTTGTTTACTTTCTCAATTGTTCTATATCAAACAATGGGAAAAAATCAACTAGTGCTTAGGTGATACCACAACCCAGTGAGTACTAGAAATTTTAATACTTTTTAACACTAGAAAACCGTTTATGATTTTGAAAGTCATAAGCTGAAGATTCTGCAAGTGTAATGTTATGTAATGCAGTGTGAATGTAGTTTCTGTTACCGTAAATCTTTTATTATAGGAAGATTACTTGTTACTATTTCCTTTGTTTTTGCAGTTTGATAGGTGGTGCTGATTTCAAGTTAATATATCGTCATTATGCTACATTGTACTTCGTTTTCTGCGTAGATTCTTCAGAGAGTGAACTTGGAATTCTTGATCTTATTCAGGTTTGATCTTCATTTGTCATTTTTCTAAAAAAATATGACATTTTAGACCCGATGCAGCAAAGCCACATGGTCTGAAATGTCAGCTCTGAGAGAGGCATTAGCATTGGAGTCTAAAATGTCACCTTCGTAGAGTGCAGGGTACCAAGTTAGCACTGTCTTTGTAGAACCATCTTTTTTTATTCATCCGTAGTGCCATCTAGCGGCCGTAATTTGAATAACACCACACAGGGCAAAGTGTAAGACTGAAATGGTTAACCGTTTAGAAAATCACTAACCATTCAACTATTACTTAGCCAAGTTTTTTACGTATCCATATTAATGAAACCTTGTATCCTTTCTCAGTTAGCGTATACAGTTAGCAATGACCTGCTTGCATAAAATTATACTATTTTCAACATTGTTTCAATTAATCTGTTTATCTAAGAAGCGTCTAAACAGTAAATTGCAATAAAGTTTTTCACTAACGAATGCTACAAGGATGCTGCCATATTGAACGTTCTTGCTGGCTAGATTTGAACCGCCTCGCTTCCTCGTGCAAGGAATAAATGAATGAATATATGACACCATCAGGGATGGCTAAATGGCTAACCAGCCGCAATTAATAACATTTAAATGGTCAGTTAAAAAACCTAACCGTCTCTTCCCTGGCAAAACATAAGTGGTGCAGAATACCTTAATAGAAGCTCCAAGTCTGGTGAGACCGAGTGAGTACAGTACACAGTCTAAAGCACCAGTTCTGTGAGTAAATGTGGAGTGCATTATTTATAGTCCTTGTTCTGGGAGTACAGCACTTGTTTTGGAGACTGCATGGTAAAAGTCCATTCTGCAGAGTACTTGCTTTAAAAACTTCAGAACATCATGGGAGTGCAAAGACCAATTTTGGGAAAGTGTATAATCTAAAGTAATAGCTTAGTAGGGCACATTGATCTGACATCTTAAATCCAGGGACATACTCTGAGAAATTCCTCACTAGGTCATGGTCAAAAATTAAAAAGGTCTGCTGTGCATGAAATTTTATAATAAAAAATAGTTTGCTACACACATTTTTATATGGTTATAGTCTAAATATCAGTGATTAATCATCTTGAATGTATTAAAGAAATGCAGGTAACGAATTTTCTGACAAAAGGCCTTCTTGCCTTGTTGGTTTTTGAGGTGAGAGAAAAAATTCTACTCGAAAAGAAATAACACTGAGAAAAACAAGGAAGCATGAGTCAAAAACTAAAGCGTGGTAGCACCAGAAATGTGCAGTTTATTTTCAACAGGCTCAAGTTGATAAATTGGCCAATTTTGGGAAGAGTAGGAGTTAAAGAAATGCATTTTAAAAGACATGGTGTTATTACAGGCAAAACTGGAACAACAAAGTTTTTTCCTTCAAGTACTACCAAGACACGTAGTTAGTTAACCGAATTACTTCTGCCATAATATTAAATAATAAATGGTACCTTTACTTAAGGTTCTTAATGTAAAATCCACTGGAGCTGGTTCAGCCTAGTTGAATCAGGTTGATGTGAAAGGTCAGAAGTTGGAGGCAAAATTTTAAGAACTCCTAATGGTGGAGTCTGGAGGCTTTCAAGATGGACTCCACAAACCTGGTTTTGATTAGAATTCTACATCACTAACGTTGTGAAGCACAATAAAGAAGCTCTTTGATAAATTCACCTTTCACATTGCATTACAGGTTTTTGTAGAGACGCTCGACAAATGTTTTGAAAATGTATGCGAACTGGATCTGATCTTTCATGTTGATAAGGTAAGTCACCTAAAGAAAAGTTAAAAAAACTTTTTGTTGCCATCTCCTGGTGAATAATTTAAAAATTAAGCATAAAAAAGAATTAAAAAGGTTTAAAATACAGCCCAAAAAACTGCAAATCCTGCAATGTGCCTTGAACTGCGTTGCAGTCCGTTTGTGTATTATAGACATCAGCAATGCTTCAAATTATATATTACTTGGCTTTTGTTGAATGTTCTGCTTTTTACTCTCTATTTGACTTTTACCTCTCAAAATTTAAGAACGCTTTAGTTAAAATTTTCCAATTTTTCTATTTTTTAAGCAGTTGCCTGATAATAGCCATATTTAGTTTTACATTTACATTTAGTATGTAATAATTATAAAATCAAAATGCAATAATCATGAAAATGATTTGGTATGGTTATTTGATGAAACATTCAATATGCGAAACAACCTTGATTGCCATTAATTTCTTGTCTTTTATAGGTTCACTACATACTGTCAGAAATAGTAATGGGTGGTATGGTACTTGAAACCAATATGAATGAAATTGTTACTCAAATAGATGCGCAGAGCAAACTTGAAAAACAAGAAGTACGTATATATTTCCTACATGCACTTCTTTTTCTTTTTTACTCATGTTTAGTATTATCTATAACTTGCAGTAGAAGTGTGTCCTATCGTACTGTACGATTTTTAAGGACAAGCAAACGTTTATGACTTCATATGCCAGCTGAAAACACTACAGTAATAGCATGGCAGTCAACGTGTTAAACACTTCTGGGACGAATCTACCAAATAAAAGAAATAAATAACATGCCTTTCTTTTTCAAAAAACAAGTTTTTATTTAGAGTTATAAAATGATTGAAATTTGTGACTTTGACTGGTTCTCTAGCACCTAAGTAATAGTTAAGTTGTGCTGCCTAATGGAGTTTCCTTTCTGAAGAAACGTGTGCATTTTTCTATCTATCTGTCTAAAAAATATGCCTGTCTGTCTTTGCTTAGCCTGGGTTGGCTTTGATGACAGAGTAGTAGACTACAAAATCTAAGACCTAGCAGGATTCCACCTAAAAGCTTTGTTTTTGCTTGCATTCTTGTGTGTGTGTGTGCGTGCATGCGTGTGTAAGGGTGTGTGTGTGTGTCCATGGTTTTGTAAGCTCGGTGCTTATTGGGTTGAATTGCAAGTTTACACCATGATTGTTATTTATTTTCAGGCTGGTATTTCTGCTGCTTCAGCTAGAGCTGTTTCTGCAGTAAAGAACATGAACCTTCCTCAACAAATAAAAGATATGAAGCTTCCAGACTTGCCTAATATTGGCAGTCTTAAATTCTGATATAGTCTGCAAATGTTATTATTAGAACTGTAATTGTTATTGTTTTGTACAGTTTGGGCGTCTGCAAGCCAGAATCCAGCAGCTCCCAAAGACAGGGCCTAAAAGATAATGATCCTAGTACACCCTCCAAGAAATTAAATAACTGGGATAGGGGGAGCGTAACAAATGAAAAACTGCAAGGAACTGGCCATCTGCTTGTCTTTGGTCATTAAAGAATAAGAAAGGGTAGGAAAATGGAATCTTAAAAGTATGTCCTAAAAAAACTCCATGCAAAGTTATATTACTTAACATTATGCTTACCTGTTTGAAAGACATATATACTAGGAAAAGAAAATTCTCAGTAATTTTAATACATTTTGCGCTAACTAGTAAAACGTTACTGTTTCACTGGCCTCCTGTGCAGCAAAAGGTGTCACTAACTCACTAGAGAACACATGATTAATCTTATTGACAAGATAAATTAACATGATTAATCTTATTGACAAGATAAATTAATTTGTACTTTTATTTTATTAGTCAAGTGTGAACTATGAATGCGCTGATTATTTTTTGAATCTGAACTTGCTTCAATTTCTTACTCAACGACTGACTCAAAAGACTGCACCTAATTGACAGCACTGCTCTGCAGGAGTTTAATCTTTCAAGTTTTTTTAATAATTAATAATTTTACTGTTCAAGTATATTTACATGATTTATTTCGTATGACTTTCTTGTCAGTTTGTGTAATTTGTATCTGTTGTGCATGACCTGGCCTTAACTGTATATTCATTTTAAAATATCGAAATCATAAATTAGAGAGATGAGTGTATAATCACTTACTGTTATGTAAAAAAATGTGACTATTTATCTATATAATTTATAAGGATGACTGTATGTAAGTATTATGATTTGTCATTTAATTGGTGTGTCAAATAAACGGCTGTTCTTTACATATGTAATATGTATATAATAGCTGTGTACAATCTGACCCAGTCTCTTCGAAGTAATGGTTTTCATCACTTGCTATGTACCCAAATGTTTTTTCCATGTACAAATTTACCATCTGCATAAATGTGAAGCTTGCATAACATTGTTTAAGCATCAACAGTAAACATAGGCATAATAAATTTTATTTCGTTTTTTTATATTAATTTGTTTTTCTAGAGTATGCAAAATGCAAAGGTGTAAAAAGTCTATTTTTCCATTTGAAACAAGCAAAAATACTTTAGGAATAAATGGAGTGGGCAGCAAGTATTACGCAAACATGTATTAACTAATTATGCATGTTGAATGCAAGCATAGTTTCACGAGAATAGCACTTTCCTTATGGCCTTGTCATAGAAAGTATGGTACCAGCTATTTATGCAAGATGACAAGTAGATGGCCGTGATAGCTTTCCAGGGATTTTGAAAGTCGGAGTGGACCAGGAGTTCAGGCTAATGCTGTAATTTAAGAATTTGAATGCTGCAAGGCAGAAGCAAGCAGTTGAATGGACCACAAAAATCTTGGTACCACCTTATATCGTTCCATATTGCCAGCACTTCCAGCAGTCTTAGAAGCCAATTTTATAAGCTAACAACAATTATCATAATACCCACATGTGCTCTTACTGTTTTAGTCAATATTGCAATTACAGAACAGGCCAGTATGCAACAGTACTAGGCGAGCTGTGCAAATTCCTGCAATTCAAACAACACAAATAGATCATATAATATAGGAACCTCAACTGTAGGCGAGCTGTGCAAATTCCTGTAATTCAAACAACACAAATAGATCATATAATATAGGAACCTCAACTGTGCCATTCGAAAGTAAGTAACCGTGTAGTGAATAGTGACTACTGAGTACTGACTAGTAACTACAACAAGCGATGATAAATACATTCAATAACGGATTTTGATGCAACAGAAAGCGGGCGAATGAATTGAGCTACAGATGGTATTTTTAGCGGTGCGCCACTCAAACAGATAATAGAAATAATAATAATGGCTGCACCCAAAGAGGTTTAATCAGAGATTTGGGTTAATTAAATACGGTAAGATTAATATTTTACAGCAGGGATGTGCAAATTATCTGACTAGCCGGGCCACATTAAACTTTTCTGCTGGCCCACATATAGTTTGGTCAAGGAGCCAAGAACAGTAGGACCTAACAACGATTTTTTTGCATTCGTTCTTCCTTTAGTGTACGATGTTGTTCCTCTAATTTAGCAACAGATGACAATATCGAAGCAAATGTTCTTCGCACATCATTACTACTACCCAGAAAACTAGTATTTTAGAAGTTATTAAAATTTACATTAAAAACCATAGATTTCAACTTTTATGTCAGTTAGTTGCAATTTTATTACAATGCATACTAGTAAAGTGTATCACACAGCCTGTGCAGTACAGTGCATATTAATCTGTCTTAAAACATTCGATGTTCTTCTTCAATTCTTCTATTTTTATCCATGTTTCTGATCTACAAGAACACTCTCACCCGATGAAACGATGAAACATCCACTGATCGCGGCGTGTACTACTAAGCCTAAACAGAAACTAAAATCTGGGAATCCCCTATATCAGGTTGCTGGCACTTATAAATTGATCTGCCCAGTCGTCTTCTTGGTCATAGTAGGTAGATCATTTTGACTTGGTTATTTTATAATTTTATTTATAATTTATTTATTTAGAATTTATTTTGTAAAATAAACAAGTCTTAATGATCTACCTGTTATAAGAAGACGACTGGGCCAAACAACCGGCCTGATAATAGAAGCCTATGGATTGGCTGGTTGGTCTTCCTGGTAGGGCAGGAGACTAGATGACCCTATGGTCCTTCCCTGCCCTGCTCCCAGGGCCTATTTCAGCCTAGGTGAGGCCCGGGGAAGTGGGGCATGTGAGGCCCAGTCGGGGGGGGCTACCGTGGTTGGCGCCCAGAAAATTTTTCAACTGCTAGAACGCCGGAGAAGCATTTTCGAAGAGAAAATATGGAGTTATACAGTTGTTAAAGGAAAGAACAATTGAAAGAAAAACTGCTTTATTCTCAAGACCAGTCCTTAATACTTGTCAATACTGGCAAACGGCGCACGTGCGGCAAGAGAGGGAGAGAGGAGGCAGTATGTTCGCATAAAGCAAAAAAGTTACCTTGGAGCGAGGCCCCCTGGAGGGTGAGGCCCCGGGGAAGTATCCCCACTTCCCCCCTTGAAATAGGCCCTGCCTGCTCCATGATTATAATTACTTAATATTTACAAAAAACTTTTGATGTTAACTAATTGGAGAAAATAAATGTTCTATGTCTATGTCTCGCTTTTCGTGCACATTTGAGTGTTTCAATGGGGGCTTCCGTGATAGTTGCTAGGTTCTGTGAGTACATCGTTTTTTGTGTTCCAAGTGAGCAGCGTGAAATATCGTCACGTCCGACAGTGACATTAAGTGACAATCGTCTTGCAGGGGTTAATGCCACCCGTTCTAGTGAAAAAAAACTACCCAAACTATCAACGCGATCATTGCGGACTTCAACTGGAAACTTGTTTCTCAAACTTGCGACTCCATTCATCGCCCAGGCCACACTTTCATTAGGTTGACAAACTTCTTCACGGGCCGCACAAAATCTGTCGGCCGCAGTATAGACACCCCTGTTTTACATTATTAGTATTTAATGTTTTAAATATTGCAAGCGAGGAATGTCAATCTCTATCCTTTATTTGAGTACTACACTTGTATTTCTGTCTGTTATAATGTCTGTCTGGTACAAGGGAAACACCTTAGAATACCCTTTTAATTGTAGAGGTTTGAAATCTGACATAAAAGTTAAACAGACACACATTGCAAATGGTACGAAATTTGATTTTTATTATGGTGGAGCTAAATATGGCGTCATAGGAATAATAGCCAAGCAGTGACTTAAAGCTATTTTTCGGAAATGACTGAAAGGATTTGTATGCTACAAGTAGGTATTAGTAATGTCAAATATGAATTGCTTGCTCTTATGCAGCTACATTACCAAGTACATTACCAGCGAAAAACACCCTTGAGTTGCCAGAGAAATTTTACAGTGATTTACATGTAGGACGTCATACAATCTATAAGTAAAAGGAATATCTATAAGTGCATGAAGTTGATTATATACCTGTTCCAACCATCTGAAGTAATTCATAAAGTCATGATTCATTCCTTTCAGCTATTTTTAAGATTAACAAATAAAAACTTTATTTTCAGTTTTTCTAGTGTTGTACGTGTCCACACTTTTGTCTTTTATATAATTTGCTATTTGTATTTTTCTTCATAGTTTTTCATTTTGCTAATGGAATCTTTTGTTTTTTATTTAGGATTATCCATGCATTACAATGGAAAGACTACCTGAACATTTTGCTGAATCAAGTTCATCTCGTGCTGCATTCTCCACAGATGTTGAATGTTTAAGTAATGAGAAATCTGAGGATAGAGAAAAACACCTGGAAGATTTATTCAAAGGTTGCGCCTATTGTACATGTTTAATAACAGCTTTGTGATTGAAATAGTGTTGATAGTAATAAAGTTTGATATATTGTCATATTTCAATAAGTGAATTGCATTCGAAAATTTAAAATTTACTACAGTTTTACTTAACAAATGCATTTACAAATTGGAAGGAGAAAATTTATTTTAATCTTAGTATAACAAGCACAATTTTTTGCACAGTACAGTGAACAAATACATTCTGTAATGGTCTCAGTTTTTTAAATAATTAAGGTGGCAATTTAAATTTAATTCTTAATGACAAGAATAGTGATAACTATTAAAATTCCCACATTTAGAACATTTATAAGGTTTGATGTTTCAAATGACTGCTTTGGTGTATCATCAGATGGTCATTTGAAAAACAAAAAGGGGAAAAGATGGAAAGAACCATGTAAATTTACTAACTATTTTTTATTTTTTGTTACATTATTTACACATGGAAATCCAGAATTTCAAAAAAGATACAAATATGTATTAAAATCAATAAGGCACATCTAATGAAAACATGTGGAAAAACACAGATGTAGGAAACAAAATCATGGCTACAGTCACTGTAATTGGGAGAGAGGTGCAAAAATTGTTTTTGTGATAATAGGTCGTCGTAAATCTATCAATTTGCTGAATGGCTACAGAATATTTTAAAACTAAGAAGATAAATATATTTTAAAGGAGTCAGTATTTGCAAAAGACATTTTAAAAAGATTTAGTAGCAAAAGTATGATAAGCACCTTGGGTAATTAGTAAAATCACTTTAAAGTCGCTTATTTTAACGCTTGGTTGCTCCCATTTTCAGCACTCATTTTCCACCTATGATGTCATTTGTTAAGAAAAGCAGCCCACTGTCAATTTCTACAAAAGTAAAATAAACTTTGCAAAAATTAGATTGTGATATTTCCATGACGCGCTTACGAAAAGTCACAAAGTCCACCAGTTACATAATAATTTTGCAGTGAATCGCGCTTGAAAATTCTGTACAGTGGTAATATTATCGACAGTTTTTTGCAAGTTTCTTTGCTACATTTTTCGAAATTTAAGTGATAGCAGTAAAATAAACTTAACATGCTGAATGACATGTCCTTTCCTTTCCTTTAATATTTAAATTCTTGTAAAAATTTAACAATATAACAAGTTGGCAACCCTTGTCATAACATTAGATTAGTACTACAGTAGCATGCAATATCTAGCACTCTCATTATGTTATTTTTTATAATCTTTCATTTGAAAGCAGGTATAGATACCTACTACTTTTAAGTCATTTTTCTATTTTCATTGCTAAATTATACAATTTTTATGTAGCTGTGATTTTTGTATCAGTATACCATATCTTAATATTTGTCTATAAAAATAACTTTACACACAGCCTATTGCAATTGTTTTTTGGTTTATGTAGTATTTAAACGTACATTGCTTTGCCAATATGTACATTGTATGTATTTTGTGCAAATGAAACTGAATTGAATTGAAAATTGTTTCACTAATTTATTACTATCTTTTTCAGATCGCTACACAGAGAAAGATCCAGGATATATTGAGACCCTTGAAAAGGCAAATCCACCTCCGCCTTGTGTAAAAGATTGGTGGAGTAACGTGCGTCCAAAACGAGACTTCAATTCAACAAGGTTTGCAAATTACAACAGTTCGTTTGTTAAGGTGAAAAATCGACAATCTGTCTAGCACAGGCAGGTGAATTTGATGCAAAATTTGGTTTTTGAAACGAGACTGGAATCAGAATTTTTTAAAGTTTTTATTATTATAATGTCGTTGTATTCTTGACAGTGGGAAAGATTCTACTTACTTTGTTTAAAAGATTTTTTATGGTTAGCAATAATGCATACTTCACGCGTGTAATGCGCTGTCAGTCCAGTTACAGCAGCAATAATATAGGATGATTTAATTACTTAACTGCTGTATAGGTGGCAGCACCATCGTGTTTTATTGAGAGCTTCTGCTGGAAAAACCTGTATAGTGTATATGTTACAAAACAATGCGTAAAATTTAGATATTTCATAAAATTCTTATGCGTTTCATATAACATATGTGTATTTCGGGAAAAATGTGAAATAGATGTTTTTGTCATGATTCTTTCATACTTTACCTAGACGTTTTGTATAATTGCTAGAATTTATGTAAAATACATAAATTTACTTTTTGGCAATGTGTAAATTGAACCTTATTTTCCGTAGAATCAAGCTTTTGCTAGATATTTTATACATTACCTAGGCATTGTATGGAATATATAAAACGACTCTTTCAGACTATTGAGTTTTCTGTCTCAAGTTTTTTTCCCTGACAGCAAACTCACAAGTGTGTTCTGCATTGTGAGTTACTGTCGGCAAGAAATCGCAAACTCTTGGACAGTTGCTGCGAATTACTGTCTAGAGTGAATGCCTCCGCAAGTTACTCTTGATACTGCTCATGGTGAATAGAGAAAAGAGTGTCAACATACTTTCCAAGAGTAATTTGCAGCAATCTATCTCTGTATCTATCCGTCTATGTTTCCATCTAACTACCATCTACCCAACCAACCAAATTCAAGTACACATATTCCCTAAAATAAAATTGTCATTATATAAAATGCCTAGGAAAAGTGTAGAAGGAATTATTTGTTTGTTTGTTTTGTTTTGGCACTCTATAAAATGCATAGGCATTCTATAAAATATCCAATTTCACTTACTGCCTATAACACATGCATATATAGTTTCTGTCACACAATTTAATCTCTGCATAGATGGCAGCACCTTTATGGTTTATTGAGATTCTCTGACGTTTTTAATTTATAACAAAATTTCAAAATTTATTTTAAACGTTTTTCACAAAATTAATCATTTATATTGGTTTCAAGGTCTACACTTTCTTACAGAGGCGATAAGCGTTCTTGGGACGACCGTAACAGGAATTCCGAAAAACGTGATGGAGGATATGACAGAAGAGATCATAGTAGTTACAAAAGGTTCCATAGGAGTGACTATCAGCAGAGAGCCTGGAATAGAAATGACAATTATCAGAACAGATAGCATTTATGTAGTTTGTGCATTGATGCTAAATATAAATACGTTGTTTATACTGTAACACAACAACAACATTTTATTGACACTTAGGTATTCACGGTATGGGATGCGTGTTTGTTGTAAATATGGCATAGTTTTTGTTACGTATATATATCCATTGAAGCATCAATTGAATCATTTGTGAATGTAGTCTTTGATAATACTGGATTTAGAGGTCTGTTTTTACGCTGACTAAACAAGTTAATAAAGTACTTTTCATTAAAATGCAACAGTTAAGTACACACAGGTAAATTGAGGTGGTCAGTAACAATCATCATAGTGTTTGTAATATCCATATAATTTTGTATTGTTTATATTGCTGTAAATAAATGTTTAAACAAATAAACACTCCAAACTTGTTGCAAATTGTTCTGTTAAAAAAGACAAAAATGACTTTGCTGTTTCCTGAAGCGCAGTCCTTCTAGAGTTATGATGCTGAGGTACCACTCGAGACTATGCTATGGTGTTTGAAATATCATTCAGTAGCGACTTGAAGGAACTATAAAGACTGAACAGGCCGGGACGAGTGCAATTTGTCTTTAACCTGCAGATTGACACACGTCCAAACCTATTCATCTTTGTGCATTTCTACCAGTTGTTGCTGCCTTTTGTTTCCTCGTTTCTTCAGATATCGGTGAATCTTGTTTTGCGCTGTAACAATGAAATGCTAAATCAAGGAATAAGCAAAGTTCTTCAGTTATTTGAATGCTTAGCTGACACTTGCATCAGTGAATTAACTAAAAAAGTTAAAAAAACAAATTGTGTTATAATTATAGACTTTTTATAGTACAGTTGCAAGCCTGTTAAAGGAAGTCATTTTTAATTATTTCAAATGCACGTCGCAGATGGCACAATTTGGCTGAATAAAATAACACACTTTTAAAACATTCGGTCTTCTTATTTTGTTGATAAATAAAATGGTAATTGGTATATGACGTATACACAGGCAAATTTTTAACCTTTGTATATGTTGCTGTGTAATAATTTATCAAACTCACAAAAATAATAAAATTCATGTAATCAAGTGATAAATGATGAGTTCACACAAAAGATTTATCCAGGTGAGAGAGAGCACAGTGCTCTAGCTTGCCTAACAGTACTTACTCACAACCTGCTAATACTAATTCGCATAAGATTATCTTGGTGCGATGATCACCCATGTTAACAGCTTTGACTTTGCCTGACAATGCCTCCAATCCTACAAATTGCTGGATTTGTGTAAAAAAAACTGGTCCCGATGAATGGACGGGCAACGTGTGCTGACTAGGTGTCAGAATGAATAGGATGTTCATTTCAAGGCTTATAACACTTCGTATCCAGCTTTAGTTTCCTGCAACACAGGCTAAGGGATAACAAGTAAAATGGCGATGTTGCTGTCGCGATGTAACTGAGTCAGCGTTAAATACGCCCGAAGCTGAGAATAGGCCAAAGAATGCAAGAGTTGAATGCATAACACTTTATACACCAACATAATTTAAGTCTTTTCTCGTTTCCGATTTTTAACATCAAAGTTCCTTCTTTTGGTCGCTCGCTTTTAAAAGGTTAACAATTACAAATTTGGAGCGACGTACATAGCGAGAGGTTATTTTGAGTGTTTAGTGACATGTCGATTGCTTTGGAACAAACATATTACCTGCTACAAAAATTATCAGCAAAAAAACAAGATTTTTAAGACACGTGCAGATTGTAAGACCACGGTATGCTCTTGTACGCCGATAATCTCATTTTTATACAATACCTTCTAGTGAAATTTGACTTTTCATTTTTATTTTTTATTACAATAACACCAAACAACAATACATCAAAGCATGATAGGATTATATAATTACATTAATATTTTAATAAAATGGACGTGACATGATATCTATATAAATTGTTGCTTGCGTTATAGGCAGAAGCATTACTTGTGCGACTATACTGCAATTAATGGTGCAGGTGTTAGGGTGCAGAGAAGGGAAGGTAAAAATGATGGAATGATAGTGGAGAGTGCAGGAGATGGGAATTATAAGGATCAGGTAATGAAATAATGTGGATGAGAATGAGTATAACATTGGAAGGTTTTCAGAATTAATAAATTCTATTTTCAAATGCTATCTTCTATCGTTTGAAAAGCAATAAATTAATGTGCTGCTGTACATGTCCTACTATGACACACCGTCTCTATTTCAGTGCCAAAACAATTTTCTTGAACTGGGAATTGAATTTAGGACTGCCCAGGCTTATCACTTGTTAAAAGCTATATAGGCCTTCAAGGCCTCAATTTGATAGCGTAGCGATTACATTTCTTCTAGATAATAATACAAACTATTAGCTTTCGCAAATAAAAAACATGACAGAAAAAATGTACGTGACATAAAACAATCTGATCATTCTGCTTGTATATGTAGTATTTGTTTTTGTACATTCGCCGTAGATGCTATTGGAATACGCTACACAACAGAAAAGAAAACGGGGGGGGGGCGGAGTTAGAAAAATGTGAACACTAAAATAATTTCAATACATTTTTGCCAATGCTGTAAAAAGTGTGACAAGCATGCGAACATGGTTCAGATGCTTTGTAAAGTCAGAGAAATTTCATTCCTGGGAAATATGCGTACACGTGTGGGTCATTCTATATGTTATACATAAGTCGGTCGCAACTTTTCACACTTTTTTGGTACGAAGCACTTTAATAGCAATAATACTATAACAATATGATATTATAATAATAGTATAACAGACATCGAAGTGGACAAATTTGGGTTTGTCTTTTCATTTTATAACAACCAGCATTTTTCTCTTCATTAAAAATAAACCGTCCACTAACAAGTTCTTAGCGACGTGAAAAGGCCAAAATTACAAAATGAAAAGACACACCCAAATTTGTTCTTCAAGTTGATGCTTGTTATAGGCTATGTTGTATGAAAACTGGAGACCGATAAAAAACTCTAAACTACCCCACGGAGTTTGACGAGGCTGTGGACAATGGTAAACTGTTAAGCGCAGTTGCAGAGCCATCACGCTATCCTAATGGGTCAGGTTTTGCCCCGACCGAAGTAATTGAAAAAGGTTAAAGTACTTCATAGAATGTGTTGAGGTGTGGGCTGTACACAAAGAACCTGAAATTGGCGGTTGTTAAGAAAAACAGAAAGCCAAGCGTTTGCATATCTGTGTACAGCCACCATTATTGAGTTCTGATCACCCGTATAGACACCTACCGGCATTTCTGGAGATTTAGAAAAATAGCTTGATACTACACAAACTGGCCTTAGTGATGTTAGCATGACTTATTGTACACAGTGCTACTTGATAAATTTTGCCATGACTCCAATATCACGACAGTCGAATGTCCCAGCACACCTAGTCATAGGTCCGCCTTTTGAACAATACTTGCTTGAAGAGACACAATCGTTTGAAAGGTATCGGTTATGTTTAAGAACTAAAAAAACAGTTAGTTGTTCAAGATCAACACGCTGGCAGGTTGTTAAAAATCAAAAGAAAAGGTGAACATTTTTACAGAACCAACTGCCACATGACTGACATACAAAACACTCTTCTTGTTATTGTTAACACGTCGTGAACTTCGATCCAGAAAGTATTTTAAGCAATGCAATCTTTCAGCTCAATAGGTCCATTTATCCCTTTGCCCTTAGACTATAGGTGTTAAGTGATGCAATCCTTCAGCTTATTAGGTCCATTAATCTCTTGGCCCTCGTGCAGTCACCCTACTATTGGTGGCCTTCCCAGCTCAGTAGCAATTTTGTGATAGACATAAATAACTCAGCAGTTCAGCCCCGATGGTGCCTTGATTACTTACCATTTAGGACATGGCCCAGTAGTAGCAGCATCGTCTTGGCTACCGAAGTTAAGATGTCACTTAGGCTGGTCAGTGAATAAATAGGTGAAATTTAAAAAAAACTGACTATAAAATATAAAGTTAACCTACACTACCGCTGAACAGAAATTTTCTGTTCATTCACTTGAAAATTATGACGTTAACTGGTGGACTTTGTAACTTTTCGAGAAAACATCGTGGCTTTCCGTAAGCGCGCACTGCTTGAACTAATTCAAGCTTCTGCAGCTTACCTAATGTTCATGGAAAAAATTCACAAGAGATCAGCTACCCAACTTGTTGCAAAAATTTTTTATACTTTTGACTGAACTGAGAGTGCGCTGCTTTTCTTCAGCCAATGAACGACGTCGTTGGTAGAGAATAGGTGCTCAAAATGGAAGCGCTAAGCGGGAAATGGAGTTAAAGTGATTTTATTAATCACACGATGTGCTTAACACACTTTTATTTACTAATCCTTCTAACATTTTTCGCGAACATTGAAATAAGCTTAATTTCTCAGAAAGCTTTACCTTTCCTTTAAATTTCTTTTGGAAACAAAATCGAAAACAGTTAAAGAATAGAGTCTGTCTTTTAGTGACTGTCAGTCGCTTATTTTGCATAACTGTTTCTGTCAAAAAATGCCAGTAAGACACAGTCTGCAAATTAACGTGTTTCGTTCTTGTTCCTTGTTAAAAACATGAAAACTTTTAGAGCCATAAGCACTCATTGTTGAACCGAGGATATCTCCATGGTATTTTGAATAGGATGTCACAATTTACATTCACTCCGTGTTTGTCATTGTACCAAACAGGCCGGGACGAGTGCAATATTTGGGCAGCTGAACAACATTGACACACATTCAGGCCTGTACAATACTGACATCTACATCTTCCCTGCCTTCGATGCGTTGGCTTCCAGTATTCTTTCCAGTCTGACGCTTCTATATAACAAACTGAAAATAAAGTAATCAGTTTTTATATTTCAATAAATGTAATAAGATGTGTAATTCTTTAGTGGTCAAAAACTGGGCATGATGTGTGTGTGACACTCAAGCAGCACCAGCCCTGGTTAGTAAATGTGTGGATGACTGGCGAACTGATTCTGGCAGCAGGGCTATGACACTCAGCCGGTTCACTGTCTCGTCTTAGACGGAAAATACACTACCTGTCCTGGACTTTTTAGATCCAGGTTTAACGTAAACAGTCACAAAGACCACCACGGGTATTGGACGTTCAAACGACTGCTTCCCGTATGGGTCTCAAATGATATACATAACCAGGATCCCGATTTATTTTGTAATGCTACTAGAACATATGCCTTTGAATACATACCTTTTCATTGCTCGTGGGAGCCCTGACTGTATATTTTCAGTGACAGAGAGGCAAAATAAGTTCATAAATTTACATGTAGTGTGAACGGGGTAAACGTGCACGGAAGTGGGAAATGGATTAAGAGGATCTAGGAGGCGTCCAGCATCTTCTCCGTAGTGTAAAATATTCATAACTCTACTTTTGCAAGAAAATTACAACTACGCATACAATATAATGGTTAAAATTTTTAATAAGGATAAATAATTGGCAAAACCTCTAAAGCCCAAACCAGTGACGTAACCAGAGCTTGTAGCGCCCGTGGCGGTACTTGAGTTTGACGCCGCGAATTCAAATCCTTATGTAGAAAGATCTTAGATTCGTAAAATTTAAGTGTTACCTCGCAGTTGCGATAATTTGCGTAGCTAAAAAGATAAAGTAAAAAGTACTGCAGTAGAACATCGATTATTCGGTTCTGAGACAAAGTCCACATAACCAGACTTACCTATTTTAACTTATTCAAGGGCTTGCGGCTTGCAACATCTATTTATGAAGGACTTGGCATATCGTCAGCTTTGAATCTCAAACTAGTTGAAAGTTACTGCTTTAATGGCTTCATTTGCCAACAGCTATGAACGCTAGGGTATATAGTTAATGTTACAATTACCACACACTTCGTAATTAGGGCGTTCTTTGAATTTCTGAAAAGGTAAAACGGTTCTTTTACAAAACAACAGAAGCAAGAGAAGTGAGCATGCGCAGAACACCTCAATATAGTCTTATAGTTTTAAGGTTGAAATGGATAAAAATTGTGAATTGCAGTTTTTGTTATTTACTCCGGATAACCCTATACTCCGGATAATCGGTGTTCGAATAATCGAGGTCCTACTGTACTGAAAAAATGGTTTCTGAAAAAATAAATTCACCTTACATGCTTCAAAAGTTAAATTGCTCAAAAGCTTCTCCAAATGTTAGCATCAGAAAGAGCGTGATTATCAAATTTAAATGTATTTCAAAGTGAAGGCAAAACGTGTACTGCACAGCAACTTTGAAGGCAAAGCTTGTTACATATATTAAGTTACTAATTATCATCTTTCTTTGTCTCAATTGGCAGGAGGCGCAGTGTTTTCATGGAAAATTAAAGTGTCAGGCGTTTTGCCTTTCTACCGTTCCGACGCAATCAACTTCTCGATCAAAGTGCTGCCGGGGCGGCCGTCCCCTCCCCTTAGCTATGGCACTGGTCTAAATTTTTATTCTTAGATTCATATGACTTTAGCAGCAGTGGCAGCCTGGCACTGAGTAGGCCTACACAATACACATTTGTGAAAACAAAATTTATAGATTTATTAATTTATAGATCTTGTGATCATGTGATAATTATTACTCGGTTAGTTTATTTCAATTAATATTTTTAAAAGGTGCCATTTTTAAATATCTGCTTCAAAACTGGAACAGAAAATCGTGTTAGTGCGGGGGGCAGGAGGAGGGAGTAACTGGCAGATCTATGCAAATCTCATAGCAGAAAACCGCAAAAGCGTCAGTCCAGGTGTTACCGTCACCTGAATAATAACTGCAGATTAATTTCCTAATTTACAGTTTCGTTGTGAAGTAAAGTGGGCTTTCGATTTTTGCCCGCATTGTGTAGAATATCTGGGAAAATCCATTTCTTTACAATACACGTATGGGTGGTATGTGGTAAAATACCACAGTCATTCAAGACCATAATAATGTCTATAAAGCAGTCTTTCCAGCCATACAAGGGGGCTTTAACCTTTTAAGGTCAAAGCGGGATCAAGTGAACCCAATTCTGCTCCCAAAAGTAAGGATATGAGGTTGTGTTTAGTGCAGTGGTTTTTATACAGTTCCTGATTACATTTCTTCCGTTGCCTTGGTTTTACTTTATCCCGTTTTGACTTTAAACGGTTAAAGCCGCCTTGTATGGCTGGAAAGATTGCTTTATAGACATTATTATGGTCTTTCCCAGTTTACAGCTCATCCTCCGACTGTGACTCCTCACAGCCAAAAATATTTTCTTTTAAGATCCCTGTCTGGCGGGCCAAGTGCTTCCTGTTCTGAGAATTGCTGGTGCAGTGAAATTATGTAAGCTTAAGTTTAGTTAGGCTATTTACGTTTTAATTAATTTTGGTCGAGAACAAGATAAATAAAGCACCAGCCTTTGGGATTTATTATCAGTTGAAACTAGGTGATTACATTTCAAAATAAATGTGGTTGTCATCATAATATAGAAGAATAAAATAGTGTTTGTGTTGATTTTAAACAGGTTGCTTAGCTTAAGAGTTTCTGTTAGTAGGCTATAATACTAAGTTTATTAATAAAACTAGCACTAAAAAAACTTATCTATCTGCATCTAAACCTGTCTGCCTTGCGTAATGATAATATTTCTTTAAGTCAATTAACACTTTATGCAGTAGATAACAACAATTTTGTTATACAGTATTATGAACACTATGAAAGGGCTATATGGTTTTAATGTAGATATATTACTCGGCATGTCTGTCGCACATGTACGAAATCCGAGCAAATTATCTGCGGAATCAAGAAAACTTGACTTCGGGAATGGGAGAATTAACTGCGACTTTATTATTTGAATTTGAAATGTGATGTCCCGACGAATAAAATTTGGTAGGCACAATCTACAGTACAACACTCTGAATTCGGCACTAAAGCCACAGAGAATCAGAGTTACATCTCTATTTGCTCAAAACCTGTTAGGCGCGGTTCGACCAACATTACCGCCAATTTTTTTGACCTTTGTCCAAAGCCCTTAAACTTTACTGGGACGGTAAATATGTGCACCTGTCACAAGCCTATAATAATAACACTCTATAAGTACTCTTTTATCAATGGTATAATTTTAGTAAGCCTTTGATGTCAATGTGCCAAATTAGTAATCTTCGTACAGACCTGTGTGCTATTGGTACACATTTCCACAGATGAATTAGAAAATAATTTGAGTAATGGACACATACAAATACAGTAATTAGAATAATGAAGGCATTATACATAACATATTTATCAAAATGCAACTTGAACTTCAGTAACATACATTGAAAAAATGCCAATTTGCGCTCACAGTGAGAGAATAAAGTTCTGGAACGGTCGTATTTAATAGCTACGGAACATTAGTTTCAAAAAAATCAACTCAACTGCATGAAATAAAAAAGCGAGAGAAAATGAATTTTAAGTTTGAGTTTAATACGTATAGTATAAAATATGAAACCAGGATAAAACGTATATACAGCGCAGATATAAATTTTACAGGTAAAAATAGCTAGTTAAAAGATTACGGATAAAAGCACAAAGAGCCAAGGCTGCTACGTTTGTTAAAAAATAAATGATTATTAAGATTTACATCTTTTGAACGCATTTTTAAAATCTGCTGTTTTTGTGTATTTGACGAAGTTCTAGTGGCTCAAGTCTGGGACTCAGGGTATGACAAACTGCCAATATTGCATCCAACAAATAATCTGCGAGTAAAATACCGCTGAACACTAGAGCAGCCACAAAGAGCTCATAATTTAATGTAGGCCTACTGCTTACACAAGTATAACGCAAGGTGTGAGAATTGCGCCTAATCAAAAGTCGCTAACACGGTTCTAGGCCTAATCATAAATGCATGCAATAGACTGTACCTAAGCAAAGTTATGTGGTCGCCGCCCCCGCCCAGCACCAGCGGCTAAACATCAAACAGTACGCGTAGCTACACGTAATACCTAGTCAAATATCGTGTTATCATATTCTGGCAACTAGTAGAGAGTTGATGAGTTGACGACAGAGGTAATGTACTAGGTGTGTAGGGAAATGCAATTATGCAAAAGGGAAAGTTTGAAAAGTCACAAATACATCACTTAAAAGACAATGGCCAAATTCGCTGAACGAGTGTAAATAGTTCACGATATGGCTCTGTATAGATTTTTGACATTATAAGCCTTTCCAGACGTCGTCAGCAGCATAACTGTGAAAAAAATCTAAAAACAAGAAAAACTTACATAACTATTTTCGACATAAATACAAACAACCTAGTATCCTGAATAAAAACACTACCCTAATTAAAATACACAAAATCACTGTAACCCAAAGAATGCTGAATTAAAATTATACTTAATTACATTATTATAACCTTAAATAAATTATGTAGTACGTACATGTATTCAGTATTTTAAGTGATACAATGATATGTTGCATTTTTATTCACCAATTAATAGTACGTGTATACTCAGTAATTTAATCAATCACACGTTACCTGTTAACAAAATTAATCCCCACACATCACTGTAGAAGCATTGGACAACACACTTCATTCAGTAATCGGTCGCCTTGTCTACCAAGCTAAGACGTGAATCCAATCACGCGTCACGGCTAGTCATGATAGCCAGACGATGTGAATCATGTGATCAAGAGCTTGAATTCTTGAACCACAAAGCTATCCTTCGCTAGCATTATGGTTAAATGCGAAAAAATAACTAACTTCGTAACAAACAAGTGAATTCAATTTACAGGCACGACACTTGTTTTTTAAACTACTTGTATTGATTTCACATTGTCCTCGATAATTAAAACTTCCTTACTGTAAAGTCAATTTAAACTGCATTCAACATGATTAAAGGAAGACAGGATGATTTTTCGTAAACTACCCCATTTTCAAGTCTGACAAAAAGTATACATTTTAACACAATTAATACTGCAAAACCGTTTCTCATTATTAAATAATAGACGAAAAACTTAATTAACGGCGGCCGGGCCCAATTATTGATGATATAACAAACTAACATAATTTTCAACAGCAAAAATATTCCACGAGCGTGTTGCACGTGTTTGCGCAAGCGAAAATTGAAATGCAGTACTACTGTAAGGTATTCAGTGTGTTGTAGTAAAGATAGGCAAGTTTTAAGACAAAAATAAAATTTCAGATTTACTACTGTGCTCACGCATGAGCTGTCGAACGTGTGTAGTTTGTCACAAACTAACACATCTGAACTGAGAAGTACAGCACCCGTTTTTCGTGCAACGCTTTCCGAAATGCAGGCGCTAGTGCCAGTCTAACAAGTGAATGGCGAAATGCATGTAACAGCGAAGAACTAGTGGCGCGAATGCGAAATTGTGTTTGTGTGGTATTAATTCTTTTGCGTAAGTCATTTTTCAAAAAAATAGAATGTTTCCTGTCAATATTTTAAAGAGTAGATTGTTTTGACCTACAGTTTAAGATTGGGTCCGGCTTTGCTTTAACCTTAAGAATAATCACTCTGATTGCGAGAAAGAATTATTCTAATGCAATGTTATAATCCCTGGCGGATCAAAGCTATTTGTAAGGCTTTTATGGTTTTTCGTGGACAAAGGTAAAACAATTTTTAACCACAAACTAAATTTGAACTAAATTTCTCGAATTAATTAAGTCACGTTATGTAACACTTTGCCTATAGGGATTAATTGAAAATTTTTGATCATGGGACTGGTCCAAGTCACGTGCTTGAAAATGCAAGAACAAAGCCCAAGGACAAGAACATGGTTTTACAATAAACCATAAAGCTTAGGGAGATATGGTGACTGTGCGTTTGACCTCAGGGAATGGCGGTCAAATGTCCTCACAATGGAAAATAAGCACAAAATGCAAAATTTAAATGCGTTGCTCCCACGATGTGGCAACTTTCATTTCAGCATTTCAAATTTACATTACTGAAGCTGTATACCCTGTCTTTACAAATCTGCAATTCGAACCTTTTTAGAGTACTGGAATCTGGATGGGTCTGATTTTGGTTAACCTGAACACAATTTACTCATTGAAGATCACCTGCTTCTTTAACCCTCTGTTATTGCTAATACTAATCAAGATGCTTTAAAGACTCCTCATTACGTGTGCCTAAAACCCTGACAGTTGGTCCGCAAGGTATTCCTTTTTCTGCTGCTCCAGGATTACCCAGGACAGTCCTAGATATCGAACATCTGCCTAACATCCAGTTTTTTGGTTGGGTTTTTATCTGTGAATTTTCCTACTGGAACATATTTCCCCGAAAGCCTAGACGTTGTTGACGTCAAAAAAAGAATATCAATAGGTACCTCCTACCACTAGATATATGATTTCTGTTTCTTCGGACGTGTTACTCATTTTTCACCTTTCCACTCAAACTCTTCAACTCGGCTAACCATTGACCTTGTTCGAGGCCACGTGTAAAAATACAATTGCCAACGAGGCTTTCAACTACGTAAACAACTTTTACTGGAAACCTTTTAAGTGTCAAGTAAAACTCAAAAATCCCTAGATCATGACCGAGTTGAAGTGTCACCCAAATACGACTTATCCCTCAAAATAGTTGTTGCTTGGTTGATGAATAAATTAGTACACTTGATCCAAGCCGAGCCAACGGCCTCAATGGGCTTCCTGTGGCGGCTTAGAAGTTTAGTAACATCAGACCGATTGCACATCACAGACAATTACGTAAACTTTATTCCCATCCATTATCATCCAATCTGCTTTGTACAGAAAGATTCCCTGTTTGACCTAGCTTGATGCTTGATTTAAGCTATGAACTGTTGTCTCTTCATAACTATAAATATAAAACTATGATGTAATTTATGCAAGTAGGCGAGTATAAAGGGGGATTATCAACTTACTACACACCCAAGAATTAACAGTGCCTTATAGTTCACACACCCAGGCGATTAACCTTCTTGCATGATGAGTAATATAATGGTATACCTTCCAACGTTTTGAGATGAAAAAGAGGCCTATATATCAGTGCTGGAGCAGCGAGTTCAAGGCTTAAAAAAACTTTTGTTTTTTTTTTAAATTCTAGGTGAAAGGAGACCTAGCCTAGCAATTAGGCCCCAGTCTTTCTACACTTACGTAAGTTAAAACGCCATTTTCATTCGTGTGCACTGGGCAGTTAATCAGAGAAAAATGCTTATCACTTGAAACCTAATTTTCTGACAGATCTGAAAGAATTTTTTCAGCGCGCTAGTGTTAGTAACACTGTGCTTTGAATTGAATGCGTGATGAGTTTTATCAAAGTTATTCAAAAGATTAGTAAATGTAATATCCATAGAAGCTAGCAGTTGCCAGGCAATTGCCAGTCGGATACTCAGGTGTTAATGAATTTCCGGCTCAGTTTCCGGTTTACAAGTGCCCTGCCCAGGTGTAGCACCACCAAACAATAAGCATAGTAATGTTGCCTTTGCCATTGTGTAAGCCTTCCATAGATTCATGATTCATTCGGTCAATTCTACTATCAAGTTTAATGCACTCACCAGTGTTAAACACTCACAGCACGTACTCTTACAAAAAGGGGGAAAATTATGCCGATAAACGCTCCATTGACAAAGTAAATGAATTAGCGAAAACAGGTTTACAGGAGAAAAATCGTCGTAACGAATAATGAACATTTTTATTGTATGCTACCCAATCAAACTTTAGTAATTATTGACAATGACACTATAGCGTATAAATCAAAAGTCGACAACGTTTCAAGACAAGTTAACACAATTAACAAAAGACAACAACCACCGCAGATTGATTTCCAGATCGTTTAGAGTGAAAATAAAAACAGGTCAATATACTGAGTGCGTAAGCCGGTAGCGGTGAAAAAATGGTTTAAACTTGACCAGTTGATGTTGAAGTAAACGCAGAAACATCGCATGGCAGTAGCCCAGTAGATTAGGTGCTTATTATCAGGACTGGATTATGATCTTTTGGGGGCGTCTAGGTTAATGAAATCATGGGGCCCCCTCAGACGGAGCCACCCTCTGACTCGCCCGCACCCGTATTGAATATTTTAAGGGGTAATATATTTTAGCGACATTTACATAGTTTAAAGTAAACTTATTGCATATTTTTAAAATAAACTAGAATAGCTGGCAGTAGTCTCTTGTTTGTAGATAGGCATTTTCTTTAGAAAATACTATTATTTTAGTATTTATCACAAACTAAATTAACACATATTTCACACAACCTTAGTGAAAAAGCAGATTTTTTTTACCAAATGTTACCAAAGCTTGAGGGGCCCTGGGCTACAGTCTGATCTAGCCTATAGAAAAACCCGGCCCTTCTTATTATCAAAAAATGTTTAACAACAATAATAGTCTGATACGACATGATATTTGGCCACTGCGTATCCAGAAACAGGGAGCCAAGACATTTATCAACTACCAGGAAGATTTTGTACTAGGTTTCCGGTCTTGCCTGTTCTTATTTGATAAGATGACAAGGTGAATAAGTTATACCGTGTCTATGAAGATGGTAGTTTTATGGGAGTATCGCTTGAGGAACATTTCTTACGAATGGGAGACATGTTGGACGCCCGCGGGACGAGATCAATAGCCCATTAAAATTTCTTGAGAATTTCCATTGTTAGTATTAAAAATGATTTATAGCGTTTATCAAGAACGAGAACAATAACAGCATCACGACGATACAGACCTCTTTATAGGTTACTTCGTGACCGAGAAACCAAAAACAACGCTAAATTTAATCAATATTAATGATAACAACGGAAGTGAATGACCATAACGAGACATAGCATCGGATTTATTGTTCGAGTTACGGGGGCATTTTCGGCGATTTGGACCAAAAATTGGAACAATGTATAACAACAGGCTATATTTTACAATATGTAGGCTGTACAGCGTGGGTCTGTTGGATACTGTATGTTACTATATCCCATGGCCCAACTAATTATGGTCACGATGAAAGACACCATCAGAAATTTCGAAAGGATATTTGTGTAGCTATTATGAGGCTTATTTTTCTCCCCTATCATTTTCTCTGCTATCATATTGGAAAACTAATGAGATCTTAAATGGCTGTGGTCCAGCAAATCATAAATTCATTTTATTAGATGACCTATTATGTAACTATAATTGTATTTGTGAATGGATGTCACGTTAATTGGCTATTTGTTGTACAATGTTTCCGGCTCGCCCAATCGCCCTAATAATTAATTGCAACTGTTAATGAGAAAACCTGACGTCTTCAAAAACCGGACTGAGAGAGTGAGTAGGCAGCCGTAGGGTTTAGTAATACAATACTTTCTTCTCTTTGACTATATAGCATACGATGCACTTTACTATCTTCCTGTGAGTAGACGACGCCACAAATAGTTTGCACAAATTATCATGTCAAAGGGTTTAAAGCACATGTGCTACCATCTGTATGAAAAGTCATATTACTCAAAGTTTGTTCTCGAGGTATACCGATAACTAACATTATACTATTATTTTTTTAATGTTATACAACAGACTCAGCCAAAATTATTCAAAAATAATTTGGTCAGTGTTACGTATGCCATGATTTAGAGCATTAATATCATCACCCATTGGGAACTGGGCATGCTGACATGATAAAGATTTTATGATACGCCATAAAATATAACTTAAATAGCCCTGCCTGATTAGTGATAAGTGTTTGAAATTTCCTATACGAATATTCTGTATTATAATCACGTATAGAATTTATTACGCAGAATGATTCAAAATTTCAATGAATAAGACAGAATGCTTAAAAACTACTGTGAGGTTCAACATTTTTTATTATTTTGAGTGGCAACTCCATTCGTATTAGTCACAAGTCTAACTATTTACTGCAACTGCGACCTAGGTTACATCATGTTAATAAAATATTTTCTGCTACATTGTAGATTTTTTGCCATGAAATCAAAATTGCAGTTTTTCATATTTTGGCTGGTTTTATACGTATAAAAATTTAGTTTTGCCGTGATCTTGTAAATAATACAGCTGATTTTGCCGGTCACATTTACTTTACGTAACACAGAGATTTATAGCTAAACTGCAATTCGACAGAATTCGCAATCACAGTAAACCGGTACGTAAGAAAATGTCATGAAAACAAAAACCACCAAAATTAACCTTAAATTCAATGCTTTTCTGCAAACTCTTACCATTCCTCAAAATCCTGACGTAAAACTGGTTTCTATTAGCACAATCTCACAGCAATGCTAACACACGTTCACACACCTGGTCACCACATAAGGAAGTTACTACACCGGTCCTTTTCACTGCAGTATTACCTGTCTGAATTGTTATGACTAATAGCTTGCGCGGCGTGCCTACTGAACCTTAAACTTGAACATACCTGCTTACCTGTCGCAACCACAAAGAAATGTAACACAATCGTGCGCAAACCAGATCTAAAACAGATTAAAGGTGGCTTTAAAAACTTCAAGCTGAGGATTTTAGAAATTTTTGAGAGCAATTTGGCCGAAGGTACATAATTATGAGACAATAAAAACTCGTTCTTTGTAATAGGTTCATGTACGATGCCTTAATTTAATGACGGACAGTAACACTAAATGTAAATTGAGTCTCAAAAATTCCAATGCTTCGCAAGTTGCATTTTCATACGAAATAATCCTTAGGAAGGAGAAAGGATAAATGTAAAGAATCAACTTACCTGGAAAATTATCTTAGTAGTTTAAGAAATTACCTTATTTGTTCAAACTTCAAGCTTCGAGAAAATCTCGTCTTATTTTCAAAAGCTGAACAGCTGTAAATAAATGTAGTAAACTTCTTCCTCAAATATGAATGGATCAAACTTGAAACCAATGCCAAAACTACTAGACCACAGCCGTTTAAGATCAAAAAAAGTCTTCATACGTTTCTGTTAACTCACTAATCAATCAAGCATTTTCATCTGCTAGTTTATTCACGCTAGAAATCAGTTTAAAGAAAAGTTGTATGCATTTCAAAATGCATTTTGCTAATTGCCTGTTTCGCTATTGGTATCAGTGCATCACTGCCTAAAATATCACCTCTGGCGGGTACATAAACCTCTGCCCCGACATGAACGCACCTGTATTTTTTAAATGGCACATTTAAGTTTTTAATTTTTTCCTGGTGACCAAAATTCCTACTATGGTACACAGTTTTGGCCCACTGGGGAACATGTCTTCTGGAGTTTTTTTTACAGTTTATGGCCTTACTGAAATCCAGATAGTAACCCTAATATCCAATTTACCTTACCGTATCATAAAAAGAAAACAGTGATAGTGCATAACACACACATTTACTAACTTACTAAAATCCAGACAGTAACCCTAATATCCAATTTACCTTACCGTATCATAAAAAAGAAAGCAGCGATGGTGTATAACACACACATTTACTAAATTACTAAAATCCAGACAGTAACCCTAATATCCAATTTACCTGACCGTATCATAAAAAGAAAACAGTGATGGCGTATAACACACACATTTACTAACTTACTAAAATCCAGACAGTAACCCTAATATCCAATTTACCTTACCGTATCATAAAAAGAAAACAGTGATAGTGTATAACACACACATTTACTAACTTACTAAAATCCAGACAGTAACCCTAATATCCAATTTACCTTACCGTATCATAAAAAGAAAACAGTGATAGTGTATAACACACACATTTACTAACTTGACCATAATGATTTATCATTCAATATTAACCACTGAAAGTGGCTCTCTCGGTTTGTGCGCTATTTCTCGGACGGTGTATATGCGACGTTCAGGGAATATTATGTTACCATCACGGAAACAGTCATGAGAAGTAAGAGTTCATATAAAACACACAGCATGCTAACTGCATATGTGGCGTCTTCCCTTTTTTATTCTGAATTTTTCAAGCCGAAGCCCGAGTAACCGAGTTTTCCCAGCCTAACATGGCGTTAAATCGCGTAGTTTTAATTGGCAGGTTTATACGTTTGCTGTGATTTATGCCAAGAAAAGAACGCTCTCGTTGCCATTGCTGAGTTTGTATATTAGGCTGCTGATCAGTAGCATGCAGGGGGGGTAAGAACTCGTTGCCTCGCCCAAGCCTGTTACTGAACACTTTATAATCATGATCACAGTTTTTCTTAGTTCTCGCTCCATTTCATCTTTGATTCACTACTCACCACATTTATGTATATATTATTATCATTATTTCAATTATTAATCATTTCTTTAAGATTTCCACATGCAGTTTGGCCTGTCAAGCTATGATTTTAGGCTCAAACTGTATGCATCAAAATTATTCTGTAATGTAATTTGTACATGTATATGCTGCATAAGAATCTCTTTTGTAATTTCTGGATTATATTGCACTTATATTTATATTTACTTCAGTGCAAAATTATCTGTATTTTTATTATAACTGTAAGATGTAGTGTGGAAATAAATAAACTTAAAAAGCCAAAGGTTTGTTGACAGTGGTTGTTTAAAAGATATCTTATATACATTAGCTGTCATTAATGATTAGTTTAAAGGAGTTTAATTTAGCTCATGACTTAAATATTAATACTTAATATCCGCAATGCAATTAATTTTCACGCTAGATTCAATTTAACACAGCGCAGAAGTTACACAATTATTCTAATATGATTAATATGACAATTAATTTAACAGACTTGCATATTTTACGTTGTCACTATTGTAACAACCCACATCTACGAAGTTAAAATGCAACAGCTTTATGGAAATTGTATCACTCATTTATATTTTTCAAGGTAGCTAATAGGCAAATAAAATTTATGAGACTACGCAGCAACTTATTAACGTAATCTTTAATAATCACCAAGAAAAAGTTCATTATTTTACTTTGGATTAGCGCGTTAACCTCATATAGTTTTGTCGCTTTTAATTGATAATGTCTTTACTATTTGTAGGCTTACATAATTACACTAATAAAATTTTTTGCAAAATTTATATTATTATACCAACACTATATATACGCTATTGAAACATTATGCAAAGTTTGATGTTTGCAATTAAACGAGGAGCCATGCAGCTGATTTTGCGATTAAAATCCGGAAATGAATATTAAGCTAAATTTCGCCTGATTAAAAAGTAAACAACTGAAACTAAATTACATCAACTAAAAAAATCAAATTTTGAGTTAAATATAAAACTTACCCGAGTAACTGAGAATAAATGTTTGCAATGTTGACTGATGTAGTGCACAAAAGACAAATGAATCACGTCTAAACGTCTATACGGGTAACACTAAGAGAAGTTTACTGATTGAATTGCTTGCCAGGAACACTATTGAGACACACAATGACAACAATCTGACTCTGATCAAACGCTTTATAATTTGAAACAGCCCACTCGATTGGCTTGGTGCAGTAGCCAATATTCGCATGATTTTAATAGCTGCTTCGAGCCCAAATGTCCAACTGACAGGCTTCTTGCGCACGGTATTCTAATGAACAAATAAATGCGTTCACGGAAGACGTAATATTCACACTTAAACAAGCTACAGCCAAGTTAAAAGGTTACTTTTTGCACACGCCATCAAAATGACAATAACATCAGTTTGAGAATGGTATCTAGGGGAAAGTCATTCGTATTCCAATATAATAGCAGCAGAGACCTATAGTAATAATAATACAGCTCTACATGAACTTCGTCGACTAATTTAGTCTTGAACTTCGTAGCAGTTTCGTTCGTAAATTATATTACGTGCGTTCTCAACTGATTATGGCACCTGTAAGCACTAGCTGTATTGACGTGTGAAAAGAGATAGTGAAAAACGACGGAGCACGTAACCCGTTATTACTAAATGTACACAAATTTTTAACGGGAAGATACATCGCGCACGTTATCCACCTATTTTTATCCCAGGAAAACCCTAACCCGACCATCCCATATCGTTTTCCCAACCCTACCATGGGAATGTCCTGGATAGTTCCCACGCTATTCTACATGGGACATCGCGTGCACCCAGGAAAACAAACTGCGTGGTGACGGTAGTGGGATGCGAAGAAAATTCTCGAACACATAAATATGTATTATGTATGTAGGAACAATAAAGCTATAAGCTATTCAGTTGTTATTGGCTATAATTACTACTAGCCACTTCTTTAAAGGAAAACCAAAGTATCAAGAATAGATATTAGAAAACGTGGTTCTGAGCCTGTAGCCCGGGATTTCAACTTGTTGTTGGTGGTGGTGGTGCTGCTGCTTCTGTTGTAGTTGTTGCTGTTGCTGCTGCTGCTTGTGTTGTAGTTGTTGCTGTTGCTGCTGCTCAATAACTCAAAAGTCAAAAGACGTTTTTAAAACAACTGGCGGAAAGTATCATGCCCAGTAGCTTTCTCGGAAACAAAGTTGTGATGTTATGAGAAATTCATATGAGAATCAATGAGTGGAGAATAGGTTCCAGGCGGAAACAGTGGAATCTCGTGTCCATCATTCTTGACATTACAATTCTTGCTAAAACGTGGTCAAGTATGCCAGCTTTGTCCACTGAGGAGGGAAAAAGTTTCTATCTTTGAAGAAAGAGGGGATAGCAGATTTACTGTGTTTAAGGACTCCATCAGGGATGCGCCAGAGTCTCTCGAGTACAAGCAGTGGTGAACTACGGACTAACTCCGCATTTCGGCCGGGCAATTTCAAGTTTTTTTGATAACGAAAAGACTTGATGCGTACGTCTTGGCAGTTTGTCTTGTCTAGCTTGGCATCCATTAGGCCCACTGTGCTCTAAACACAATTTCTTGAAGAGAATATTATTATTTATAATCTTAACATCAAGATTATCATTAATGGCGGTATAAACCCACAATTAATTGAATTTTTAAACCAAACTTGAAAAACAGGAAAGGCAAAAAAATTAGAACACAGCTGGATTTGAGCCAGGGCGTCCGTCTTAATTGTAAACAGATGGTCCCTCATTCAAATCCAGGTTGTGTTCCAACTTCTTCACATTTTCCGTTTAAGTTTTTGATTTCAAAATTCAATGAATTGCTTGAAATCAGTTAATGCACGTTCATATTCTAATGTAGTAGATGTAGCAAATAGTTTACAGTTAGCAATTACCAGCAAAATGGTTAAATATACTTAACAATCTATATTAAAATTGAAAGGCCTCTATGCGGGGCTTTTAACCTATTACTCACTATTGTATGAAACTGAATGTTTTATTATTATAATCTTAATTGTAATTACTATTATCGATTTTTACGTAGTTCATTCTATAAAATTAATTGCACTCCCACGCACGAGATTAATGACTCACTTCGCAGCGGTGAACAAATGCTCGTTGCTGTGAAAATCCTAGTTCACAGAGCGTATAAAAAATGTTCATTCGATTAACCTTTCACAAATTGTATAATACAATTATGAAACGCTCCATGGGAACTTTTCATAGGTTAGTTGTTCACTGAGAATTTCACTTCCCTACCTGCAGAACCCCCTCCCCCATAATTGTGAAAACCACGCCACTGTAATAAAATTAAGTTACTTTGCACTTTACAAACGAAAAAATGTTTTTGAAAATTGTATATTTATTTTTTATTAAAATATAGTGAAATATTAGCAATGTATAAATCTAATTTTTAGTGAATCCAAACATTGATTACCACGTCATACGGCTGCCCTTATGGCCGTGTTATCGAAGCTTTGGTATAGAAACGTTGCCTATTTGCTATACTTATTCACAGGGCAGCATTTTATAATCACAATACGTGTATTGTGGCGTATAGCAGTGTAATACATGTACTTACTGTTACTCTGAGCCTGAGGCTGAGGAAATGTAGCTGTCAAATATTGGAGCTTACACAATGCACAACCCAGAGCAAAATGCCAAACCCTCAGCTCAGGACAGGAAATTCTACAGATATTCAAAGCAAATGTAGCGAAATGGCGGACTCTGCTAGAATGAACTACCAAAAGCAGAATTATGTGTCCCAGATCTAAAATAGTTCAAAAAATTAAAATTTCACAGAAAATTTGCGCGCCTGCTTTTCACTCTGAAGGTTGCGGGTTCAATTCCTGGTTGAGCTGCCAAACTTAAAAAATGGTACGAAAGTTCTTCAAATAAACTCAAGAATTTATGAAGTAATACGTTTAATGTTATTCTTGCATTATGTCTTCACAAAACTGACATGCATTCTACACCGTACGGAAATCTAATAATATTAGAAATAGTTAGCTTGTAGAGTTAGTTGGTACTACGCAGTACATATCTTTAGAAGTTGGTATGAATTTTCATCACACATTTCAGCAATAATATGAATTTCTGCAAACACCTCGAACTGCTTTGTATATGAGTTTATTGTATTTTTAAGCAATTAAGGCTAATCAGTAGATTAAGAATCTCATAATTAGACCTACCAGGATATACCGTGCTGGTACAGTCGTTTAGTTGTTGTATAAATTGGAATGATACATGTATAGATTATTTTCCAGTTGAAGGTGGAATCGGACAAGGTGGAAAATTGTCGTCATTTTTATACTCATTATATGCAGATGGGTGTATAAAATCACTACGAGATTCAAAACTAGGTTGTCACGTATATTATAAATACGCAGGAATTGTTAGTTATGCAGACGATTTTTATTGATGACTTCTAGTAATAATGTTCTGCAAAAAATGTTACAACATTTTGAGTTATATGCTAAGACGTGGGATATAGCTTTTAATCCTACTAAGTCGTTACTATTGCGTTTTGGTGACAACACAGCTATCACTGTAAATATAAATTTAGGTGGGTGAAATTTAGAGTGGACAGATAAAGTTAAATATTTAGGATACGATATTGTCATGGTCTATTTCAAGGGGGGAAGTGGGGATACTTCCCCGGGGCCTCACCCTCCAGGGGGGCCTCGCGCCAAGGTAACATTTTTTTTGCTTTATGCGAACATACTGCCTCCTCTCTCCCTCTGCCTCTTGTCGCACGAGCGCCGTTTGCCAGTATTGACAAGTATTAAGGACTGGTCTTGAGAATAAAGCAGTTTTTCTTTCAATTGTTCTTTCCGTTAACAACTGTGTAACTCCATATATGAACACTTACTGTCTACCAACTATAACTTTGTTAGAAATGTAACTATAACAACTCAGAAGTGTGATCAGTGAAAGGTAGAGACTTAGAAACTGTCAAAGTTGTATGGAACACTGTTTACAGGAGAATATTTAATTATAAAAGAAATGAGAGCATTTGATTGCTTCAGTACTTCTGTAATATAATGCCACTGAACTATTTAATCGAAATAAGAGAAGTCTTTTTTTATAAAAGTCTTATGTCTCACCCAGATAACTATATTGTTACAGTCCTCTGTGAAATTAATAAGCCAGGTCAGTCCGTCTGTACAAAATATAAGACACCGCTGAACTTGTCTTGTGTTAGTGTAAAACGTCTAGGAGAAAATGAATTTTATAAGGACTTAAATACCAGACACCTTCTGTGAAATAACATACTTGTATATACTGTAATTTATTTTAGATGTGAATTTGTTTGTATTGTAATTTTATTGTATCCATTTATAATGTACTGTATCTTTGATACGAAATAAAGAGTTATATATTATACTAAACATACTAAATATATTACGCCTAAGCATATTACTACTACATGTACTACTATTGCTATTTCACACTCTATAAGGGAACATCGTGAAAGGAGAAATAGTTGTGCGAATTTTTCTGGAGCTATGATTGTTGCCGGGAGACACCCAATGAATTCTTTCAAACTTTATTTACACTCTCACCTCCGCGCTTACACTGCAACAATGCCACCCCATCATCGCGTTCCCATAGCAACGCATCTTTCACTGATTAGAATGCTGTTACAGCTAGTTTCCTAATGAAAGGCTAGGGTTAACAGGGCTATTAAAGGTTATAATAAACGGTCTATTTAGTGGTAAATTGGTGATAATATAGCTGTAGCTGAACGTATGATGTAAAAACACTTCCACCAAGGAGCCGGTAGGCACATAAACATCCGCGGTGCATTTCTGGGCCTTTATAGTTTTTCTCTCGAAGGTTTACAGAATAGTAAGTTGTAAACATACAGCTCGCCTGTGGCTGCTAACCTTAACCCGGTCCCTTGCTTTTATTCCAAAATAACGAAAATAAGCTACTTATTCGCTGTCAGAAATGGCGAGGAGCTGTATGTCAACGGGAAATTCCGACCTATACTTTATGTAAATTTGAAGATTGCTATTAACGAATTGTTGAGTTAACATTTACATACAAGTAATATCTACAATGTAATTATACTATGAAACGTAAATATCGAAAAATAGTAATAAAATAAAGTATTATCCAGCATTAATTAACAATGACAAGTTGAACACCAATTATACAAATGACAAAACAAATTTTGATATACATAACTAAGACCAATGAAACAACATTTTGTGTATTTACACTTAAAAATATAATGAGAAATAGAATATTTTATCTTAATACTGTTGGCATTAATTGACATACTGTTGACGTAAAAATACTACACGTGCACATTGTTTCAAATTGTGTGCCGTGAAATGGTGACACGTGTACATACAAATATATACGTCGTAATTAGTTTGGAAGTGCAAACTTTTCCAAGTTGACACATCTTGACAGATTTCCGAGAACTTCACTCAACACCCATGCACAGCTTTAATGCTAATGAAATTGTTAGATGTAAACGCCTCAGTTTTTCTTAGGTATGTAGAAAACACGACTCTAAGTGACTAAGATTTCAGGATTTACTATACGTAATACGAAAAGTTCTGAACCAGGGGCAGTTAAATGAGCGAGTAAAAATATGGATGACTGAGACATAAAGATTACAATTAACGATGGCAGGTGGAAAGATTCTTGCATTGGGGGAAAACAGGACGCATGTCAGTCTAATCGCCCGCCAGCTAAACGCAGTTTTCACTTTGTAAAGTAGCGTCGCCGACATTCCTTTATTTAGACTGACCCTAAAACATTTTCATCTAGATTATGGGATTACAGTTAGTTCAGTTAATGATGAAACTATTATTCGCAGACAATGGCTGATGTACACTTCGGATACGCGTGTAGCACGTTCTTGTACATATTTACTTCAGTAACTATGAAACAAAACTCCAACAACATTAAAATTTTGAACCAAAATTAAACCAAGTTAACTTCAATTTATTTGACTAGGCTCGTTGCAAACAGATTTTCACGATTTTTTAATACATGTTTAACACGCTAAAACGTACAATTCTACATTACATAATACAATTATGTACTCAAGGATGGTATGCTATGCAGTATGGTATGCTTTCAGGCGCAAAAGTTCACCGTTTTCAACGGTTTATACAGTAGTTTGAAAAAGTATAACAATCCTATGTAAAAAAAAATCAAAGTCTCTATTGTTGAACTCCAATCAACGCATTACTAAGGCTGAAATTTTATCTAATGACAAAAGTACCAAAAACTGTAAACATTGCAGAAATGACAGTTGTTGGAGTAAAGTGATTTCATCGTATGCACATTTGTCGTCATAAGCTTCACTTTACACGAACACATTTTGCTTTAATAGCAGTAAGTCATGTGTGCTGTTTTAACAGCAGTAAGTCATGTACACAAAACAGCAGCTGAAAGAAAGGGCTGAGCTAGCCTAGGGTGTCAGAAACTTAATCATTATTACCTATTATGAAATACTGCATATGCAGTAGTTAAAACTATCGGTTAGTAGAAAATCTGAAGATAGATTAACAAACTAATATGCATGTAAAATTAATACAGTAACTATCAATATTCTAGGGCATCGCAATTACTACTTCACTGAATAGTTGACGAACGGCACGTGCCAAAGATAAACTGACGCCTCTAATTGGTTTTTGCGGCAATTCAGCTACCTGGAATTATCAGATACGACGGGTTTATACAGGTTGGACAGGTGTACCAGCATGGTGCAAGCGTTCCCTCCCAGAGAAAAACACATATCAAAGCAATGCAATGGCTAGAAATCACAAAAGAGCAGGTGTGGGTGTCTTTAGCAAGTAAGAATTATAGTCTTTATACAGTGTGTGACTCAGACTCAAGGGCAAAGAGCCCACACAAGTTTGTGAGGCTGTACATAGAAACGGGAACTGCAGATTTCACGTATTAAGTCTTCCGAATATAAGATTTGA
The DNA here is from genome assembly GCA_030141605.1 of Tubiluchus corallicola. NCBI lineage: Eukaryota > Metazoa > Priapulida > Priapulimorpha > Priapulimorphida > Tubiluchidae > Tubiluchus > Tubiluchus corallicola. The sequence continues at coordinate 311,699 of JAQGDQ010000124.1, forward strand.
CTGCTACATTGTCGTTTTCGAAAAACTTAAGCACTTACACTTACTGTGTGTTTGTATAACTACATGTACAACAGTGTGTGTTCGGAATGAAGAGTAGCAGTGGAGTTTGGAACACACTATCAGTAATGGTTAACCATATCACATTCAGTTAAATGTTTCTGCTCAGTATTATTACCAGTGACATATTAGTGATAAATAACACTTTTTTCTGCTATGTACATAGATCTTTTTCTGTTTTGACTTAACGAATAATTACAAAAAATAGTAAATCCAATGTAAGTGTCGTTATAACGTGTTGTTACCACTGCCATATTTTACATAACTTTTTTTACAAAAATGTAATTACTGTACTCATTCCTCTGCTTTAAACTTGGGCCCTGTTATGAAATATAATAAATTTTAATCATTAATTGATGATCACAAAGTTGTTCATGATGTGGGTTTTGGCCAATCAACGTTCACCTGCAGTACATCTAATGCCAAAATGTCGGTCTCCTGACCAAGTAACGTACTCAAACTGGGAACAGTTCTTCCAAAGTCGCTGTGCACAAACTCTTTGATATACGTCCCAGCATTTGCTTCTATTTCCAAACAGAAATGATGATCGTCAATTTCCGTTGCTTTCATCTCCAAAATGACCCGATCTCTGACAGCCTGAGCTCTTCGATGAAGAACGCGGATTGGCGTCTGCTGCTGAATTACTAGGTCTTTTATAAAAGACAACTGACAAAGTTGACTTTGCGAGATCGTCGCTGGTGACCAGCAGAGGGCAGAGTATCTTTTTGTTTTCGTTTCTTCTGCATCTTTTAGCCGTTTTAAGTCTTCGCGCTTTACTAACTGCAAGTGTGTTACACGCACATCCTTACAGGATTCGTTGACAACATTCTGTAAGGCATCCAACTCTTCTTGAGCAATTCTACTGTACCGAGGATTAACAAACTCGATGGCAAACGGTCGGCCATCTCCAAGCATTTGTACATCAACGTCTTCCCGACCAGAAGACTGGAACTTTGTCTCATCTGCTTTGATGACATTATTCAATGGTTCAGTTATGATTTCCTCCACAGATTGCTTCACCTTTCTTTCTCCATTAATAAGCCAAGGCGTTTGGCAAATACATCTGGAATATTTATTGTATCGTCCAGCTATGTAAATGGAAGCACAGTTACAGCTCATGCTAGATAAGTAAATGCTTTCACACGGACATTTATGCAAAGAAATGTCATAAACTTTTAAGAAACGTTCTACTTCCCACTCAGCTAACAGTTTTTTCAACTCGTTCGAACCAACTTCTATGTGAGATGCTTGCACTTCATTATTGTCGTTACTTGTATTTGCTTGACTCGTCACATTTCCATTATTTTGCTTCTTCCTCTTGCGAGTCCACCAACTCCGCCTCTTTGATTTTTGAGCAACAGGTTTTTTTATTTCATTAATAACTTTCTTTACTTCTTCCTCATCGTCCGAATGACTGAATTTTATAACAATTTCGAAGGGACTATGGAAGTTAACAGGAACATCAAGTTTATCGCAAAGTGCCGTTTTGTTAATCCTCTTCCACACATCTTTGATCTCACAAAGCTGAGGTGCCACAGCTGGTGAAAGAGTGGCAGAAGTGGTGTGTACAGCATGTTCCCGAAGCACTACAGCTAACGGAATGTGAACGCTGCAACGAAAACTGTTGTATTGAAAGCCACTTCCTTGTACGAACTTAACAACCTCAGACGTTAAATTTTTACTTCTATCTTGCAACAAGCCAAGACAAACAGTGCAGACATAGGTAACTTCTGCACTTAGGTGATGGTCACTTCCCATGGAAAGAGACACTTCATTGTCACTTCCCATGGAAAGAGGCACTTCATTGTCACTTCCCATGGAAGGAGACACTTCATTGTCATTACAGATTTTCTTGATCTTCAATTTAACTGATTCTAACGAGCCGCTAACATCGTCAACAGAGCCTCCAAGAAAGCGAAGAATACAGCGAGGACAACAGCCAAGATTCGCAAGCTCTTGCACAGCAATGTCCGCCATTCTTCAAATGTTAAGGGAGGCACTGTCCTTAGTATCCCTAATGACTGCACTCATCAGCAAGTCCTACATGAAAATAGAACAACCACTAATATCTGGAAGGTGCTTTATCATGTACGCCCTAGCCAAACTTACAAAAGACATATACTACAGAATCATAATTATACTATTTACAATATTTGAACAACAAATGATTAACTTTCGATAACCTTAATAAATGATGCATAAGTTTAACTACAAAGCAACAGTTAGTTTTAGCTATTTTTATGAGTCTTAAAAATGATTTTAAATGAAGTTTGTTTATTTTTGTGTACAAATATAAAAATAGTGTTGTGTCCATGCTACTAGTGAGACTCGTGTCATAAATGTGAATAGTTGTGTAAAATTTGTTCTACAGTTGCAAAGCTGTTCATAAAGGCGTCTTCCTCTAGTCCATGACGAGCATACTGATGCAAATAAGCTCTGGATGTGAACATATTCCATGCTTTCTGCACAGTGCAATCGATAGAACTAACAACTGTTTGACAGTTACTCATCAAAACTACAGATTTATCCAACCCATAAAATGGTCTTTCACTGCTGTATGTCATCAGTCGATAGGGTTCCGGCACCCAAGAAGGGTAAAAACGTTCATCCTTTAACACAGAAACATCAGCCATTGATGAATATCGTCCACGCGTAAATAGAATATTCGCAACTGATTTGGGGAATCCACGAGCCGCCTGGTTGACACCTTCTGCAGCAGATTCAGAACGATGTAACCGTGACAACTCCTTCATTAAACTTGGCCAAGTGAGAGTGCTAAATGGTTGTGCCTCTGACGAGAGCTGAGGAGCATGCTTGATAGTCAGTAACTTATAATCAGGATGGGAAACCAAATGTTTTAAAATATCTCCCAGATTTAAAGTGGCAATTTTGTTTCCTCTCATCAACTGAGGCAGAAATACTCCAGCCAACTGATGACATAACACAGAGTTTATATCTTTGAATGAAACATGTTTGATGTTGAGACGGTCTGTACATATTTTGTGCAACTGTTCATTGTGTACATACATTAATGCATCAGAATTTTCGTACAACGATGCCAACGTTAACACAGTGTTATAATTCTGCACGATCACCTCACCGGAGCTGTAAGGTGCAATTACCTGGTTTACAATAAACGAGTGCGGATAGTCATCTCTCAAGCATCGCGTGGCGTGTGAGCCAACGCCGGACCCTGTACCACCTGCCAAACTAACAATACATAGGAATCCATCAAGACGATCAATTTTTTCTACCTCACGTCTAACTTTCTCCATTATTTGACCGCGGGCTTGAGGACCGTGTCCGCAATAGCCCTGCGCCCAATTGTTTCCGGAACCACGTCGCTTACTGTATGTTTGATCGGAGTTATAACGCCACAGCGCAGCTTTGTCAGTAGCGGAAATCACCTGCCTCATCACTTTCAGTTCGGTATCAATCATAACGGCTCTAGCAGTGGCTTGCTCACTCGACGAAACATCAAAGAACCGATGCATGGCACAATTCTTATAAGCTTCATTGCTCAATGCTCGGTTTTTTGGGTTTGCCTCAGCATAGATGGTGTCAAAGAGTTGATGTCCGATCTGGTTGCCACATTGTCCAATTTGGAGCGTTACTATCGACATCCTGCCAAACAGGCAAATTAAAGTAGGTATCGGGAAGTCCAATTTAAAAGCTGGTATTTAAAAAAGCAGTTGAAGTAAACAAAGTATAAAAAGTACAGCAATTTTATACGGAGAAAATACATTTGCTAAATTTGAATTAATATAATCACAAAATTTACATGAGAATTTCTTGTATACGGAAAATTATAATGTTAGTATATGTAAACAATTTGTCACGTGAAAGAGTGACACCAGTACAGCATAAGACTGTGTAAAGACAACTAGTCAACAAAAGAAAAACATTAGTGACCAAATAACAGATGCGACATTAATTACGTAAAACACCAATAAAAAGCAACCACCATGTAAGTAGAAATTAAAAAATCCATACTTAAAATATTAAATTTTTTTGTGATAATAACCATGCTAAAAACCATCAGTCTCAGCCGGATAGTGGCGGTCTAAAATAGTTCCCCCAAAATGGAAGATTTTAAATTTCAAACAAAAAATGCATCCTGATATGTATTCTTGTATGCAGTTTACAAAGGGCATCTTATTTTTAAAATCTGGTGATCCCTATGAGGACATCGAGTGGCAGGCTGCAACTAAATTAAAAACTCGTGATTCATAACAAAATTCTTTGGGTATAACTTTGACCACACATCTACTTAGTAACAGGAGTTCTGTTGCAAATTGTATTGCTTTGTCGTGAGGCCGATGACTCGAATAAAAAGATGAAAAACTCAAATGCAGGATTACGATGAATAGACCAGGTGCAGAGAAGTTTCCTTTCACGTCCAGGTGCATGCATACATTACAAGTTAGTGCAGGCGTAAAATACTGCATAATTGAACAGCTCTAATGTTGGTTAACACATTAAAGGACCCACTAGGCACATGCCAAGTGACTCGAGGTGAATAAATTTGCAAGAAATTACACCACTGTTGTACAGAAAGGAAGTAGTAGTGAAACTTCCTAAATTAATTAACCAGGAGCAAATAGGGTAGTAACAATAATTGCAAATGTATGCATGTAAAGAAATTTCACAGTACTGTTGAGACTTAACACTCCTGATTTGTAAGTGTAATTGCTCAAAATGCACTTTTACAGAGTAAAATCTTTTTTCATGCAAGTAGCGATTGGAAAATGTTGCTATCTTTATTATATACACAGCGGAATGATTAGAATCAATAAATTTTATATTGTTGCAAACTAACATTGTTATCAGCAAGTGAAAGACATTCTTACTGATAATACCTAATATCACGTACACCAACCAGTAGAAAATTTTCAACTTTTCTTAAGGTAAAAAGTAAGGTTTCTGAACTAAATTACCTGCACTCTCAAACATAGCCATTTTAAGCATTTTGCTTATTGATTATATCATTTAAAACCTCTAAAAAGACAACACACAGTTGAAAGTGATAAGTATGAAAAAAGTTTTGACACCAAAGATTATAATGATTATGCTCAATGCCAATCATATTTTACCTTTAAATGTTCTAAAAAAAAAATAAAAAGGATGCCATGGTATACCACGCAAACAACGTCAAAATACTGGCAATAGTTGCCTATATTCTGACCGTGCTCCCAGTTGACTGCTCAGATAACAGAAGGAATGTAGCTTATATACTACACCTCAAATCCCAAGTTGTTCATAATTTTTCAACATTCTCTTCTTTAATAAATTAGCTGTGATGTTAACAGTATTCCTTATATAAAAGGTTAGCATGCTGGTGGGCAAAACTTTCTATCCATAAAGCATCAATTCAACAACATGCAATAAAGTACCGTGGAGATGCTTTCGCATTCCAATAACAATTGTGTAGAATTAACAATCCACTAAGCTACTGCCCCCTACAGGCAAAAACCAAAAACTAAAAGATTTCAAAAATTATCCTAGAAACTAACTTGCAATGAGTCTAGTAAATATGAAATTGTGCAAATTGAAATAGAAAAAGAGTGCAAAAATAAAAGCCTATGTACGCAAAAGCTTTCCTGATGGATCAGAAGTTTGTAAGTCAAGACCATCGGGTGAATTAAAACTCTAGTCACAACTCAAATACACTGTGAACTAGAGTTAATTCACCTACAGGCAAGACAGATCCTACACAGTTGCTGTTTAATATGCCAAGTTGCAAAAAGTGAACTTAAGAAAGGAAGCAAAATAATAAAAATATCATTAATTTTAACCATCTTCGAAAATTACAATTTCTACAGATAAAATGAAGAAAATTACTTTTAATGTAGCACCATGTGGTATTCAGCGCAACCACAGCACTGGTTGGCTACGAGGATATTGCATATAAACTCCACGAGTTTCTCTTTCTCAAAAGTTCATCAAAGCAGCGAAAAATTACGGAGTAAAAAACGTTTCTAGTTCGAGCTCACTGTGTCCATCGGACGAGTGAAGAATCTAGTCATGTTGGAATATTCATGCATGTACCAGAGACTCACTGGTCTGATTCACACAATGTCATCCTTTTCCACATGTCACAAACACTAGGCATTGCAGAAAGTGGAATATGACTGCATGTACATATATTGTCAGAACGTACCAAGATATTAAAAACACTAACATAACACTAACTTCACATGACAGGTATGGTAGCAGAGAAACTATACGAAATGGCTCTGTTCTGCAGCTTGAAGGAACCAATTAAAATTTAAATGTTTCTTCATTTAAAACTTTAGCGATTGATTTACATAGGGCTCACACAAGAAAAAAAAACCTCAATTCAACCAGCACAAAAACTACAATTCACATCTATATTGACTAGATTTAGGCTCATTTAATTTCATAAGAACTAAGCTTCTGTGTAAGACGTTTGCTGCCTAGCACATATGATTTGTAAAGTATGTAAAAACACAGAGGTAAATATATGCAGTGCACAAAATCTCTACTCAAATAACTGACTGAATGCAACAAGGATTGCACTCAGCCTCTGACCTTGGTTTATTCCAGTTCCCAACAGATAAAAAGTTGTATTTTGGATGAGTAGTGCTCTAGTCATGAATTCAAACACACATGCACTACAGCCTACTCACCTGAAATACACACCTCAATTTTTCTATCAATTTTCTCATGTTAACGATGTCACATGTAGACAGCTAGAGTGAGTAGGAATCTAGTCATGATGCAGTACAAACACGTACTAAACCCGTACTCACTGTTGCGGTCTACTCCATTTTCACGCAGCATGCTGCCATTTTGGTTGTACTGCAGTTAATAGCTATCAAAACCATTAAGTCAGATGCTGAAAATAACCTATTTCAAGCAAATAGTAGAAGTTACTCGTAACTGGTTCCTACCGAAAATTATTACCATGCTAACCAAATTGACTGAAACATTGGTTTACTTATCTTTCCTTATGTGCTAGAAATATCTGGCAGATCCACAATGTATGATATGGAAACGTTGTATGATATGAAAATGTCATTTATGTACATTTTCATAGATACCCGTTTAACACTAATAATTTTCCTTCTAATCCTAATCTGAAAATATTGATTTATTTAATAATATAATACAGTACATAACGACCTAATAGTAGAAAAAAGTTTTATTCGTACAAACTAATGGAACTCTAAAATAGTTTAGCTTGATTTTATAAACTGCTCTATAAGACAATAAGCAAGAAAGTAACTATTTTTTCAGTTATCATATTTATAAACCATAAATTTCGATGTTTTCATGTATTTGGCAGCAAATGCTCTTCCATCGGGCGTCGGATCAGAAAAAGCTATACTGTTCTTTTTCAATGCACAGCCAAATAAGAAATTGTCTCTCAGACAGTCAATAAGCCGACTGGCAATCCATTTTCTACGGTGGCTAGCTAGCACCCATATTCGATTAATACCACACTGTGCAGGCTCACTTTCTGTGCTACAGCACAAGGCACGTTTATCGTCCATTTTCCGCGGGCTGCCACTCAACATTCTGTATCCCTTTTCAATATGTTCGGCAATACAACAGCCTACAACCTTTTGCTCTGATATGAACAGCAGAGTTTTCTGGTTTTGCTTGCGTGCACTGGGCACGGACGCATCATGGAATCCCAAGTCAGCATCAACAATGTTTCTAATGTCACCGAGTTTCTTGTGGCAATACTTAGGATCCTCATTAAGTATCATTATCACCCGACCATCACTGTAATTCCTGAGAACCCTCTCCTTTTTCCAACCGGGAAACCTCAAGCTTAGCAGAAAACGCTGGTGAAATTTTACGTGCACGGCTTCGTCTTCAGCACTTGCAAACGAATAAACCATTCCGCACGCATGACATTGAGTTGCACCAATTTTCTTTTGCCCGACATCCAGTGTCATTTGTTCGTAATCGTCCTTGGATGCTGCAGCCATTCGCTGACTCCGCAGTACTTTACTTCTCGGAGATGGAATTGTAAGGAATCTGACTGGAGAAGAACTAGTGCTAGAACATGGTGACAATGACTTCGACAATGGGGACGTATTGTTCTGCGATGTTCGTAGGCGAGAATTCATGAATATTGGGAATAACTTCGCAGGTTGGTCTCCTGTATTGCTGCTAAAGTCTGTCTTTCTTGACGATGATTGCGAACACTCCGACGGGGGAAACAGATCAGGACTATACGAATCAAGCCTATCAATTGTGTGTTTCTGCATAGTCTGCTGTGACAAAACAGTTTCCTCTACATGTGTACTTTTTATGATATCAGCAGTTTCTATAAAATTATCGCGAAAACTTTCAGCTGAATTGTTACGATCAGCTTTACCAGGACTGTGAGAAGATATACATATATCAGCCTCATGTTTTTGTTTCGTTGCTTGCGATGAAGTAATTTCTTTTGAATGTTTCGTGTTGCCACAGATTTTAATAATGCTGTAATTAGAACTGTCCACTAAATCTTTTTTGTTATTATAATCTGACTTTTTCGCGCATGAGCTATCCATTTCAACTTTCTGCCTTTTTGGATGTGGTAAATTCGTTTCGCCTGCAGTGGGACGTTTAATTTTAGCTACAGTCTCTACATTGGTATCATTAAAATTGACGGCTGCACCATGTGCTTTGTCCGGGTCAGATTTTTCGTTGTTTCGACTTTTCGTGCTACTCTTGCTTCGAATGTTTATTTTTCTAGAGCAGTAATGCTTAATGTAATCGCTGCTTGAAGCACAGTTTTTGTTTTTAAAGAACTTGTTGCCCATCAGTGGCAAGCTTGCTGGTACAGTATGTTCTTCTCCTGTAGCACATGCAGGACTGGTATCAAGATTGGAAGCAAGACTAGACTTGGCTGGAGTTGTAGGTGATACTACTGATCCTGCAGATTTCATGGCGGCATTTTCAAGACCGCGATGAAATGATGGTATTTTAACGTCCTTTACCATACCTTTGGCGTACTTCTGTTTTCGCATCACAATTTGTTGGTCGGTAGAAGAATTCATTCTTAAACTTCGTGTTTTGGAATTCTTTGTAACTAACAAACCCTCCTTTGCTCTGTCAAGTGGGTTGATATAATTAGTTTTAGAATAAAATGATGTTGGACTTAAGACAGATGTAGTACGGTCATTAGAATAGTGTAAATTGTTAGCTGGTGTTTGAGAATCTGATTTACGCACGAAATCCATGCTCTAGAGAGAATGCTTACCTCGAAGACGGAGTCTGATACACAGCAAATGAAAGTAACAGCAAGTCACACAAGTTCAGGCCCAATGTTCTACTTTGGACCTAAAAACAAAATTCAGTTATAAACTTAGTAATATAGTTGTTCATTTATTTTAACAAAGTCATTAACTTCTACTGAAAAATGTAATGAAGCACTTCTATGCTTACATTTTATAAATTTAAATACCAAGAATCCTATTTCCAATCAAATGAAATGTTAGCACCAGTATTCATAAAAATAAAATATGCTTTATGTTTGACAATATTTATTTCTTTAATGATTCCACCCAAATACTCAGTTAACAAGATGCCAGTCAGAATTTTTTTGGGCAATCAACTGATGAGTACTGTGTTAAAGAGGCACAGACACTGCTAAGGGAATGTTGCGAGGGCTAAAAAATAATAAACACATATATTAACTTTGTACATCAAAATTTTTTCTCCGACAATTCAGCCATTTTGTGCTTTCTTTAAATCATATATGGCGCGAATACAAACAAGCCAGCTATTATAATGAAACAGTATTACAAAAGAAAAGAAAAGGATGAACACTTTGCAAAGCCGGAATAAAAGTAATAAACAATAAACTCGTTAACTTGAAGGAAACCACTGACACAAAGTTAAACGTGTTCCTACAGCTTCAACTCTTCCAGCTTATCTGTTTTACACTGAAGAAGTGGACATATAGTTCTGAAAAGAAAAAATATCATAATTAAACATAATATCATAAATGTCATGGAGCGTACATAACTATTGCTTTTGTGAACCACACCATGATTTTCCAGCTAGCAAATTCATCCATTTCATAAGTTTTATACGAGGAGAATCAGTTAAATTAAATTTCAACCTATAAAGCAATTGAGGCAGAACCGAAGTTAAAATTTTGGTCTGGCTTGATCAATACAAAGTGTTTAATTGTAAAATTTGTGATAAAATTTTTCTGAAAATAAAGCACTTAGAAATATAATGCTAAAATCCTAAAATGACGTCACATTTTTGGTAGCAAATTAAATTGTAAAATTTAGGCATTTTGTTGTGTAAGCCTTACTTGTCAATTGAAATAACTAAGTGCTTTATTTTCAGAAAAATATCATCACAATTTATCGTAAAACTGTTTGGGCCTCAGCAGAAAAGTTCAATTATAATATTAAATTAGTGCAAACAATTTCACAAATTTATATAAATTACAAATTTGAGCACACACACTGCAAATTACAACAGAAATATGAAAAATCTAGACCATACTTTAATGCTGATATTGAAAATTCTGGCACTGTTATAAAGACATCTATTTGCTTAAAATGATTACATATTGGAAATAAAGTTAGTTAGAAATGAATTTGTAGTCCATGGAAGTACTTATATATATATATATATAGAAGAAGATTTACAATTGATAATTTTGCTTTTAGAGAAAAATAAAGAATGGCGTAGAGCAGGGGTGTGCAAAGTGCGGCCCGCGAAGAGAATGGTCAACCTAATGAAAGTGCGGCCCGGGCGACGAATTGCGTGTATCCAGCTGTATTCCGCACAACGATTACAAAGATAGTCTGGGTAGTTTTTTCCACTAGATCAGATGGCATTAACCCTTACCAGACGGTTGTCACTTAATGTCACTGTCGGACATGACGTATTACACGTTGCTCACTTGGAACACAAAAAAGCGATGTAATCATAGAACACAGCAAACAATCATGGAAGCCGCCATTGAAATGCTCGAATGTGCAAGAAATGCGAGAAGCAATCTGATTGGCTGGTAGGAAGACCAACCAGCCAATCTCTAGGCTTTTATTATCGAGGCTGTTGATCTGCCCGGTCGTCTTCTTGGTCACAACAGGTAGATCATTTTGACTTAGTTATTATTTTACAAAATAAATTATAAAAAATACAAAATAAACAAGTAAAAATGATCTACCTACTACGAGCAAGAAGACGACTGGGCAGATCAATTTGTAAGTAGCCAGCAAGCTGAAAAAGTGTGGTCACCCCTGATTTTAGTTTCAGCTTAGGCTCAGTAGAACACGCCTCACTAGTTTCACCAGGTGTAGTGTTCTTATAGATCAGAATCATGGATAAGAAAAAAGAGGAAGATTGAAGAAGAACATCGAGTCAAAACAGATTAATATGCACTGTTCTACACAGACTGTGTGATACACATTACTAATATGCACTGTAATGAAATTACAACTATCTGTCGTGAAAGTAGAAATATATGGTCTTAACTTCTAAAATAGTTTTTTGAGTGTAGTAGTAATAATGTGCGCAGATCGCATGCAAAAAATCATTATTAGATCCTACTGTACCTGGCTCCTTGATCAAACTGCTCGTGGCCTGCAGGAATTGCGGGAAAGTTTAATGTGGCCCGGCTAGTCTGATAATTTGCACACCCTGGGCGTAGAGGGTGGCCATTTTTCACATAGTGCTGAATTAAGTAATTTATTGTTCATTAAATGGAGATTCATTTTACATGCAGATTTTCTGTTGAACAGGCATGATCTCAGTTATTCACAATTACCATGGTGAACTATATAGTATAAATAAAGTTTTCATTCACATTAAAATTAATCTATGGATCATAATTACCTCAACCTTGTAATGCAATACTACTTGATGATTGTGCTTTTATTACTTGCTGTTAAGCTAGACAAGTGGGATTATCTAGACTTTTTTTATTATGCAAGCACATGGAAAGTCCAGATAGAAACTGCCGCTCGAATACAGTTTAATGCACTACAGCTAGCTTATAGGCCTGTAACGATGTATCATGATGCCTTTCATTACGACAGGGGTAGCACCAAAGTGCCACTCGTATTGTGATAATACGAGTCAATGATATTCAACAGCGTAGCTTGGCCGTACGCTGATAAAAATAATGTGAAGTAATTCAAGCTGTAGCTGTAGAGAGTAATGTAAACACATATCAATCAGTGCAGCGAGCAGTAGTTCACTTAACACAGACACTGCTAGCAATCAAAGTAGTTGAAAACGCAAGGTGTTTAATGACATGACTATCATTATGGCCCTATTAGCTTACTCCATCAACTTTACCATAAACTACGATTCTATCTATATGCAGTTAGGGGCAGGGCAAAGCTTAAAAATCCGAAAACCAAATCGGATCTGAAGCACATTTTAGCTTCAACTCCAAAACCGAAGTGAACCCGAATTTCACATTCCCGCAGTTTCCGAAATCAAACAGAATCTTCAATCTTCCGTACCAGATTGAATCCGAGTTTTTAAACTTAACACCATGTTTTTATACTTAGGATTAGTGCAGTGTTAGTTGCAAAGGATGTTATAGTTATTTTGAAACATTCTTGCTAGACTCAGTAAAATTTCTTTATTCAGAATTTAGTTTTTGGCTTAGTTTATTATTAGCTTGCCGTGATCTTTATCTGCTGCTATCTAGAAAATATTGCTACTACTATGCAAGTTGTGATACTATGTGCAAAGAATTTAGAAAAATTTGGGGATATTTTATGATACAATTATAAATTAAAAAGGAAATTATACATAAAATGTGCCAAAATATCATGATATATTGTCTGTTTTTAGAAGCATGTTAACTGAAACCTTGCGTGAGTTGCATCAAATGCGGCTGAAAATAGCAAAGGTGTGGCGTTGAACTGATGAATAATTTATGCAGTGCATAACTTTTACGGAGATTTGCGATCACATTAAAGGTGTCGACATGGCGATGTTCGGAAACTGAAGTTGTATATGCGCTGTAGATCAGTACAGCGTTTTTAGAATTTTTTAATCGCACATACTCTCACGCTTTTTCTCTTTTAAGTGTAAGTTCCGTTATTGTTTGCCTTGTAATTCAATTGTAAGAAACAAATATATCTTGCACCTTATTTCACATCATGGCATTGAAGACTTATAGTAGTGTAGTAACTTGGTCACCAAAATTAACAACAGGTTTAAGTCTGACTTTAAACTACAGACCTGAATTAAATCAATTTAGCCAATATAACTGAGCTGGTGAAACTGAAATCACAAACAACGGTACGTTGTTAGTGATATTCGTCAGTAAAATTTTATAAACTGCTAAAATATAAAATCTTATTCCAAAAAATTACAAACCTGCGTCTTATACTTAGTATTTATACAATGACACTACAATAATCTACTGTAAATTACCATTACTGCAAGATTAACAAAGAAAACACCCAACTCCTTGATTTTTGCGCCATTTTGGTGGACAACGTGGGCGCGAACGTGCACAACCAAGAATGTTGCAAATTTTCACAATTTAGTTACTAAGGCACTCGCCAGGGTATAAATGTAGAAATTATTTTAAACGACCAAAGCTCCTCAGAAGGCCAACAGAATACTTAAACTGAGTGCTTTTATAAAGAACTGTTAATTATATTATTATTGTAAAGTTGTTATCACTTTGTAGAAAACAAAATAAATAGTTACTATTATTATTATTATTTGTTCTACTGGTTGCAGAAATTATTATAATTATGGTAAAGTAGCATAAAAATTAATGTTATGTAACTCAAAGTAAAGTACTTATTAAAACTTAGAAATTTGCATGAAGTGCTATAAATGAAAAAAGCAAATTAATTCCTCACTCTGGTTCAAAATATGAACCAGAATTTCTAGCATAGTCAGCACTCCGAAACATCACACAGAGTACCTGTTGGCACAGCACTTCTGTCTACTATTACAGTGTCACAATATATAGTTTCTCAAGTCTAGAGCTTGGCCGCTAAAATATTCCTCGTTTTATGTAATTTAGCATATTACAAATTACATTACATTACTGTATATTCACCTTTTTCATACACTTCGGTCATGGATGCTTTGAGCCCCCAGGTATCAAGCAACAGGAGGCCCTACAGTGCATCCGAAGCCTGGCTCGTTTTAGAGAATGTATTCCACTGATAAAATGAGCCACTGAACTGTTAGTGGTGTCTTAGCTACACTTGGATGTTATACCCTTAACAGCCACAATCACAGTATGTTTACATAATACACGGCTGAATATAAACCGCATATGGAGATAACGTGGCGCATATGGCTGCATTGGGGTTCCATTTGCCAGTAAACCAGCCACACGGCCTGCTGGAGCATCATTAAAATTTGCGTAGAAGGCGCATTCTCTCACTTCTCAAATTGAGTCTAACCCGCCGATGTCGTGAAAGTTACATTTAAATGATTTTGATGCAATCTGAGTACAAGCAAATAGAATTTGAGCACATTGGAGGCATAACCTGTTCGGAAAATTCCTTAAAAATATTAATGACATGGCCCGTTTTGCAGTAAGTTTTGTGGGTGGTTCGACCTCTTCGCTGTGTCATGTGCGCAGTCAAAATTTCAGCTGATTTTATTCAGAATTTTGTCCGGAAAATGTGTCCAAACTCGGCTGAATTTTCAGATTTAAACTCCCGATTTTTTCGAAATTTTGGCTAAACAGCCTATAGAAAAAACGTTTTAGCGGCGCTTAGTGTGACTCTAGGAAGGAGATATATAGCTCTTTACAAAGAGAAAGAACAGGGCTGCACGATGATGTGGGCTATAATGTAGTACGCGTCCACCAAGAGGAGTAGGGAGAAGTTAATTAGATATTTCTATTTTTGGCAATTTTTGCTTGGAAAACTGCTGACGCAAAGCCATTGTTCTGACGTCATCCATTATACTCTGTCTATATGCCATAATGAAATGAGTGATGCGACATCTGGCGGCAGAGCTGGAACACGATGCGCCGCTTGCTGTGTGGTTATCTCGATACGCCTCCGGCAGTCAGAAGATCGCATGTGTGAGAGACTAATTGCCCTATTGGTTATCGTTGTCATCCGGTTTTTTGTTGGTAATATAGGAAGCAGAAATTTCTCTGGTATGTCAGCTCATTATCTACTCAATGAAGTCTTCTTATTTGGATTTGCTTGTGTCAGTTGTGTTTCTTTAATCACACGAACACTATTTTATCAGGCCAGTTAACTGGTACCCAAAAACTTCATTAAAAAGACATCATTAGAGATGTCATTAAAAAGCATTTTTTTTATTTTGTGTTTCGATTAGCGGGATAATTATAATATAAAAACGTGTGGTGCCTAGTCATTATCTGTAATGATGATTCAATATGCAAAGTTTTTACAAAACTGAATAGGTCTCCGTTATTAACAATAATAATTGACACAAGCAAAACAAACCCCGAAAACTGCTGTAACTCCCCTGCAAATGGCAAGCCCATTACCAGCTAATTAGCCAATCAGTCAGTCAGTAATTAATCAGTCAATGAGTTGTCGACTAGTTACATGGGTTATTAGTGTTGACAACTTCCTGGAGAAATGAAAATGTAACATCACTTATATAAAGAACGCAAAGTGACAGTGTGCACACAGGATTAACGGTTCAGCAGCAAATCATACCATAGTAATGATAACGTTGAAAAGTTTGTCCCCACAGCAATGTGCAAAACGTTGGATCGGTTGTGGACTGGAGACTTGCAAGCAGCGCTGCTCTGTCAGTCCTCTTTTTTCCCCATGACGTTAACCATAATATAGCTACGAATCTAGGATATACCAAAAGATATGGATAGTGCTTTAATTTATGCAATATTTTATACAGTAGTAATAATTATAAAATTTAGAAAGCATTTTATGGAAACTAGAAAAAAACATTTTATAAAGTTTTTTAAGCTTTCATAAATTAAAAGTGGCCGGAATTATGCAGTTTTTACGACTTCTGACAGCACGTTCGCCTCTTTCTGGCACATGTATTTAATCCATACTGTTCACTGCTTTCAGGAAAACCTGTGAATACGACAGGTCGTGAATGATAGTGTGACATGAATTTTGCACTGACTGCGTGAGCACTCGCTGGTTTACTGTCCCAAGCCCTTGCCCCAAGCACTTCTGAACGGGTCATGCACGTGGCCCGATGACGTGCGTCGAACGCATCGGGACGAACATGCATACAGCATACTGCAGTTGCTCGCTCCATGAACCTGTCAAAACCAACACCACAGCACTGACAAATTACTAATTTTGTTATGCTTTGACCAGCTCGTAAAAACAAATAAAGGAGGAAAATAGCACAAGGTTTGCATGAAAATTCGTTCTGAAACAGAAATAAAGGCGATTTTCCTGGCAAGTGAGCTACACGCACCTACATTATGTAAATTACAGTTACTATTCGTTATTGCTAAATTTTGGGAGGTGACTTTAAGTCCATAGCACCACGTCTTTTTAAAATCTTCATGTCTCTGTGACGTAAGAAAAGTTTAAAGATTGGTGTAATGTATTACACTTATTACCACATACTACTAGTTTTAAGCGTACATGATATGAGCCTATCATTGTCATTCCCGCTTTTACATAAGTAGTTTTCGAAATTCGAAACGTCAGTACACTATAAGTTATTTTTGGCCAGTCTTTGTCACCATACCCCATCGAGTGACAATTTTGTTTCCGGATAAGCTACAATCAGGTATGCAGATCCCAACTTAGAAGGGCAAGAACCTGATCATTTTAGCATTATGTTAACCTACGTTGAAGACAAAAAAGGGCGACCAGAACTCGGCCAAATGACTGACCAAACGTAAACAAAAAATTTGCTCCGAGCGAGGTGAAACATAAACACTATTCCATAAACACTATCTTTTAACAATTACTGTTGGTGGGCATGTATACCATCGTAAGTTTTGCGCATGCGCATTTTATAGTTAGGTTGCTCAATTCTCTTATTACCTTTACATTTAATAAATAAACAAATTATAGCAGACGGTTGATAACGACGTGAACAGAGTGTGGTTATTGGAAAGCGAATGGTATTTTTGGCATAATGCACTGAATTTTAGTTTTGTTAAAATATAATTTGGTGTTCAAACTCAAGCTGGAATGCCCTCACGGGGGAAATTCATATAGGAGCAACCTGTACGCGCAGATTGTATATAACTACATGTATAAGTTTACTTTCATGCAGTAACAACAGCTGACGCAGTTTACGCCTAATGGCTTATACTAACAGACGATTGAGGTCATAAGGCAAGGAGTAAAGGTTTGAAAGAGCTGAACCTAAAAAGTTAGATTTGATTAATAAGGTTTTGTATTTACAGTACAATTTAGTCGAAAATATACTGTTATTGTGTCATGATGCCAGAAAAAAGGCGGCTCAGAGTGTTTCACGGGACGGCGGTGCATTCGACAGCATCAAAACCGTTATGTGTACTAGAGAATTGTGTTATAGGAGTCAAAGATCAAAAGGTAAGTGATTGCTCGCTTATCAATATAAGAATTGCAAAGTAAGCAGATCTCTAGATTTACCCGCAAACTGAATGACTGGTTGAAAGCAAATACCCATTCAAATGATTTTCCTTTAATAACTAACAAAGTGATTTATCTTGAAGTCCAGTCCAGTGGTGGAACTGACGTGGTGTACAAATCTAACTCACGATTCTTTGCACTCATTTCCGTAAATTTCAGTGATCGAATTAGTTTTTTTATCGTTCGGGTTGGTTTAAGTTTTTAAGACCATCTTTGGTCTAAGACCAGAGTTGGCTTAATTTCATCTGCTTCAGGTCTAATGTTAGTACAGCAATGTTAAAGGAAGGGGCAACTAGTATACGGTGTATCATGAAATCTTCACGTATACTCAATACTGCATCATTGCAACGTGCGTAGTGAAATGAATTTTTTCCATCAGGCTGAACAAGTAAAACTAACAATTTTATTGTGTGGGTCAGCATGCGTTTCTATACTCGCTTGGCATAGAGTTAATTTTACCGCTGTAAATCGAAAATTGCTTCGAATGCTTCTAGTACAATAGTAGGTTATTATTAATCTAATTGAACAATTTTATTTGCAAAAATGCAATAATGTTTTTATATGTTGTCGAAGTGTGAACTATTTTACTTTTAAGGAATTTCCGTTGTGTTTTATGGGTTTTGCACACGTAGGCGCATTATTTTACTTCTCGCATCGAAGAGAATAATGGCATGACTTCTGATTTATATAAGATAACTTTTAAATGGACTTCTGTCTGTGTACTTTTTGTAGATAGCTTTTGTGGTCAATGAAGAAGAATTGGAAACTATTCAGGAAGAATTTAAATTCAGAAACAATGACGTCACAACGTTAAAACCATCGTAAGTCTGCCTGTTTTGGACTAGCTCATAACTAAATAACAACATTTGTTAAATAACATAGCTCGCCAGGCCCATCAGGAATTGCACCTAACAAGTGACATATCATCTAATCTTGTTCTGGATTTACTAAAATAAAGATAATGCAGTTATTTATTATGGTCATAGAGATGCTGTCTATGTACCTAACAAGTGACATATCATCTAATCTTATTCTGGATTAACTAAAATAAAGATAATGCAGTTATTTATTATGGTTATAGAGATGCTGGCTATTATAGGGTCTAATGAGCTCACTAAAGTGTGTATGACTAGTTTCGTTATTACAATTGTTGCAACTTCATTTCCATTGTCATCTATTGCTCCTACCATTGTTGATGATGACGATGATAATGATAACAGTACTTAATAATAACAATAAACGTAATAAAAATTGCTACGATTGTAGTAAAAATCACAAGACTTTTTATTTGGAAAAAGAAACAGGTCTAAAATCAGCCATGCCTTACTCCCAGAAATTGAATATTGGAAGCTTTCCTTACTATGGATGTTGCGGTTTAGGTTCGTTTCCCAGAAAAAAGTTTGTTTCTCCCTCTTTCTACCCTTCTCTGCCGCCCTCCCTTTCTACCCCTTCTCACTCGTTTTCCTTTCTTCTTCTCTGTCTGTCTCTTTCTCTCCCACTTTTTCTCCCTCTCTTTTTCTTGTCTTTCCCCTTTCTCTCTCATCGCTTTCTCCTATTCTCTTGCTGTTTGTTCGTCTTCCCCTAGGTCATTGTCTCTTTCACCCCCTCTCTCTCTTCTCTCTCGCTTTCCCTCAGTCACCCTTTGTTCTCTATCTCCCTCCATTTCCCTCTTTCTCCCTCATCCTATTTCTCTCACTCTTTTCTCCCTCTCTCTTTCTCTCTTTCACCCCTCGATCTCTTTCGTACTTTCTTGTAGTTGTCTACAGCGCCTTGAGCAATGACCAATTTAAAATATTTTTTTAATTTCGTTTTGGAAAAGTTTTTTTATGGCAGAACTAGACCCTAGTTCATTATCAAGATAATCCTCTGAGATGAAAGACTGAACTGGCACAGTTACATTCTGATGCACGTACATCTCTAAACACCAAGAAATGAACGAAATAATTCGGAATCACAGTAAAAGTACGTAACTGCACAAAAGTGATATTCCTAAGTGGTCTCCCAGCAAACCTGCTGCTAGGCTCTGTATTGCTTAACTTTAGTAGCCAGTCACACGCCGCGATCACTCACTATGGTGTATATGCAAAGATCAACGTGATTTGCTACCAAATCGTTCTGATATTACAAATCTACTTTCTTGCTTTAACGAGATGACCAATTTTTTCGATCACAAGATCCCTATTACTCATTACTGTAGCTGAAACAAACTACTTTTTATTGCGTATTATCTAACTTCGCCTTAAAAAGATTTATTACATTTTATGTACGTTTTATTTTCTATGAAATGACCGTTCTGGGAAACGGCAATTCTGGGAAAATTCTTTCTTGGAAAATTTTTTTCTGGGAAGTGAATTTTCTAAAAATTTTCTATGAAAGTTTTTTGTCGGGCAAAAATGTTTTCAGACAAAAGCTTTTCTGGGAAACGAATTTACCACGGATGTTGGCATACTGATTACTGAAGCCACCCCGTGGAAAACCTAAACAGAACTAATACAGTATGTCACGTGATTAAATCTTCGCATGGTAATGAGAATTCTAGTTCAAGTTTACATGCAAAGCCCCGGGAGCTAGGAAAGCCAAGTTGCTGAATACTTTCTCAAAGGTGTGGCTGCGCAGCATCTTTAGCTGGAATAATACACTTGCGTGGTTCCGTCAACAGTAGGTCTACTGTTTTTAATAACAAAATACATGTGGGCTGGAGCCTCAGCTTGTTACTTCAACCCACTCGAGAGACTGCAAAATCGTATTGTCATCTGACTAGATCTAATTTATGGTTAATCCTCCAAAACCTTACTCGATTTAGGTCCACTTCCCATATAAAAGCGTTTCTCCGAAAACCATTTTCCATGACACAATAACTTCCCAGAAGAAACTGCCAGAAAAAAATCCCTAAAACTCGCTTCACAAAAAACAGTACTACCGAGAAATAATTTTTATTAGAAAGGTAACGGTTACTTTTTTTAATTGCAAGATCTGCTGTTTTAACAGCCTCTGGTTTCTATTTTTGTCTTTGCCTCTTCCCTCTACTTCTCTCCCTTTGCACATTTTTCTCCATCAATCACCTCTTTTCTCTCCAGACTTTCTTCCTCCCTGCTTATTGTTCTTTCGTCCTCTCCTACCAACACTCTTTTTTTCCCCTTTTGCTTTTATCTTTTCTTGTCTTCCCCTCTTTCCCTCACTCTCTCTCATTCTCTATCCATCCAGCCTCTTTCTCGTCTACACTTTAATAAACAACATAGAAAATGAAATCACCGCGACTTCACGAAGTATGCAGATTTGTGAAATTTTTGGCATCTAAATTTCCTAAATAAATTCCCCTGCCCCTTCACAAGACTTTAGACAGGTCTTCGGTGCACCGATCAAAAACAGGTTCTACCTAGCGTTATCTTATGGCAGGACCAGACTCTAGTTGATTATCAAGACAATCCTGTGAACCAGCAGAGCAGTCACAGTCACATTCGGATGCTTGTACAAATTGCACATCCTCTCTAAATGAAATAATCGCAGAGAAAGAAATTGCCGAAGAGGGAGATTCCCAAAGTGGTCACCCAACCACCCAGTTGCCAGGCTTGGCATGCTTAACTTCAGTAACCAAGCACATACCGTGACCACTCAGGTGTCTTGCTTCTCCCAAGATAAAGAATGCCAAATTTCAACCACATTTAAATGACTGTTTCATGGGAGAAAAATAAAAAGAATCTGAATTTGAATCTGAACAGTGCAAAAGTTATTCCAGCTTTAGCCGACCATAACCACAGCACCGTTACGTAGCAACAGCAGATCAGTAAGAACAATAACAAGGTGATTAATTCTATGGTTGTTAATGGCTAATTTACACAAACACACAGTACGAATATGCAAATTAACATAATAGTACTTACATAGCTTTTCTGACGTTACAAAATTACTTTTTTGCCTTAACAGGATGATCGTGTGATCCAAGTAGTTAGAATGAACTACTACAATACTTTCATCATACGTTCCTAATGCGTAATATCTAATACAATAATTTATTACATTTTCTGTGAATTTTATTTTCTATGAAAAAATGACAGTTCTGGACAAAAAAATTCTGGGAAATGGCAATTCTGGGTAAGATCTTTTCTGGGAAGTACATTTTTCTGCCAAAATTTTTTAGAAAAAAGCTCTTCTGGGAAATGAGTGTACCCACTGGCAAAGTTTGTTGGTACATTAGACCACTTTTATTCTGATTTTAATGAAAGGCATTTACTGTTATTTGTTTTTCGTTTCCAAACTCTGACAGTTAGCTTGTATGACTTGTGATGCTGCTCTACCCATATTTTCACAATTTCATTCTAAATTAATTATGCACCATTAAATGCACCAAGAAATTTCTTCTGAAAAAACGTTGTACTTCACAATTGAATGTTATAAGATACCTCCTACAATAGCAATTTGATTACTAAAATTCTATTTTTCTGGAAATGTGCTCACATTTTCAAGTTTTTGCTCAACATTACCCCGAATGACAACTAGCCTTGTTTGATGTTATTTGTATCAAAAAAGCAAAATACAGCACGAAATTCATACATATGTATATATATTTGTATATACATATGTATGAATTTCGAGCTGTATATTGCTTTTTTGATACAAATAACATATTTGTAAAAAATATTATATATAATCTAGATATATATAGAACTCAAAATAAAAAAAAATAAATGCTTGTTTAAAAATTTAGTTTATAATTATTATAATTTATTAAGAGCGATTTTTACTATTCATTGGCAAGTATGTACATCTCAAAGACAGACACTGTTTTGAATTAGCACTAGTAGTAGTAGTCTTACATTAATATGGTGGTGGCCTACATTGTATATTAACATTTTTTACTACAAGCGTGATTATCAATTTTATCTCGCAAGGTCGATTTGTCCTTGTAAAATAAACCCTGGCTGTCATGAACTTTATACTACCAATAGTCACTTTGAGGTAGTTACGACATATTAATAACTCCATCCGTGGCCTGCAGAAAATTATTGTAATACTATCAGTAATATTTTTGTAATAATGCTAACTGTGTTCAACATAAAATTACTGAAGTAATTAACAGTCTAATCACATTTTATGCTACACGTCAGGTACAACATATTGCAAATAATGCTGCATTTGTAAAAATTCAGATTAGTGTAGTAATGCTATACATAGTGATATCTTTGTCACTTTTATTCAGCTCGATAAATGGTAAAACACCATGCACATAGCTGCAAAAACATACTGTAGCACTTTTACAAGTTATAAGAAATTATGAATTACAAAATTAATTTATACAGAATATGTAAATAACATTGCAATATTTCAAACACCTCTTTACAAGTAGTCGTAAAAAGCCGGGTATGTTAGTAATCATGATCAGCCATTAGATGCATAAGTCACAATATCGTGTATTTTCAAAGTGACGTTAGCTATTTAATTAAATACAACGTTGCCTGTGTTGAGGTCATCTAGCTCTTCAGTTGCATGATAAAACAATATAGTCTTATAATAAGGTTAAAAGAACAGAAATTATTTTAATGACAACAACTTTAACTTCAAAAAAAATTTAATTCAAAGCAAATGGCAATTAAATTACATTTTACTCATTTCAATTTAGTTTATTTATGCGCATTCTGATTACGTGTTTTCTGATTTTTCTTAGCACGTTTTGCAGTGCCTTGAGCAGAAGGAGGTTGCTGTTTCTTATTCATCAGTTCAAGTTGTTTCTCGATAGTATCACCAATATTAATGGAATCTGGAATGTGAACAAATCTGATTTGTTTCCCTTGGATGAAGAACTCCTGAAATTCCTGAGCTTCCCCATACATGTTAGTGAAGGTTACGCCGGACATTTTTACATTCATAAATCCATCCACATTGACAATCAACCCTTTTGCAGAAGCTTCATTACGAAGTTCAATGGTAGTTATTTGACCCTGCAAAGCCTGGAGTAAGCACACTAGGGAATTGACTGATTTGGCTGTTTCACGCAAACTATGTAAACTGAAAGCCATATTTTCAAGCAAATGCAGAAGATAGCAGAAGAGATCAAGGAAATGATACGTCTATCTTCACTTTTCACTTATTTTTCAAATAATGTTATTTATTTCTACAGCAGATGATACGTGTTCAATCTTCATTTATTTTTATAGGCACTGTAT
Organism: Tubiluchus corallicola; assembly: GCA_030141605.1. Taxonomy (NCBI): domain Eukaryota; kingdom Metazoa; phylum Priapulida; class Priapulimorpha; order Priapulimorphida; family Tubiluchidae; genus Tubiluchus; species Tubiluchus corallicola. Next base: position 335,436 of record JAQGDQ010000124.1, read on the forward strand.
ATTTTTATATCTGCAGTTTTATCATAATGGACCTCTGCAACATGGAAGTCGGTCTTGAGCATTTTTATAAATTTAACATCCCTATCATTGCGAATTTTGCAAGCCAGTAATACCAGAGTATTTCTGTGTGCCAAATAATCTATAGTCCGAAATAAGTCCGAAAATGTGTCCTCTATATAGACGATGTCTGCACCAAGTACAATATCAAATTGAGAGAAATCCTGCAGGTTGACTCCCCAATTCAGTGCCTTCACGGATACATTTACAACTTCATTTGGACCATGTAGATTCTTGTTTACGTTTCTCAATAACGAATCAGTTACACTTTCTCTGTCAGTTATCACAACGTGACCACCAATTAATGCAGCAACGATGCCTACTAGTCCCGTTCCTGCTCCAAGCTCTATAACGGTTTTGTTTCTGAAAAGGTCCCTGCGTTGCTCAATATATGCACTTAGGACAACAGCCGCGTCCCACACAACACCAGCAACACCTTGGTGATTCCAGTCTTGTGAAAGAGTGATGGGACGACCTACAAACACAAATTCTTTTGAGTTTTCACGGAATGGAGCAAGGATATTGGACGTTTCATACAACACCAGAGCTTTGTTATCACACATAGATCTGTCTGTGTGGCAAGACAACCTTTCAGCAGCAATAATATTGCAAAAATGGAAGCATATGTGCAAGACTAGGCATTGGCAGCAGTTGAGATTACACTTATTCAGCTGCATTAATAACCATACTCAGTGTGAGGCTCTTCAAATTTTTATAAGGAATCTTTTTTTCAGGCAATTCTTGATGCCAGGACTGATCGACAGCCACATACATGGATCACAGTACTCCAATGCTGGACTTTGTCAGGGCATTTCTCTCTTGCAGTGGCTCAACCAAGTCACGTTTCCTACAGAACAGAAATTTCATGACAGCAGATTTGCAGAAGAGGTTTACACGAAAGCAGTGGTAAAAAATTTAATATTCTAGTTATACTTACGAGAGGGTAGCTGAGTGGTGGTTATGGGCGTGTGCTAGACAGTGCTAAACGCAATGACTAACTGGATGAGAGACCATAGGCAAGCAGCTTCTGCCAAACTGCCTCTAGATACTTCTGTCAGTGAGTGAGAATCCTTATATGTACGCCAACAGGGCTAATGTACCTTTTCTGCTTCATCATCTTATCTTAAATGATCATCATCGAAAATAAACTAGGTTTTAGCCCCATTAGAACCGCTCAAGAATAGTTCTAGATCCTGCCATTGAATGCTAGAGCCCCCTAACTGACTTGCAGTATGCTGAACGATTTCATAAAATAAATACACTGTACAACTGTAACAACATCCATAATTTGCTAACACAAATAAACAAATCTGTATTGAATAAATTTGATATTTATAGTAGAAATATTAGAAAAAAACAGCTCACAAGATCTGTTCAGAAGACATAAATAGGACACTTTCAAGGACAAAGTATTAACAGGCGTAATAACTGTACATTGAAAAGCAAGACTTATGCAGGTCTAAAAAAGATGATGATGACAAGTTGTGCTGCTTTTGCTATTTTCTCAAACAGAAACTGTATATATCTACACAAACTATCACACCAAGATTTAACATAATATATGTTATACTTCGTATACAATTAAGCACACTGAGTGCTTTAAAAAAGTAAGATACAACACAGTAAATCAATGTGGCATATTAAAAGTTAAGGTACAGTACATAATATTAATCGGGTAGGAGATAGGGAGATATTATCAAGCTCTACTCAACCTTCTCCACACAGTCATCCATGCTAGGAAAGTGTAACTAGTTTGCGTTTATGGTTACCAGATATTAGGACATAAATCTGTACAGCTTATGATTTTTTTGTAAATGTCAGCTTTACAAACACAGGCTTGGCAGCTTTCAATGAATGTCCTCAGGCTTTGAATCGCACTATTTAATTACAGTATGAAGTGCATTTAAAGGTTATCGTTTAAGCGTAGAAATATTTTACATAAAAAAAGATGGTCTATTTTATATAGTATTACTAGACATTGCTTTTCTGGCTTAGTATAATTAATAAAACACGTTTAGTAAAAAATGTAATTAATGCATTCTAAACACAAATTTTTAATTCTATGTAAAGCAAAAATACCAATAAAATATATGTCTTGATTTCAGCATCGTACATTAAAAAATGGAACCACAACAGCCGCATATTTTGGAACCATTCATGTCAATGGTAGTTTGAAGTTAGCTGATGCAGCAGGTAAAATCCATTTGAAAGCAGTTATGAAATTAGTGTGCACTAATATAAAATTTTATCATTTTGCATGCGACTGCGAATAGTGCAATTACAAGTTTCATTGTTGGGCCTGATTAACTTGCTGGAAACTGAGAAATTTTACACAACATTCATTAATTTTGTTACAATGAATACTTGCAGGTAAAAACAGCCAACAGATCTATTAAGAGGGCTTCTTAGGCTTTGTAATGATCACATTTTTGTGTCAAGATCATTTTTGTGTTTTGTGCGCTTTCGGTAAATTTATCAAGTGCTTTATGCTGTTTTTTCCAGTAGTTAAATTATTTGCCTACTTAAACAAAAACAGCCAACATCTTCAAATAACTAATGAAATATCCAACCGTAATATGTTATTTATGCAACTGCAGGTCATAAACTTTTTTGTGCGCTAATGATATTTGTAAAAAAAATTGTGTAAAACTTCACGCAGCTGCAACAATAGGTTGCCATGGTGTTTGTGACATGCAGCTGTTGTGTTCATTGTCCTAGATCACTCATGCTGTCATTCATCAGATTGCTGGAATGGCCATTGCTAAAGCTGCTGCTGCTATGGTGTCTGCCATCTAGAGGCAAGTTAAAAAAACAATGCAAGTGTGTAATTGCACTACTTGCAGTTGTATGTGTATATGTTAAGATTGAAAAAGGATGCTAAAGACAACGAAACCCTCCATTTACATAAAGCTACAAAATGTATCTAGAAATTTAGTTATCATCTACATACTGTTTTAGTGCACACAGTATTTGTATTAGTGTCGCTGTATAAAACTTGAAAAATTAAACTCCAGCAATGACTATGAGGTACAATCAGCTTGACTGTAAGTTATTTACAACAAGTTTGGATAACATTGCGTAAACTTAAAAAAGTAATCAGGATAATTGTAGCACACGCTTAATTAATTAAGCAGAGGTATAAATTATTTTATATTCTTAAAAAGATTAATAATATATTTTGGTGAGTCAGTGACATTTTAGTGCACACAGGGATAGCGACACAATGATGTTCTGCCAGCTGGCACAGACTTTTAAATTATTAAAAATGTTCTTTTTCGCTTATATATTTTTTTCAAAGAAGTAAGCATAATGCTAAGCAGTATAACTTTGTGTGGAAAGTTTTTTGAGACATACTTTAAAATTACCTTTTCTTCCACACTAAGGACAAGATATTACAAATTTTACAATGCATTATGACAATATTCCCGCGTAGCCAAATGCATCGGGCCATTCTGCAGCTGTTTCTATGAACTTAAATGTTCTTTTTTCATTTTTTGGTCAAGCCGATTGGAGAGATGTACTTAAAAAAATTATAAAGCTGACATAAAGAGTTTTGCCAACGATTCTTCATATTTAACACTGATTTCCATTACATATTTGAAAATGTTTTCCTTCCTGCATGTCTCCTACATAATCATCACATTCAATTATGCTGTAACTATTACATTAATTATAGAGAGACTGGGTCAGAGAGCATTTGTGGGCAAAGTGTCCATGGACATGAACAGTCCAGTGTACTATGTAGAAAAGAATTTGAATGAAGCTGTACTTAGTGCAGAAAGGTATGATTATAATTATTAACAAGAAAAATTAATGGAAAAGATGTACTATAACATATAACAATAAGAAACATTTTATTCACATATACATGTAAAAAAATTAACATTTTAATTAACACTAAATAGATTTTAACCTTCAATCTTTTAACTTCAAAATTTGTTAAAACCATATTTTTAAAATAACAAAATAGTGAAGTTACCAGTGTTAGTAGTTCAAATTCAAGTACCGATTGCCAATAAACATTGCTTTATGTTTTAGATTTGTCACAGAATTACTACAGAAGAGCAAGGTAATAAATTTTACACATTTTGTTTCGAGGTTCTGGGTGAATAAGTGTACTTTCAGTTATCTAAACAACTTTGGTAAATAAATGGAAAGTCAGATGCTTCTCACTTGCAGTGTGAAGCAACAAATTGTGCGTAATTATATTATGTTACAGAATTCTCTGGTACAACCGATCATCACTCCCAGGTTTGCTATTACCTGCAGCGGGGAATTGATGAAGGAATTAGCACATTTAGCAAACAGGTACCAGCTTAACATACAGGTAAATATACAGCATGTTAGCAGAGCTTTCAAATTTTTAATAGTGAGAATGACATCAGTTTGTTAAATATCCCACAACAGAGATGACTGCTAGCATGCAGTGGAAACAATATGTCATTTTTATAATAAAAAAGTGAGGAAAAGCTTGTTGACGTTGTGGAATATTTAACAAGATAAAGCATGTTCCAAGTACTCCATTGATTTTAAACTTAAGAAATACAAATAATGATATAATATTTGTTTGCTTGCATAGCAGAATCGTCCATAAGTCGGCAGTTAAGCTTTTCTAGTTATTCACATAAATTATGCTGAATCTCCATTTCATAAGGACCATTTTGATACCACGCTCATCACTCTATGTTATTTATAAGCTAAGATAATCTATATTGAAGTTAAGATACAGGCTGCACACTGAAAATCATAACCTTGAGAAAATCACTGTTGAAGTTAGCCATTGTTTTTTGACACGTTTTTGCAAAGCACTTAGCAACAGTGCGAAAGTGTTGTTACTATGGATCATGGATACTATGGATCAAGAACACATTGACATTACGTTTAAATCCAGTGATGGCCGTTCCTGATGAAGATCTGGGCTTGGCAACAAAAAAAACCGAAGCAAAATGACAGCTTCCACAAGCTACTATCTGAGTTTGAAAATACAAGTTTTTTTACAATTGCATTACAATTGCATCTAGCCAGAAAAATGGGTAACGGGCTATAAAATTAGATTTTTAGTATTTTTTGAACATTTTCTTGATAATTTGATTCTAGAATATAAGTCCAATATGTTTAGCATTTGTTTTCATAAAAAACAAAAAATTGACATTTGACCAAATTTTTGGTGCATTCTACTTAGAAGCATCATAACGCAGTTTTAAGTATGCCGACTTACGTGTGATTTTCGTTTGCAAGCAAATATATTCCAATTGGAATTAAACTGAACATAGCCTTTGAATACAGTAAGAGACTGTTACAACAATTACACAGCATCAACAAATAACTGAAAGTCTAAAATATGCCAAAATGAACCACTAGAGAAACTCTGAATTAGCACTGTCAAGCAACATACCCAGCAAAGCTGCTGCATGTGATCATACAACAGGCAGCGTAACTGTAAATTAATTGCACTCTAGTTTAATTACTTGTAATATAAAACAAATTATAAATTAATTAAATAAAGCTGTATTAGAGGGACTAGATCAGCATGAGCTCATTGTTAATTACTTAATTTGCTTGGAAATTTTGAAATGACGCTATTTAGTACATCAAGTATTTGCCTTCCGTCGTCCCACGGCACAATTGTTGCTTTAATGTTCTCCTTATACTCATCCACTTCATTCAAATATTTCTCCATAGTGTAACCTCTTCTTGGAAATGCAAAGTCATTAATATCAAGTCGCAGGGCTGGGCAGATGTCATTGGCTCCATCCCCAACATAAGCTTTACATGTAAATGCCACGCCTTCTCGTTTTCTCTTTGCTACGTATTCATCTAGTATGTGACCCTTACAGAGGTTAACGGTACTTTTGTCACACCAGTCTTGATGGTGGTACGGTTTGACAGTTAGCAACCCATCTTTGCGGTACTCAGCAGGATTTGTGAATACAGCATTTATTCGATGCTTCACTTCTTTGGCATCCAGAATGTAGTCAATGAAAATGGAATTGGAATCAGAGATTATGATCACTTCACAATCATTTGTAAGACTAGTGAGGAGAGCATGCATCCCTTGTGTTAATGTCAGTTCTTCCATAGACTTTTTCATATCATCTGCTCTGATGCCATTTTTGAACAGGTACTCGAACACAAGACCCATAAATTTAGTCCAGCCTGTCTGCACATACGTTTTGCGAATGTGTTCAGGAATAATTCCATTTGGGGCTAGTTTTTGAATGTATATGTCACTGTTTTCATTTATTACTGTATGATCGAAATCTAGTGCTAGCAGCAGTTTCTCTTGCATGATGCGGATGTGTTGCAGCGATGGTTTGTTGATTAGAGAACGAAACATGAATTTACCTGGCCATCAGATAGTCTGAAATGTGATGAAATACTGAATCAGGAATTCAGAATCTGAGATACAGTTTAGAGAAATATATAAAAATGCTCGTTTCGTTAACAAACAGAGCTCATTATTGAATTTATAACTCGTCCAAGTAAGTGCTAGGTGGGCAGTACTGCTAAAAAGTATGGGTGTTGGTATTATAAATTTAAATGCACAATAGCTTTAAAGCATTTAAAAATGCTTTTATTTTGTAGACACACATTAGTGAGAATAGAAGCGAATGCGATATTCTAAAATCAGTGTTTCCCGATGCACAAAATTATGCCGATATTTACGACAAAGCAGGTCTACTCACAGGAAAGGTAAGATAGTAACAAATACTCACAGTGAGAAAAATTTTGTGCATTTGTGGAAATCTCTAATCCAGATTAGATTAAGATTTTTTACATTAAGATTTGCTCATGTTTAAAACTCTATCTTTTATTACGTTTTCTCACTGCTATTCAGAGAAAGATGAGAGACGAGAGAGAGGGAGAGGGAGAGGGAGAGAGAGAGAGAGAGAGAGAGAGGGAGGGAGGGAGGGAGGGAGAGAGAGAGAGAGAGAGAGAGAGAGAGAGAGAGAGAGAGAGAGAGAGAGGGAGGGAGAGTCAGAGAGAAAGAGAGAGAGAGAGAGAGAGTCAGAGGGCAGAGAGGGATGGCAGGGCTATAATAACAGTGTTTTGTTCTTTCAGACAGTTTTAGCACATGCAGTCCACCTAAATGAAACAGAAAGAAGGATAATTTACAGTCGTGGATCAGGGGTTTCGCACTGCCCAAACTCAAACATAAGCTTACACAGTGGATTATGCAACACTCGTCAATTGCTATCTGATGACATTAATGTTGGGCTAGGTACAGGTAAGTAGAGCTAAATTTTTCATGAATAGTTTAAACTTTTTTCTTTTTAAGTACGGTGCAAATGGGCCATAAGCAAATGAAGTACTATTCGTTTGTCTTAAAACAAAGCAATATCGTTTAAATGAACAAATCTTAATAACAATAAAAGACAACTCAAATGTCCCCAAAACAAACTATCTTGCTAGTGCAAACGTAAGTTGCATCCATATGGGAATTTTCCTTAAGCAAAGGAGCATACTAGAATTTCTACAATATATAAAGAGTTTCTACAACCCAGAATATCTACACCATTTTTTACGACTAACATCAGTTGATAATCAGTTGGTAAAAAATTGTATAATTACTACAGATGTCAGTGGAGGATATCACCCCTCTGTCCTGGATGCTATACGTCATGCTGTACAAACATCAAACTTACTGAAGATGAACCCAGATGACAATTATAAGCCAATACACTACCCTGAAGCATTTCGGATGGCAACACTAGGAGGTGCAGAAGGTACATTTTCATGAGTTTACTTTCAGCATGTAACATACTGCTGCTTCGCACACCTACGGTGTACGGGGCTAAAAGAAACGAAAACAGAAATGGATTTCTATCTGTTTTCGAATGAATATTATTTTGAGAGAAGTATTTTTTGAAGGTGACATTTTTGACGAATGAGGAATGCCAAATTAGGACTTTGCTTAACTGATGAAATATGCTTAGAATGTCAAGCAAGGCTAAGGTCTCACTCACCCTGGTAGGCCAATAAGACAGAAAGATTTTGGTAAATCACATAATAACGGACTAATAATGGACATAATAACGGACTTCTGTACTTTTTAAGACAACTTAAATCATTTAAAACTGTCCCTGCTTTGATGGAAAGTTTTTATCGTGCAGTAAATGAAAGCACCTTAACAACATCCCTCACTGTTTGATATGGTGCCACCAAGCAGGGAGATCGCAATGCTCTTGATCAAGTTGTTGAATCCGCCTCAAAAATTATAGGAGTTGAACAGCAATTTATGGAACATTTGTATGAAACTAGGGTCGCAAAGAGAGCACAAGTCATCATGAAAGATGAATTTCAGCTAGGTGATAAATAAATGCTCCCCTCTGGTCGTAGATGCCACTCGATTAACGCTAAACCACAAGAAGTTAAATTCTTTCTATCCCGTTGCAATTTGTAATATTAATAGTAAATTTCATTAATTCTCCAATATTAATTCTCTATGTCACTTGTACAACTGATTGAATTATTTGTGTTAATCTCCTTGTTGTTTGCATAAGTTATTGTAGTACGTAAAACCACATAAATTTCATTTACAACTTACTACAGAAATCTTTCATGATTCTTTCATCTTTCTCCACATGGTGTTGTAATAAGAACAGATCACGTTGTACTAACACAATTATGAATTCTACATGTTTCAGTACTTGCGATAGACGATAAAGTTGGGAATTTTGAAGTTGGTAAAGAATTTGATGCTTTACTGGTTGACACTGCTGCACCTAACTCTCCTTTTGACATGTTTGAAAATGATGGACCGGAACAACTGCTTACAAAGTTTCTTTTCGTAGGTAAGAAAACATTTTTTAGGTATATTGCTGCAGATACTTGAGTGAGAAAATCAGTTTACTGGAGGACGTGTGTTCTTATATAGTAAATGACGAAATGAGATACAGTGCTAATATGGTTAAAACATTTTCCAAAAAATTGAACAGAAAACGGAGAGAAAAATTTATTTATTAAATTAATTTAATAAAATGTCGATACGATCGGTATAGAAGTGTAGCCGTTTCAAGCTTGCCATGTTATGGGATATGCAGTACTGGTGTACCGAGCCTTGAATTTATCAAACCGAACCAAGTCAAGCCCGAACCTTTCAACTTTTTACTAACTGAACCAGAATTGAACCCAAGCTTTTAGAAACAAACACCAGGCTGAGCCCTAACATGAGTACTGATCAGAGTAGGTATGAACTAAGCACGAGCTGTTGTACCTGCCAAATCAAAACAAGCTTGAAAATCTCATAAATTTGATTATAGTTTGTTTGTTTATTTGTTTATCCACAAGAGCTTTAATTATATGAGCAATGAGTGTTGAGTAAAATTGGTGAATAAACATTTTTTAATTGCTCATAGTACTTGCAAAAAAACTAGCATGCATTGGAAATAGTGAAAATTTCTAGGTGTAAATAATTTAGCATACGATTTAAACAGTGGCACAGCCTCTGTTTAGGCTACCGAAGGTGCTGAACTGAATCGAGTGACACGGCTCCTTTTGGTCACCAAGCAGTTCTGCAAAATCCGCGCAGAATACACGGCTTGTGTGTATTCAACGCAACTATAAGTGTTTTACACAAATCTTTGCATTTTTTCAGGTGATGACAGAAACATCAAAGAAGTTTACGTTGCTGGTGATAAAGTCATGTCAAATGCCTAAGCAGATTTGCTGACACTTCACCAAATGCAAAATATAAAGAATGTCACCCCCGAGAAATAAAATGCATCTACTCAGAACTGTTGTTATAGAATGCAGTGGACTTTTTCGAATAATTACCTTTAAGAACTGTCAACATTTGTATTCTTTACTAAATTTCTTAGAAACTTTTCGGATTTTACCATAAATATCAGTCAAAATTGCTGGATTTATCTGAGCTATTACTTTTTCTAAAACATGTTACAAGATTTTAATTAGCTTATTATGTAACAAACCTATTAGCCCAAATAATTAACGAAGTTATTTTGCTTGCCTCTTCACAGCTTGCACATAATAAAGTTCTTCCAGAGGGCTCCTCTGAACATTAAGCATTTTCAGTTTTTAATTTTTTACAACTTTTACACCACCCCGCAAAACGGATAAATGGCGATTTTAAGATTAAATAAAGAAAAATTTGTTTGTTCTCTGGCAAAAATGCCAGCAAAAATCATCAAATAAATGAATGCATTCAGAAATCAGCAAACTGGTTATTTATCAACAAAAATTGAAGAAAATCGATGGTCCTGTTTACACTTAACAAAATGTGCTGAACAGCTTGACTGACATTCTAAAGACAGTGTGATATATTAGAATACGTTTTCACAGCTGCTTAGTTTCAAGGCAACCGTGAACAATACAATCTCAAAAGATAAACGAAAAAATACTTGAAAATACCTAGATTTCATTTTATAAACTTCCATGCTTTTGAATCAGTTTCTATATTTTTAAAATAAGCCTTCGTACAAACCGGAGTGTGTCTTCCAAGAATTGACAAATTTAAGATAGCACAGCTTGTTATCTCACAATGTCATAGTTAAAAAGTAATATTTTGATACTCTGACATGTAATTTCAATTGTTAAACAATTTTTCCAAGCAATTTTTTTCAAACAATACAGTAAACAGTCTGCAAATTGCACATAAAGGTGCAGCTACCATGTGAATACCACAGTGGTATATTTGCAGCTTCTATATGATACCAAATATCCTACTTTGCAAGAGAGTCGGAGAACAGAAAAAGCTGCAGTGCTGATACAAAATCAAACATGAAAACTAGGTATTTTTGGTATTCGTCAAGAACGGAGAACACTTTACTGAAAGTCTTGGACTTCACTACATATGTAAACCGTAAAATTAGAGCGCAATGGAAAGGTTCGCAAATTTTGCAAGGAGAGAGAAGAGCAAAATCTTCAGACATAAATTACACTATTATTTAAGTCGCTCTTCTGCACGTTGCACCAACATGTCAGCTTTAGTTGATGACAGGCAGTCAGTTTATAAAGCATAAAGTACTGGATAATGTTATTATATGTTAGCTATGCCAGTGCAAGTGTTAGCGATTAGCTAATGAAAGGCACATGATTAGCTGATGACAACTGTACAATTGTACTTATTTTGAGATGTAAATTCATTTCAAAACTGCATAATTTGAAACGGCAATTTTCACTATGCACATTTATATAGAACTTCACTTTACTAGCTCTACGTCTAAAATATGTAGAACACTTACTTTACAACATGTATTTGAATGATTCTTCGTTAAAGGATTTTTCTTGAAACTGTAAATAAAAAATGAAATCATCTATCAAATAAAAATATTTTTTATTTAACTCCTCAATTTCAATTTAATTCAATTCAATTCATTTGCACACGTAACATTTTAGTACATTGACAATACACACAGAAAATGCAATGTGTAATTATTCAGAAGGATAAACTTGACAAAACATATTCTAGTAAATGATGACACAATATCTACATAGGACTAAGTCTAACACTACAGTATTATGATGCAAAAACTGGTATCAACATATATATATAATAACAATGCCACTAACTGCTACCTGAAAAGGTAACAGGTTGACAGACAACTTACATAACTACAATAAACGCTCATTTCACTGACATGTAGGTAGCAGCCAGTACTTTTGACGTTTCAATGAGAATGTTTTCTTAATTCAGAATTTCTAAAAATCAAGTCATCAAAGAGGCAGAAATCAGTTTTATAATTGCAATTGAACAACCATGAAAGTGAAGTAGTGTTATTACTGTAGAACGACAGGTTGTATAATTTACTTTCATAAATTCTGCTATTTTCAGTATATAGAGGGCAATTAAAAATAAAACATAATTCGTCTTCTATTTTAGTACCATTATCAGGCATTAATTATGGAAGTTGTTACACAACTTACAGTAAATTGAGTAGTCGCATAGCATTTCTTAAACAGAAAGGTGTATTAGAGTATCTTCCTTATTATTATGGTCGCTTATCCTTACCTTAGCTTTGTTATGCACTGGCTACAACGAAGGACTAGGTTGGTGGTTGTTAGGTTTATTTTGAAGGTGGTTAGACGAAATTCGTGAGTGCTGTTAACAAGAGCCACCCCATAATACCTTATTATTAATATTAACACTTCATAAACATCAATAGTACAAGGATAAAGCAAACAGCGTTAGTAAATAATTACACATTCAACAAATAATTCAAAATTATAAAAATACGTACAATATAGTAAAGTAGCAAGTGAGTGCAGACCAATAGCAACAAAAGATTAATTGGGCGTCAACTATAGCAGTAGAAAGCCAGCATTGAGATAGGCATTACAATACGTTATTAAATACGTTTTTAGCCGAAAAATATTTCATCCAAACAACAGTTACAGATAATCGCTACAGAATTCTAAAACAAAGCGTTACTTCCTTTAGGATTTGCCCAGTTTTTTACCTTTTTCTGGTGTTGGAAAGTGAAGGCTCAGACGATGGCACTCACGAGAAATCTTCACCATGATTTCGGCATCGCGTCGCTAAGTTCAAACCGTTCTATTTACTAATCCTAGCAGTGCGTTCAGCGAGAAAGTTTTCAAACGGAAAAGTTTTTTTCGCAAAGAAACTTGCCAGTAATGCAACAATGAAATTGTAAGCAGCTTCACACCAGAGAGCAAAATCTACTGCAAGTTACTCTCTGACAGTACGTGCAAACAGTAGAGTCAGATTCAGATTTCCGTAATTTGAAAACATCATGAATTAGTACAGTGTTTAGCCGCTTAATAATGTGGACATAGAATGGCGAAAGATCCATAATTGTATTATAAGATCCATAAGACTGTATCATAATTGTTGTCAGAGTAATTTACGCAGGATTCGACAGCTTTATGTTAATCTGATAATTATTACAGAACAACAAGAATTTGGTCATTGCAAATAAGCGTTACAAATGCAATAAGTAAATGAGGGCCTCCACCAGTATAGGTCTCTCTAATATCTCGAGATTGTAAATTCAAAACTAAATCAAGTCTGTTATTATAATTAACGAGGTTGTGCACTTTGCATGTAATTAGCACAATGGCACAAATTCTGACACTTAGGCTATTTTGCACAGAAAGTCCTTAAAGTTGCCTTGTTCAATCAAAAGTCGCATAGCAAGCAGTTCATGAACCCCCCAAACTGTTGATATGTGCAATATTAGTAGTGAATTAAGCACACTACCTGGACAAACAAAATTTGCACAACAATAAAGGCTGTACGTTTTGGCACCTGTTCAACCAGCCTCTAATAAATGACAATTTTGACAGTTATCAACTAATTTTGAATTGACTAACATGACAAGTTCATGGTTTTTATGACATAAAATATCTAGGGGAACGTAGTCGAGATGTATAAGAAAACCTTTAAACTACCTTCAAAAATTCACGTGTTGCAGTGAACAGATGATGTATGCAAGGATTGTGGTCCTATTTATGACGATGCTTGGACAACAGCTTTAATGTGAATTTCGTGGCTATTATTAAAATCAGTATAATATTATATAGAGTAAAAGTGTCCTAAACGTTCAACTCTGATATTCAAATAAAATGAATCACAATCACTCCATCTCTGCATCCCAATTCAGTTTTACTGGTTTCTTTGGAAACTTGGTAAAACTGTCGTTCCAGGTGTCTAATGGAGCAAAATCGCACGTGTGAGCTGTGGGACCTTTCCCAGTGTAATGCATTCCAGGTTCCCGTCTATTACATGCCAGTGTTTTATCCTTCACTATATTACTGTAAACAGTGTAGAGTTGATTAGCGTTGTTAAAATATAGATAATAGGACTGTGAAAAACTTCTTGGATGTAGATTTCTGACCCACGTATTAGTGATCAGATTTTTTCCCCCTTTAATATACGGTATAAATGACTCATTTCGCAGAATTTTTAAAACCCATTCGCGAAATTTTATCCACACCTGTGGTAGAGGTGCATAACCCCATGGTCCTGTCAGACGGTAGAGAAAGACAGGATCTTTGCATTTGGCGCAAAGGGGATTTCTAATCACTTTACGTCCATTTTTTCTTCTCGCCACGAGAGTGCGCTTCTGTAATGACACGGCTCCAATTTCTGGATTGTTTTGGTAAAACAATAAAGCAGCCTTTAGCCACCTATAAAAATAAGGCGACAGTTCTAAGTCATCTTCTACTATTATTCCATAATCTCCTAGGTGTCCAGGTTTCCAGCAATCGTACCACTGAATATAAGGTCCTACGTGTTTCTCATGAACTTGCACTGTTTTACGCCCATAGGGCCATTCAAACGAATTAGCCACAAAAACAGTTTCATTTGAATAACTGTTATCAGACGTTCCTCTATCAACACATATCTTCAGTGACACTACATCTTGATTGCATTTTGCAACAAGCAATGACTACAATAGTCTCTGCAATGATTCTGTCCTGTCATAGGCAAGTACTGCAATTTCAAGACGAAATGCTTCGCCCATGTTAGCCAAAGTAAGCATTTTAAACCAGAGCATTTTAGAAATCGAATACATCGTATCGCTTGAAAAACTTTTTGTTAAAAATAGTCCAGCTGCGCATAATGCAAACAAACAATAAAGAAATACTTTTTTAGTTGCAACTTTATGCCACGCTGCCAGCACATTAGGAGAGGTTGAACACGCTGAGTATGTTGCTAAAGCAAATGACTATCAGTTTTAGCTTGTTTTATCCAAATCATAAAGACCATGTTAATAATTCCACCGTATCAACTAATTATTATGTGATATATATGACAACAATTCACATCAAAGGATATTTGGAGGCTATATACGTAAACACATGTATTGTACACTGCTAATAGCTTGTTTCTATGTTGTGATATATGAGGTACAGACACAGCCAAGCATTTGCTTGTTGATGTGCCTGACAACCAATGGAGCCCAACGGTCCCAGTTCAATGCAAAGAAATTTATCAACCTTCCGAGGTTAGACCCGAACTATTTTTCTGTTTAGCGATATTATCGTGTCATGTAGCGAGATCAGGTACCCATTATTAAGTTTAACGCTAATAGGTTCTGCACAAAATTCGCCCCATAAAGTCAACATTGCATTTTAAGCTAGGCTGGGTCAGGTTCAAGTTGTGTCACCGAGGTGACCCATAACCAGGCATAATTATCTAATAGGCCTACATTACCCTAACATTATTTATTAACTGAATATTGTAGGCCTACATGAACAAATATTGTATAATTTTTTATTGATGAGTTCTTTTCGTGCATCTTTTTAGTAGTAAATGTGGTTATAATTTTAACCTTTCAACTCGCGCTTGTGTGGAATTACTACAACTTGTACCAGACGGAAATGCCATTAAAGGAAAAGTTAATGATTTTTCACGTGTTGTTCTGTTTTGAAGTACGGTAAAAGTATACATTTTAAAGTGCGCTGAAGTGCTCCTAACAACTAAATAACAGCTTAAAGGAAAGCCGGATGATTGTTTAAACACGAGTTCAGAATAAAGAATGCCCTAAAATATTGAAAACTACAATAGCTTTTTTCTATATCAATGCTTAGATTAAATAATAATTACCTCGGATACTCAAATTTCGTTACTTTCAAAGCTATGCGCGGCTCAATGAATCTACTAAGATTGTCAGCGGTGCCTTTTTGTCATATTCGTGTGGCCGACAAATAGAAGGCGGTACCGTGATAACCATGATCATGAACAGCAGTGTTAGTTTCTGACGTCATATTATGTAAAAGCCCATTTTTCGTGACATCATGCATTTAAGTAGTACTGTAACGCCTATGCAAATGTGTCTGGCGCGCAAGGGAAGACGCATGCCATTGCACAAATTTTGGTTAGTTTCTGACGTAAGCAATAGCTGTGTTCGGTTACCGTTAATTAACTACCTAAGCTAATTATTCAAATATAAGGAACAATTGTTCACTTTTATAGAAATGTATATTTTTGACATTGAGTCTAAACAATCGTCTGGTCTTCTATTTAAAATTTTATTACCGGCTTGCGGTGACGTCACAACTGAACTCAATTTTGTAGCAGCACAACTGTTTCACGTGTTTGCAAAAATGAAAATTGAAGTACAGTGCTACTGCACAGCACTGACAAAGATTTACACCAACTCGGAAATTTTAAGTTTAAAAAATTAGTTCTAAAGCCTACTTCCGCCCCAACATGTGACATGCACACAAGTGTGTGCTACTGAACTTGAACTGACCTGTTTTTGTGCAAAGCGTTTCTGAGCTGCAGGCGTTGTTGTCCATCTAACTAGCAAATGGTGTCGCGAGTGACTCGCCAGGAACTATTTTGTGGCGCGTAGAAGCATAGTAGTAAGTAGTTAGGTTAAGCAAGAGCGTGCGAAGACCACGACTTTGCCGTTGTCTTCGTCTTTATCTTTATAATTTTTCGTTTTATAGAAGATTAATGTTATCGTTATCTTATCGTTAACCTTTCTCTTATCGTTACATTTTGAGTTTTACCGACTTCTGTGAACTAAAATATTGATCTGTAAATCAGATGTGATAATAGGAAGCATGGACGCCTATGAAAGAAATAATAAACGCTTTCATACAAATGGCAAAATACATGTGACACGGAAAAACAAAGTTCCGTGGTAATAAGCTTTTACAATTGCTCTTAAAAAAATAATATTGTACCGAATCCAGGGTCCAACACGGATCCGTCTCAAGATGTATAGAACGGCATAAGAGTTTCGAAATTTCACGTCAAACGAGATAAATTAAACTATACAGAGCACAAGTATAAAATAAACCTTATTGCATAAACAGTTGCTTCATATCATCAAATATAAGGACATGTAAATAGACTTTAGTTAATTAAAATTAGCAAGTCTACAGCAATTAGCGTTATGAACAGAAAGGCCAGGTTGGAATGGTAAAATTACCGCATGCATTCTGCTGTATACAGGTACATTTGCATTACTTGGCATCACAACCATACTCTTTAGTAACATTAAGGGGTTGGTCAAAATCCGTCTTCGTAACGCTATTTTGCCTTTCGGTATTTCAGTAGATCATTTTGAGTTAAGATTTAACAAGGTTTACAGGTGTTTTATTAAAATAAAAAGTGTTGATTTTATCCACTATTCACAGAAAGATGGACTTGCATTACTGGGTTGTCGTTTTGTATGATGCTGAATATCGCAGTGGAGGCTTAAAATTATCGTATTATCTACCAATATCGTATTTTTGGCCAAAATCCAAAACTATTGCATAATTGCAGCAAATTGCTATTAATACAATAACACTAAAAATTGGCATTAACACTAGAATAGTTAGAGCGCTCAGTATGGCTGTTACAAAACTTTTGTTACCCACTGTCAATGTTTACTTTTTTTATTGTGCTATGGTTTGTCATTATAATAATCTGTCATAAAAAGGTAATCAGAACCATGTCCCTAGACCTGTGATTCAATGTCCACAAATTATAGCTGTTAGACCACATATTAATTCAAGTTCATCACAAGAATGGGGGAAATAGCAACAAGAGAAAGGAGAGAAAGAGGGGAGAGAGAGTGAGGAGAGAGAGAGAGAGAGAGAGAGAAAGAGGGAGAGAGAGAGAGAGAGAGAGAGAGAGAGAGAGAGAGAGAGAGAGAGAGAGAGAGAGAGAGAGAGAGAGAGAGAGAGAGAGAGAGAGAATAATTCCTTGATAGATCATTGGTGTAACAGTTAAGTTGATAAGTGCATGGCAACACCATTAAGATAAAATTTTGTACATTTTGGTAGTAGCAGCGCAGCAAGTAGGAATGCCAGGTGTCAGCAAATAAGAAATGCTGTGTTTTAGAGCACTAGGATCACTAATCATGGAGTGGTTACAAGACTTTGAATGGAGCATAATTTTTGGGTCTCTAAAAGAATGACCTATATCTAAGACTTACAGCACGTTTATAAGTATTAAATGTGTTAAGAAATAAATAGGTAGTTTAAAAACTTAAAATAACATAACTTAATGATTTTGTGGAAATTGTAACTGTATATTTTTAGGTGCTGCCATCTATTAACTAATCCCTTTACATTTTACTCGCTAAACTCACCCCTAGTATAATTGTTCGGTCCAATGAATATGCATAATAAGCCAAGTTTGCATAATTACCTATACCTATATATACTGACTGGATTCTACTTCTAGTCACTCTCTGTCTCACTCTCAATGCAGTGCAGAAGTCATGCTAGTCGTGCTACACACCTGTCTAACTCACACTCTCAGTGCAGTGCAGCAGTCGTGATACTCATGTCACTTACTGTCTAACTCTCAGTGATCAGATCAGTACACTCTTGTTCTCAGTGTTCAGTGTAGCAGTCATTCTACATATGTGTGTGTAGTCTAATAAACGCTTTTCAGTTTTGTGCAGATATGTAGTTCAACTACAACCTTAAACATGACTTTCACAGATTGGCCTTTGATAGGCTTTAAGCTTTTGCCGCAACTTATACGTAGCAGTCGCGGTGAGTGGACGAAGACACTGACGAAGGGAATCTGTTAAGAGAAATTCAAAGAATTCTTATAGTGCCACTGTGCTTACGATATTTCCACACTTCATTAAATTTCCCTAGGATTCTCCACATATTGCAGCATTACATCAACCAGTAATACCTGGGAAGAAACGAAGAGGTGGACAGCTGATCATATATTTAGATGTTCTGAAGAAAGACTATTAAATACTTCACTTGACTTAAATAACCTGAATACTTGGCATGTGGCAGCAGCAAACCGGGGGAACGTAGCATCAAATTATGAATGGTGCTATGTTTCAAAGGCGGAAAAACAGAAGGGTTTTGGGAATGAGATGGGCAAAGAAAATTTCATGTTTATCTGTATGAAAAAATAAAAGCGGAACCTTGCACAAAAATAATAAAAAGGCGCTGTTTAAGATGGATTGGGCATATAGTTATACATAGACTAGACTACATAATGATAGTCCAGTGATAATAACTCCTTAGCAAGCAACAGAACCAGCAGGAGACAGAACTGATGTTAACACAATTTTGCACAGAAAGAGAAATACTTAATCGTTGGATCTATAGCAGAGAGTAGGGCGTCCTGGCGTAAAGAGATGAACAGTGTCATGTCTCAAGATGCACTATTCAATGGACAAAATGAGAAGCATAGATAACAATATTGCTACATAATCTCTTGCATGAATGTGAAATTTTACGCTGTACTGCCTCAGTTTGCTTAGATCATTATTGTGAAGCGTGCATATAGGCTTTTTGCCAATGTTTTTCTCTCTTCTTAGCAGAGGCAGTGAGAGACTGTTTATCATTTCCTTCCTGCATTTGGTATTGTTGTTTTCTTTCTAAAGTTGCCTCAGTGATGGAAGTGCCATCTAAGCAGTCATTATGGCAGGATGGGGAAGATCTGTTATACATGTAGTGGTTAGGTGGAAAGAATTGGTTTGAGATTGTAGTGCCTTAATTTTTTTATTTTTTTGCCCTTACTTTGTGACATTTTACCACACAAGAATAAAAAAAATTTTGTGGCATTATTTTACCTCCTTGACGACATCTTTTACACTTTCATTTTTTCTTCAAATGGTTGGAATGTCTGGAAATAATTATAATTTTAAATGGTGTTATAATTATAAATAAGAAAAATATGACTTCTTAATATGACAGTATCTTAAGCAGTGGGTGTTCAACAATTTTTTCTTTTATTTCAGAGGGAATTAAAAATGACTTTTATTTTTTGGTAGGTTGCAGTGAGTGATGGATACTGCTAAGTGCAGTCATATCAATTGCTCAGATTAGTACTTTGCCGCTAGTCACAATGGACAGGAAGACCTTTAATGTTGTTCTCCTAAGTGTAGGATTTTCTCTCCTTTTCACAGCTTTTGGTACTTGTACTATAATAGAGGTTAGTTTATTAATGGAATAAATCTTTCACATTGAGAATGAAGCAATAAGCTATAATTTGTTAATGAATTAGTTAATGTATGTGGGTCATTTAATTACTAGCTACATAATCTACTACCCCAAGATGGTAATAATAACTCCTGGAGAGAGAATGGTGAAAAATTTGTTTCTCAGCTGGGATTTAAACTTACATGACTGGTTAACTTTGGTTTTTTAACTCTGTTAGTTTTATGGGTAGTAATTTGATGTCATTCTTTTTATAGGCAATAATTTCATTTTCAACAGTTCTTAGATCTATTTTCTTTTTAAAAGCCTCAAAATGTGTTAGTCAGCAAGAATAACAAAAAAGGTCATTGTTCTTTTTAGAAAATTGTCCTAGAAAGTTTTGGGATTAATGGTTATATAAGGTAAGTATGTTAGTTTTTTAATTTGTTATGAAATTGTTATTACAGCCAGTGAGATGAGGATTTGTTCTAGATTTTGTTATCAAATGTTAAAACTTGTTACTATTGTATACTATGCTGTGCACAGAAAGGAGTGTTTCATTTTTTATTGAGCTTTATTAGGTTTCCTTAATGCTTATGTTTAGATTTCTGATGGGAGCTGTATCTTACAAAATTGGCTAAGAATATATAAAAAAGTGGCTTATTTCACCACACGATTTTTCAAGAAATGATGTAAAACAGTAATGTATTAGCCTTCTAGATACTTTGGCAGTATGTCAGTTATTGATCAGGCCTGGTTCTTATGAAAGGTGCTTCCAGGGATCCTACATGTTCCTAGTACTGATTTTTCTGCTGCATTTCATATTTTCACCCTGGACACTCCTAGATATATATAAACTCATAGTTTTTTCAGGCTTAATTTTTTCCTTGTTAACTATAACCTCCTTGCTATACTTATCTAGACAGCAAGATGAAATCAACTATCACTAGCAAATTAGTTATGAAAAAACTGTTCTAATAGTCCTACATGCATCAT
Source organism: Tubiluchus corallicola (assembly GCA_030141605.1). Taxonomy (NCBI): domain Eukaryota; kingdom Metazoa; phylum Priapulida; class Priapulimorpha; order Priapulimorphida; family Tubiluchidae; genus Tubiluchus; species Tubiluchus corallicola. Next base: position 356,310 of record JAQGDQ010000124.1, read on the forward strand.
GATTTTCATCGTTTCTGGACTGCTTGGCTGCTAAACTTCTTTATTGTTTATTGAATTTCTGCTGGTGTGTCTCCATTATGATCATGATAGACAACATTTTCTAGTACTTGTAGACTATTATAGTGGCCTTTGTGTTTTTTAAAAATAATGTTGCAATTTTATGAACGGTTTACTAGTTAAGCATTGTTAATTCGTTGTTTGTTTTTGTAGTCAGTCGATAATTTATCTAGTATTTGCAATATCAAATTGGTTCGCTCCTTCTGTGATTGCTGTCACGGGACCAAAATATGGCATGGTATTTGCAGGTATATTATACAGGTATTGGCTTAATTATCACCTCAAGTGCCAGTTTATGTAACAAACATTTGGTGAACTGTTTCGAAAACTGCATTAATGCTTTGTTAGTTTGATATACTACTGAAATAATCAAAACCTAAACTTGCTACAGACAATGTGTGATAGAGAATTCGAAGTGTTTATAATAGTATATGAAGTATACTTTGAACAGCTGATGGGTAAAAACATTTTAGTGGATTATAAACGTTTTACTGTTAAAACTTCAACTTGTTTGGTGATTCCTTTTGTAATTGAACCGTAACTACTATTTTTTTAGCTTATTTATGGTGTTTTTTCTAAAGCCAGCTGCATGGTGTATTTATCTCGGTTCAGCTATGCTTGGATTTGGTGCTTCAAGTACGTATTCATTTTCAACAGTTACTCGTTTCTTTATTACTTTCTTTCTTTTGTTTCTTTATAATTTTTAATAACTAAAATTTGTTTCTTTAGTTTACAATCTGTAAGTTTGAAATGAAATTACAATCTGTAAGTTTGAAATGAAAATTCCATTTTTGACATAAAGTGTCAGCCATTCTGCAAAGATGTTTCATAATGATCCTGTCTGATATAAAGCTGCGATCATTAAAGATGTGTAATTTTTATTTTCAATCTCTCAAAATGTTGTAAAGTCGAATCTCACAGACTAAGCCCACACATTCAGTTAAGGACATTTTTATTCTTTATAGTAACTTATTACCATTGCGATGATTAACAAAATGTTTGCCTCTGTCCTGATACCTGCAAATCTGTAATACATGCAATTGCAAATGTTGCAATTACAAGTTCATTGTTGTTCCTGTTTAACTTGCAGGCCATTTAGAAATTTCACTTTTTATACATTATTCGTTAATTTTGTAACAATGAGTATTTGCAGGCACAAATAGCCAACAGATCTACTAAGACGGTTCTTAAGCTTTATAATGGCCACACTTTTTATGCCAAGATCTTTTTTTTGAGCTTTATGCATTCTGAATATATTTATCAAGTGTTTTATGCTGTTTCATGCAGTAATTGAAGCATTTTTTCATGGGCTATTACTCAAATAGTTAAATTATCTGAACATTTGAATGAAAACAGCTACTAACATCTTCAAAGAAATATTCGACCGGAATATATTAACTTGCGCAAATGTTAAACATGGATTTTTTGTGCACTGATTATATTTGCAAAAAATGTACAAGTTCAGCAAACCCCAGCTTAGCTGGAACAAGGTGTTCATAATACCTAGCCTGCTGTGTGCATTGTCATACTGTAGCTTCTAACTATAGGGTGCAGACCGGGCATTGGTAAAGTTGGCATTGCTATGGTGACTTAGTGATTTTTTTATCCTACATCTAGGGGCAAGTTAAAAAAATGTGTAATTGCTCTATATGCAGTCATATGACGATTTTAATCTGTGGGTGGTATATTTTTCATACTGTATATAAATGAAAGCAATTGAGTACAATACAAATTACTAACATACTATACTATTTGAATGTTTTAATGAGCAAAATAATTTTCTTTTAAAGGAAATTGATTTTAGTTTGAAAAGTAAAAACTGTTATGTTCACTAACAATGTTTCTCCAAATGTACATGTAGTTTATTTAAAGTTCGCATTTGTCTTTCAGTTTTATGGGTCAGTCAGAACATCTATAACACCGTTATTTCTACGGATGAAACAATTTCACGAAATATAGGCTTCTTTGCTTTCGTGTTTCCATGGCAGTAAGTTATTTGCTATTAATCATTTCCATCAAGAAGTCTTGCTATGATATCCAGTTATATTAGATTAGCCATTTCATGCTCCAAAGAACATTGCTGATAAAATAAAAATAAATGGCTGTGAGCAAACTAAAAAATCGTCGTAAAAATAAAAATGTGTCATGAGAAAAAGGTGTCAAATGTTCAGCGTCGTTAAAATGAAATGTAGCTAAACGGGGATTCGTTAAACGAGGGCTTACTGTACTTAAAATAAAATACTTGTGCATCAAAGTCCTATTACCACCTTTATACCTCACCTTTGTGCACTATAATATACCTATAAGCAATCATGTTAAATGCTGTTTTGTTTCTAAGCAGGTGCAGCACGTTTGTCATGCGCAAGTATGCTGGCCTAGTGGTTTTGCTTTGAATCTGTCACCCACTCATCTGTTGCAATTAACCTCGTTGCCCAAGAATTTATGGAGTTTGCCCAAACTTTTAATCACATGGCTAACGGTTTCTTTTTCAAGTTCTTGCTGCTTTGCACAGAGCATTTAATCAGTTAAGGTTGCTGTTATGCCACTGATGCAGCGGCGGTAACCTGCCAGTATTTGTTGCAACTTTACAAGCATAAATATCATAAAGAAACTAAAAGCACAGAGCTGATTTTGACAAATAGAGCATAAGCGTAAAAATCTAGGATTAAAGCTCTCGCAGCTTTTGCAGTGCATACTGAAGCTGAAGAGTGATGACTCGCCCTTCTATACTGGCAATACTACATCCTTCGGCTGATATATTCAGTTCATTAATTGGGTCAAAACTCTTCCATGCCAGAGTGAGTGTAGGTAAGTAAGTAAGTTAGAGTTTCCCGTATATTTTCAATCAGGGGAAGTTATTTCAATCTCAGTAATTATTATGATGCACATAGGAGTATATCCACATTATTAAGTGTTAGTAATGTTTAAATAAATATTGATGTTAAATTAGTATTACTACATATAATCAATTGATGAAAAGCGATGCGTAGATTCTATATAGTCTTGGCTAGTTTGAAACAATGTAACATTTTGCTCCCGGTTTAGTTGAGAGGATCCAAAAAGAAATATAGAAATTTTCAGTTGGTTACTCAACTTATTTAAATTAAATGGGAAAATTTTTTTGTTAATATAGCTGGGTTACTTTTTTCCTCAAGGTTTGTTCTACTAACTCTATATAGGAGACACTTGAGCAAGTAATGTTGTATTGTTTCTCGTGAGGAGCCACAAGTACAATTTGGCTGAACTACGCTCCCTGTTCTGTCTCTGTGCACCTATCTATAATATTGTGTTAGATCACTGTTGAACAGCATAAAATATTGGAATCTGATCAAGAAAACAGCATCGTGTAACATTACAAATTCATTAAGGGCATGAAATCCATATAACTGAAAGTTTTGATTGTTTCTGAAAATGTTTAATGATATATGCAATTCATGGCAAGAATATTCAATTTTCAGCAATTTTGTGGGAAACCTGTACGTTTGGTATCGGTTTAGAGAAGACAAAATAGAGATTTCTGACTGTAGCAGAGAGAAGATATTTGTTTTGCTGTTTGTTACATCTCTCATGGGTGTGGTTGTGCTCAGTATTATGGATGATAAGAGATCGCCAGATCCTGATGCTTACAAAACACCTAGCAAACTCGTGCAGTAAGTGACAAGTTCATGTTTTAATAAGTTGCTGTCTAATAGACATTGGTAAGATCCTAAGAAAAGCATGCTTCATATTTTCATTAGCTAAACTGAACTTAGTTATGGCATTAAAATTCCGATATTGTCGTAGAAAGGTTCAATACATACTATACGGGGCTAATTACATACAAAAATTACATACAGGTGTGAGACTTATGGCATACATTATAATTTGAATAAAAATGTTCTATAAATGTGTTTATATACTAAAAATATTGTACATTTTTGATAAACCATTATCGTCAAGTTGTGCAAACAAATTCACGTTTGTTTCAGAGGTTACAAGGATAAGAGAGGACCTTTAGAAGCTTTTAGTAAGTTGTTTTACTTACTAGCATTTCTTCAGCAATGACAATTGCCATGACATTTTGCTTGAGAAATTCTTTATTTAAAAGTTTTAGTTTTTCAGGTCATCTTGTCTCTTTGGCAAATTGTAAAAGCTACAAATTAGGGTTAAATAACTGCTATTATAAAGTTTTTTCCTACATGTAAATTTCAATAGATAGTTTGTCAGTTTACTAGCAAAACTAGCGACTGATACTTGAAACAAAACTAGCTACAAGAATTTGAAAGAAAACTAGCTACTAGAATTTGAAACAAAACTAGCTACTAGAATTTGAAACAAAACTAGCTGCTGTAAATTGAAACAAAGCTAGCTGCTGAAGTTTGAAACAAAATTAGCTACTAGAATTTGAAACAAAACTAGCTACTAAAATTTGAAATAAAACTAGCTGCTGTAAATTGAAACAAAGCTAGCTGCTGAAGTTTGAAACAAAATTAGGTACTAGAATTTGAAACAAAACTAGCTACTAGAATTTGACATAAAACTAGCTACTGAAATGTGAAGTAAAACTAGCTACTAAAATTTGAAACAAAACTAGCTACAAGAATTTAAAACAAAACTAGCTACAAGAATTTGAAACAAAACTAGCTACTGAAATTTGAAATAAAACTAGCTACTAAAATTTGAAATAAAACTAGCTACTGTAATTTGAAACAAAACTAGCTGCTGAAGTTTGAAACAAAATTAGGTACTGAAATTTGAAACACAACTAGCTACTAGAATTTGAAACAAAACTAGCTACTAGAATTTGAAATAAAACTAGCTACTGAAATTTGAAGTAAAACTAGCTACTGGAATTTGAAAGAAAACTAGCTACTAGAATTTGAAACAAAACTAGCTACTAGAATTTGAAACAAAACAATTACTAAAATTTGAAACAAAACAATTACTAAAATTTGAAACAAAAATAGGTACTAGAATTTGAAATAAAACTAGCTACAAGAATTTGAAACAAAATTAGCTACTGAAATTTGAAACAAAACTAGCTACTAAAATTTTAAACAAAACTAGCTACTAGAATTTTGAACAAAACTAGCTACTAGAATTTTGAACAAAATTAGCTACTAGAATTTGAAATAAAACTAGCTACTAGAATTTGAAACAAAACTAGCTACTAGAATTTGAAATAAAACTAGCTACTGAAATTTGAAGTAAAACTAGCTACTGGAATTTGAAACAAAACTAGCTACTAGAATTTGAAAGAAAACTAGCTACTAGAATTTCAAACAAAACTAGCTACTAGAACTTGAAACAAAGCTAGATACTGAAATTTTAAACTAAACTAACTACTGAAATTTGAAGATAATTCTAGCTACTAGAATTTGAAACAAAACTAGTTACTAGAATTTGAAATAAAACTAGCTACTAGAATTTGAAATAAAACTAGCTACTAGAATTTGAAACAAAATTAGCTACTGAAATTTGAAACAAAACTAGCTACTAAAATTTTAAACAAAACTAGCTACTAGAATTTTGAACAAAATTAGCTACTAGAATTTGAAATAAAACTAACTACTAGAATTTGAAATAAAACTAGCTACTAGAATTTGAAACAAAACTAGCTACTAGAATTTGAAACAAAACTAGCTACTAGCATTTGAAATAAAACTAGCTACTAGAATTTGAAACAAAACTAGCTACTAGAATTTGAAACAAAAGTAGTTACTGGAATTTGAAACAGAACTAGCTACTGAAATTTGAAAACATACTTGATTTAGTTTCATGTTAAATTCTTTACATGCAAATTTTTTGCAGTAGTTCACATTTTATTGACTAGTTTACAGAATTTCAAAACTACATTGAATTAAAGGTCCATATTTTTCATTTTGCTGCCTACTTTTCTTTTAGTTTTTGTTTGAGTAGCTTGTCCATTATTGGGGCATAGATGTATTGCATGTGTCAAGATAAATTGTAACATAACTTAGAAATGTGTATTATATCATGCAAGTTTTTTTCTGTAAGTCTTGTCTAAATTGTTTGTTTACTTTCCAGAAAAATCTGTGAAGTTATTATGTAAAAAAGAGATGATGCTTTTATTCATAGTAAAAGCATATGCAGGTGAGTGATGAAATATTGCTTAATTTACTTTGTCCATTTTTATTTGAATTTTTCTTCAAAGTAAAAGGAACACCAATAGTTAGCGTCTCTCGGCTTGTCAACCATGATAGTTTCTCAAGAGACATTAAACTGTTCAGTCTGTAACACAGTCAAATCTCAATTTACCACCTTATACCGTTCTACAAGGTTTTCCAAATGGTGAATTGTTCGTAAATTCAAATCCATTTTTCTCATAAGAAATAATGTAAATTGGATTGATTCATTCTGCAACCCCGAAGGTTAAATCCATATAACAGTGTAGCATATTTTTTTCAACTATGGCATTTTTTTTTTTGAACAATTTGATCAAGAATTGATCGAACTGTTTGACAAAATAGAGTTTCATTCTCTAGGCTCGGCTATAATTATTATCATTACCTGTTATCGCTTGGCAGCCATTTGTGCTTTTCTTTCTTTTTTGTTGGCATTTTTGTTTAAGTTGTAGAAAAGCGATTGGATTCACTACATTTGATGGTATTAGAGCAGTCGCCACTATTAAAACCATGGATAATAAAACCAGCCTGATTTTAGAACCATTTAAGCACGATCCGGAATTTACCCCTATAGAAACTGTTGTTAAGAAAATTTGGTTAATAAAACCTGTGTGCTATCTTGTAAGGGTTTTCAGTTTCCAGTATTTTCAGTAACAGATCACAAAAGCAATAGCAAAATGAAAAAAATTAAATTTTTTTGGTGGTTTGCCTATTTTTTAAGATACACAGTTGAAATTTAAAGTCTCATTTTCTAAATTCACCTCTTCTTAGTCAAACTCACACCGGAAGTTAAAGTCGATTGATTCGTCATGACCGCGCTGCATATACAGCTACTGAAGTACATTTCAGTCTGTTGAATGAACTTAAATCACCATTGTGCATTGTTGACTATTCAGTAGGCATGCGAGCGAGCTGACTGTTTAATTGTCATATGCTATTAATTAGGGTGAAGCGTTTATGTACTGTACTTTGCCAAATTACACATGCTTGCAACAGGCTGTTGGTTAATAAAACCACTGTTGGTTAAGACCAGTTATTGCTGGTCCCATTGTAGCTTTATTAAGCAATGACTACTGTAATATCATCTGTTTTCAAATGATCGAAAAGCACAAAATTAAACCTTACGTTGTTTCGTTATTTTGGTATAGATTCATACTCTATAGTAGTATACATTCTTCAAGTTTAATAAACGTTTTTAATACAGTTTGGTACTGTACTTGCCCTAATCGTATTTACGTTGTTGTAACAAGACTGGAACCTAGCTTATTATTAAATGATCCCCGAAATTGGACACTAAGCTGACAGAGAAATTTTAATGCATAAGAGAAATAGCCAGTGGAATGTGGTAGATAAAATTGCATAGGAGCAGTTTTCTTTATAGTCCCCATCCATTTATAACCCAGGGCAAGATTGCTCAACTGTCTAGTAGTAGCTTTCCTGGTAGTCGCTCATCTATTTATAACCCGGGTTCCGATAGTTTAGCTTTGCAACTGTGTGGACACTGTGACCACTCAGCTGTTTTTAAATTAAAATGCCGAAGGAAAACAGTGGATTTTGACATCTGAATGATATCTGACGTCACAATTTAAGAGTTGGAAAATTTTTGTGTTTATCAAATTTTGTGGAATATGCTCCTACTTCATTATGATTGTATATGAAACAGGGATATTGGTGATGTTTCATGGAGCTGTGTATTCTACAAGTATTGGTCACACACAGCAGTTTGGTGAAAAGGCAAAGCAGCTGATAGGTCTTCATGGCTTGATGATCGGTGTTTCTGAAGTTATTGGTGAGTTTTGATGGGAGGTTTATGTGTAGGAGGTTGTGAGTTCGATACAGCGACAGGGTCATGCTCCAAAGACTTTAAAAATGATACCTGCTATTTTCCTGCCTGGCACATGGTATGTTGAGTAAACATGGGGTAATGATAGTCTCTGTTGTGTAATTGTAGATTGTTATTTACAGTCGGCCTAAAAACTCTTTGGAGCTTACGTTAATTGTTTATCTTGAAAGCCAACTTTAAATAAATTTATCATTATTATTATTATTTATTATTATTTTATTAGGAAGCAAGTCAGTACTCAAAATTGGTTTACATTTAATAATATTGGTGATGTTGCCTTGTATTATCAATATTGCCCTGTAATTTTGTTTAGCCTTGGTATTGTAAGGTGTGTTTTTTGTGAGATTTTATAGATTACTGTGCAGTAAAAAGTATTTTAGTAAAATTTGTTTAAAATGGCAAACTTTGTTTCAATAATTTTTGAAATGTCTTCAGTGAGTAATTTTATTACCTATATGAAACCTAATAGAGATTATCCACACTGATGATTTATTATTGCAAAGTTATGGAAAAGATGTTGTTATGCACTTGTGTTTACTTTATTTATCTAGCTCAGCGTTGTGCCTTTATATGTTGTTGTAGGCGCTCACTGCTTAAAAGTTTATTATGACTCTGATTTTCTTATGCTTAAAGAACAAGAAAAGGCCTAGTTGAAGTAAGTCTCAGAAAATTTTCGCAAAACATTATAAACATGAGAGGCAATCTTAAGCATTTATCATACTCACGTTAAAAGAATTTCCTGTTTGTTTTCATTTTAAATACTCCCGCGAGACTGTCATGGCGGCACCATATTAGATGGCATCACGGAACCACAACACAAATCTTTATAGTTCGCGTGCTTAAAACTCACTGTGACTGTGTTCGAGTGATGTCATGCCATGTGATCAGTCACATGCTGGCTTTTCAATTGGCGGACTAAATGAAACATGAAGCTAAACACCAGCTTTGACTGCTTACCTTTCTATGTGTGCTTTTTTAATTCTTTCATTTTTAGGAGGATTTTGCGTTATTAAGTTTGGCAGACGGGCCATGCGATCTCAATGTATCTTAGAGCCGATGTTTTTGACCGGCACTGTTGTTCACGTGACTGCATACTTGTTCGCTTACCTTAATCTTCCAACAATGTCACCTGTTGAAGAAACAGATAACTTGTCTTTCATTGTCCCGCCCAGGTAATACAAGTCTGCCTACAGTTTTATGCAGTTAGAAAACTATACTGAAATGTCAATCAAAAACTCTTTTTGGAGATACTTTAGTTGTGTACTCGTAACATAGTTAACAAATTTCAGCAGGCAAAATGATATAAATAGTATGTTTTTATTATTTGTGTACAGTAGATTTTCAATCAAAATGTTTTGTAAACTTTCGTCAGTTCATGAACACAATATTATAAGGGAATCCTGTGTTGATAACTAAAAAAAAATGAAATATTTTGACTAAAAATACAGTTTACCATATAATGCTATTTTAAGCATTTTATTTATTTTATTTGTTGATAGTTTTTTAATATTTTTATTTATTTGCCTAGAACCATAGATAGCATAAGTGATTCTGATAACAGACGGGAAAATGTGCTGAATTTTAAAGCGATTTTCGACAAAATTTACTACCTGTAATTAAGTGATATTTTGTCTGATTCAATGGAAGTTTAGCTTGCTGTATCTGTACTCATAATAATGTTTTGTGAAGTGTTGCTACTGCTTATTGCCAATACTGTCACTGCTTCATAGGTTTGTCACAACTGCGACCGGTAACCTTAAACTTTGAAGTTGTTGTGTGCAATATTGTGGTACTTCATAATTAAAATGTAGTTTGTTTCTAATTTGCAGCATCAGTATTGCTCTAGTCACTAGTTTCATGCTGGGCATTGGATCTTCGTTTTTCTTTTCACAGGTATGAAGTTTCATTTGTTTGTAGTTTTATAGTATTAGTCTTTTCACTTATTCCCTTTCATTTATTACATTATTTATAACACTACAAGCTGTAACATTTTACAAAAAGTAGTTTCTGGTTTCTGTACAATATAATACAGTGAATTACAGTGAAAAATGTTATATGTTTTGGTTTAATAGATTTCCGAACAAATGCTTTTGTCCTCTTTTGGTTATGTTTTAGTTTTATGCAAATGTGTAAGTTGAAGAAGCTTAATTCTAGATATGTTAGTAAAAACTTAAAACATTTTTGTTGACCTGCAGCTACTACTCTAGTAATAATTTAATACTTTTAAGTTTCACTTCATAGTTACTCCCTTCAGCAGTAAAGTAAAGCACTTCTGTGTTTAGCAACAAAATTAAAAAAAACTAAGTCATTTACACTTTTATCGATCTCCAAAGGGTATTTAGTTTTAGTTTCTTAACTCGGTCCGTGCAAGCAGGAGTGAGAACATTAACCCCTTCACTACGTAGTTGCTTTTTAACTGGGTCACATTGACTTTTCCACATTTGATATTAACTTCTTGTGGCGTGTTGTTAAAACAGAATCTTGTAAATAAACAAATAGCTGTTCGTTATTAAGTACTAATATGAAATATTAGTTTTATTTCTACACATGCACGCACGCACGCACACACACACCCTCGTGAATAAGCATGTACTTATATTTAGAAACCAGTTCTCATGCAAAAGACACAATACTAATCCATAATATGCAATCATTTTATAAGAATGCAGAACAATCAACTAAATGTACTTTTCATCAACAATCTACAAGTGATTTTGTGTGAGAACATACCATACAGTGCAGTATTGTGGAATACGCCTGGCGTTACCTGTTGCGAAGCAACCCCCAATCCCATGGCTATTAAACTTTTCTACAATGCTTTGCATGGCTGTAGCAGTGAAATAAACAGACCTGGGTGACTGTGCTTAGTGCTGAGCTTGGGCGGCAGTGTGCTGCCTTCCATCCGTTGTATGAAAAACATAGGCGGCAGTGTGCCATCTTCCATAGTGAAAGGGTTAACAAGGCACTAAAAGCACTGAGTAGTCCCACTCGCACTGTACAACAACGCTTAATATTATTTCTTGTTCTGCTGAACGTGGGTTTTTATTATTCATATAGTTTTACATCTTTTTTCGTGTCATGATTTAAAATTCATAATTTTCCAAGAATATCATTTGCATAATTTTGAAATTGATTGATTAAATTAACAGACAAGTTTTTTATTTTAGTTGTTTACATTGATGAGTTTGATGTTTTATGAAGACAGTGCACCTGCATTTGCCATTACAAAGTGCTTCAGTGTAAGTTTTTAATTTGTAAATGTTTGCAGTTTATATTTAATTCTGTAAATGTGAATATCTTACATGCATTGTGTTGCAAATGATTTTATGGTGATAATTTGTTCTGTTGGATAAACTGTCCTTTTTATACACTTCATTACCCCGTGAGCCAGAATCCAGCACTAATCTGATAGCCTACTCAATGAGATTTTTTGATGTGACAGGAGTCAGGTTCAGTAGTCACTATAATGGTTATTTAGCCAGCAGAGGTTCTTATTCATGTTACAAATGTTGTATGTACTTCCTCTATGAAGCGAATGGGCAAGGTTATGAATGCCCGGAACGAACTGACTTTAGTATGCTATTACCCAACAAAACTTTTTGGTTCTTATCTCATATAGCTGTTATTGCAAGAAGATGTTATAGTATTGTTGAAGCAATGCCAGTGACAAGAATGGCGCAAAATCAGAACATGGCATGTAAGATCCGAATTAGGACATTTTTGTAACTTTGCTATCGATGATGTAGAACATTTAGAAGATAAACCAGTAGCATAAGGCATTTTTAAATCACAAAAAACTACACTAGTACTGTTGTATACTATAATTACGCACATCTTTGTAGCTCCGTGTAGTCTTTCCAATTTCTTAACTGAATAAATTGTTGATTAAAGAAATTTGCTGTGCTGTATAAATTTGTCTTTTTTTTATTAATTCTTGTGTGAGACTTCAAAATCTGTATTCTTGTGAGTGTGTGTGTGTGTGTGTGTGTGTGTGTGTGTGTGTGTGTGTGTGTGTGTGTGTGTGTGTGTGTGTGTGTGTGAGTTTTATTTCTGTTTGTTTTTATATTTATTTTTTATAGTTATTGCTAAAATTAATTTTAATTGCAGAAATAGGTGTTTCTTGAACTTTTAAATTGCATTTATAAATTCTCGTCTTTGACAACTAGGCGGGTTCATTTCTTCACTTTTTCCGATCCACTTTACAATTATGATTCTTTTTCTCTTAGCACTTTAAGCAGAAATATACTTAGAGCAAATGCTAATATGTTTTATTCTTGTCCAGGCATTGTCTGCTGCATTAGGATTTTACTGCACTAACTACTTGCCACTGTCGTACCAATCATCTATTCTGGGATCACTGTGCATTATTGCAGCGATATCATACACTACCGTTCGTCATATGTACCAACGACGGAGCAGTAGCTCACTTTCAAGCAAGGCCTTTGCACGTCTACCAACGTCTCTGGAGTTTAGTCATATATAATATATAATTTGCATGATCTTTATGATGATCTTCACTGAATAATTTTGCAATTGACTGGCCATTATTTGTACTCTGTTTGTTCGCTATAAAATATTTGGGTTGTTGTTTTTTAAAATATTGGCAAACATTTATCTATTTAATCATGTTACTATTATTCATTTTGTAACCATCGTGTTCATGTACTTAAATTATTTACAATTGTATTTGGTGAAAGATTCCAGTATATTTCCTTAGGTGTAAATTTATAGTAGCATTTTACAAATTGCTGATGTAGAAAAATGGTATTAACATATAATGTGTTATTCTACTGTGGTGACGTTAATTATTTTTCTCTGAGAGGATTTTGTGCAAATAATGTATCAATTTTATACTACTATTGTACTTATATTAAACTTTATTTTATTAAAGGTTTTTCTTACATGTACTACTTTGAATTTTTAATTAGCCAGATTAATAAGCTGTAGCACATCTGCTATGTAACAGGAACAACAGCTGTTACATGTACGAATTGTACATCTTTCACACGGTAATCGTAATTTAATGTGTGTGGTACAATCATAATTATTGGAAGAGGGAATAAATTACACATTATCTAATTTTCACTGCTTTTCATAATAATGTAAAAATGGACAGTAATCGTCTAATTAAATCTGTACAAGCAACAAAAAGTGCATCTTAACGAAATAACAAAATGACAAAAAATAACAATATGAATAAATAAAAAAGCTCTCATAGCACATAATACATTTTAATGTGTTATAAAAGTGTAAATTCAATCCAAAAAAACCGCACACATCGTAAAAATATAAAATTAATTACTACAGTCACTGTTAATGATGCCTAATTATTTTACAAATTTTACACAACACAGTTGGCAGTGAGTTCTGCGATTCTCCTCCACCTGATTTTTCCTTTTTAAACTGCTGAAGCTTTATAGCCTGTGTTTGCTATAACGTTTTACTGTAGAGAAACTCATTGTTAAAATGAAGCAGTTCTCAAGCTTCTTATGTAAGAAGCTTTAAAAATTCTAACAGTAGATCTGCATTGAAGTTATAGATTAATAAATGTTCAATAAATTTTTTTTAGAGCATAAGTCTAACAACTTCAACAAACTGAACAATATCGTCTTTGAAGTAGAAAAAAATCGTCCCCGTGACTGTCGTTAGCATTGGTTAACTTGAAGCTTGAATTAAATGTTTCATTTTCGAGAGTAGCCGAAGACTTCGACGATTGTGATACTCAGTGTCAAATTGGCGCTGAACTAATTCTGCCTGCCCAATGTCTATAATAGACGTGACGGGCGTATGATGATGATGAAATGTTGATAATGCAACTAAATAGTCTAAAATGAAGAAAAAACTAGAAGAATGAAAAAATGGTGAAGAAATGCCAGAGAATAAGCAGAATATTAAGAACATATCACGTAAAAGTTTGTTTTGCTTTTGTTGAATGAGTTTTATGTAATTAAAATTAGTTGGATTTTTTTATGAGTTTTGGTTTTCATTTTTATTATTATTATTACATTAACTTTTTCTTTCATGAGTGAGCATATCTACATGTATGCACACCCACACATACGCACAACATATATATATATATATATATATATATCTGTGTGTGTGTGTGTGTGTATTCAATTCTGTTCAATTTATTTATTAACTCCGCAAGAATTATCAAAATACAGTATCAGAAATACATGCAATATGTTTGAAGCAAAGGAAAAGGACAGCGAAGAACCCATAGGTTATCGAGTCAGCCACCTTTAAATAGCTAGGATTAAATAAAATTAATTTTGGCACCGTTCTCAATTTAAATTTATATTCGGTTGACTTGTGTAATTGGCAATTAAATGATGGGAAACGTAATACTGTAGAACATAATAATTTAAATAACCAAAAATTTTCAATTCTAAACTACTGTGAATCATGCGAAGCAAACATAATAAAAATAACTTAAAATTTTAAATCAGGCAATAACAAAAACAATAGAATGATCAACCAAAGATGCTGAGAAAAAGAATATAATAAATTAAACCAAAGAAAAATAAGCTAAATATAAATTATACAAAAACAAAAAACAGAAGCAAATAAAAAAACAAAATTGAAATGTTGTAATAATAACATCAGCGACTGAAGCTGTCGAGAAAAAGAATATAATAAATTAAACCATCGAAAAACTAAGTCAACTGTAAATAAGACAAAATGAAATCGAAATATAGCAAAAACTTAAACAAAAACGTAAGGAAGGTTTTTGTAACATTGAAAAAATATGTATAGGTATTCCAAGTACTAAAGTAAAATATCTCATTCATTTGTACCCTGCAATAAGTTTTTTATAGTTTAGAATTAACTTATTGTAGTTACTTGACTTTAATTGATCTGATAATGAATTCCACGGCAAAGATCCTTGGTGTTTTAAAGAATTCTGACCTTTAGATGAATTAAATATTTCAATAAAATGAGACTGGGTAGTTGCAAACCTAGCAGAATGGTGAAGAATGTGACATGCTAAAGTATAATAATTGCTGAACAGATCCGGGACTGAATTATTTTTGAATTTGTATACACACTTGACCAGTTCTAATTTATACAGATCATACTTTTAGTACTTAGCTTTAATTGCAAATACAAAGGCGTTACATGTTCCCTTTTACTGGTAAATGTTATAAGTTTGATAATCTTGTTTTGTTTAGAAACCAATGATTTTAAGACGTGTGTGTCTGTGTGTGTGTGTGTGTGTGTGCGCGCGTGCGTGTGAGTGCATGTGTGTGTAGACTGCTAAATTCAGTGGAAACGCATTTTTTTAAATAAAAAAATGTGAAGATTTGTTTATATTTTGGGAAATTATCAAACCAAATCTACCAGTTCACAGTATTTGTTCTGCTTGAAAAACTATTTTTTTCTGTTAGTTTACAATTGTTCAGCCATGAGAGCAGCTGTCTTGATAATGTACACAGCCTTGACTTGGCAGGAAGGATGACTTCACAGCATTTGGTAAACTGCATTGAGTACTAAGTTGCCAGCATATTGACTTGTCTTTGTCGTATTTTACAACGTACTGCAATGGATAAGAAAACCTTCAATGTTGCATTAATGAGTTTGGCATTTGCCCTACTTTTTACAGCTTCTGGTACTTGCGAACTTATAGAGGTAAATAAAGTACCGTAAGTTTACGATGGTTATCTTTTAATTAAAGAAGTCTTGCTCATAGTTGTGATAGAATTTTAAAACTAAACAAAGAAAGACACTTAGTATTAGTTATTTCAAACATTCATTATTAATTTTATGTGTTCTGTTACTAATTGCTGTTGTAATAAGATGATTGTGTAGACTTGTAAGATTGCATTGTGAGCACTGTGCAGGTAATATGTACTGTATTACATTGCAATGCTTTAAATGCTTTAAAAGTTTGTTTACAAGATAAGCAATAATTAAGTAGAGAATTTTGTCTTTGAAGAAATAGCCTTATTTACAATTTTTATGATATTTGTCATTAATACTAACAAAAATAATATAATATTAATATAATAATTATAATATATTATATTATAATTAACTGTTGTAATTATTTGAATTAACTGATATGAATGACAAGCAAAGTATTTTGTGTGATGGCTTAGTCCACTTAAACATAATTTTTACAAGAGTGAGCATACTCGTAAATGAAAAAGCATATTGATTTAAGATATTTAATTTGTCAACAATTTTTGGTAATTTTGTTTATTACAGTCGTTTCTATATTTCTTCAGTAGAAGACCTTTTTGTTTTGTGTGTAAATTTGTGTCCCAAATTTGTTAATTTGTAATACGACTAAAAATGTTAGCTGTTTTTTTGCTGTTAATTATTTAAAGGCATTCAGTAGGCACAAATCTTACTTCCATAGCAAGATGGTTTTGTTTTGAATTTAACTGAGAGCAGTATCTATAGTTTTTTTTACAAAATGTGACAGTACTTGTAAAATTGATTTGTTCTTCAATATTTTATCAAGATTTTAATATTCCTCTTTCAGCAAATTGTCCTAGAAAGTTTTGGGATTAATGGTTATATTAGGTAAGCAGCTTGATTTCTGTACTATATGTGTTGTATCGTAACTTACTTCAGTTGTGTTTATTATTTTGTCATAAATTTCTCCAAGCATTTTCATGAATTCTTGTATTTTTAGTGATAATTTACTGAGTATTTTCTGTTTCATTCACTAATTGCATATTATATTTTTTGCTGTTTTGTAAAAAATGTTTACATTTTATATTTTTCATAGCCAGTCTATAATTTACGCATTTTTCTCAATATCTCTTTGGTTTGCACCCTCAGTGATCTCTATTACTGGACCAAAGTATGGGATGGTGATTGCAGGTACCATGCACAGGTATGATTAGTTTTACTATTTTATACATCTGGCTTAATTCTTAGCTACCAATGCAAATAGCAGGGTTGCAAGTATAAAAGCTACTATGTGAGTTGCTGTTTGTACGTGTATTTTTATGTACTTATATTCACTGATATTGAATAAGATACAGTTTAGTTTCTGAAGTTCCAAGTAGGCTTAAAATGTAAATAGTTTGTATAAAGTACAAACCTGCATAATTTTAGTTTCAACAAAGAATCTAATTATAGTTCAAAACCTTAAAATGCTGGAGAAGCACCTGATTTGAACATTTTTAGAACACGGTAAGGGTAATAATACCATCACAGTTGGTGGCTCATAACAGAGCGGATTAGCACGTATGCTTTTGTGGGTTCGATTCTTGCTCTGGGAAGTATCATTTGTAAATCTTTGCTGTTTAGTTCATTGAGGCAGGATGAACCTGCAAAAAATTATACATCTGAATTTTGTTGCATACATTTGCCCATTGCAACATGTTGCTGACCTTAGAGGGATATCCTTGATAAGCGAGCCACCCTATCATGTCACAAAATCAAGTATACCCTGATAGAAAGCCACTCTGTCATGCCACAAATATCAAGTGTGCCCTGTTAGTGAGCTGCCCTGTCATACCACAAACATCAAGTATGCCCTGATAGTGAGCTGCCCTGTCATGCCACAAACATCAAGTATGCCCTGATAGCGAGCCGCACTATCATGCCACAAACATCAAGTATGCCCTGATAGCGAGCCGTCCTGTCATGCCACAAACATCAAGTATGCCCCGATAGCGAGCCGCACTATCATGCCACAAACATCAAGTATGCCCCGATAGCGAGCCCGCACTATCATGCCACAAACATCAAGTATGCCCTGATAGCGAGGTGCTCTGTCATGCCACAAACATCAAGTATGCCCTGATAGCGAGCCGTCCTGTCATGCCACAAACATCAAGTATGCCCTGATAGCGAGCCGCACTATCATGCCACAAACATCAAGTATGCCCTGATAGTGAGCCGTCCTGTCATGCCACAAACATCAAGTATGCCCTGATAGCGAGCCGCACTATCATGTCACAAACATCAAGTATGCCCTGATAGCGAGCCGTCCTGTCATGCCACAAACATCAAGCATGCCCTGATAGCGAGCCGCACTATCATGCCACAAACAACAAGTATGCTCTGATAGCGAGCCGCACTATCATGCCACAAACATCAATTATGCTCTGATAGTGAGCCGTCCTGTCATGCCACAAACATCAAGTATGCCCTAATAGCGAGCTGCCCTGTCATGCCACAAACATCAAGTATGCCCTGATAGCGAGCTGCTCTGTCATGCCACTAACATCAAGTATGCCCTGATAGCGACCCGACCTGTCATGCCACAAACATCAAGTATGCCCCGATAGCGAGCGCACTATCATGCCACAAACATCAAGTATGCCCCGATAGCGAGCCGCACTATCATGCCACAAACATCAAGTATGCCCTGATAGCGAGCCGTCCTGTCATGCCACAAACATCAAGTATGCCCTGATAGCGAGCCGCACTATCATGCCACAAACATCAAGTATGCCCCGATAGCGAGCCGCACTATCATGCCACAAACATCAAGTATGCCCCGATAGCGAGCCGCACTATCATGCCACAAACATCAAGTATGCTCTGATAGCGAGCCGTCCTGTCATGCCACAAACATCAAGTATGCCCCGATAGCGAGCCGCACTATCATGCCACAAACATCAAGTATGCCCCGATCGCGAGCCGCACTATCATGCCACAAACATTAAGTATGCCCTGATAGCGAGGTGCTCTGTCATGCCACAAACATCAAGTATGCCCTGATAGCGAGCCGTCCTGTCATGCCACAAACATCAAGTATGCCCTGATAGCGACCCGCACTATCATGCCACAAACATCAAGTATGCCCTGATAGCGAGCCGTCCTGTCATGCCACAAACATCAAGTATGCCCTGATAGCGAGCCGCACTATCATGCCACAAACATCAAGTATGCCCTGATAGCGAGCCGTCCTGTCATGCCACAAACATCAAGTATGCCCTGATAGCGAGCCGCACTATCATGCCACAAACATCAAGTATGCCCTGATAGCGAGCCGTCCTGTCATGCCACAAACATCAAGTATGCCCTGATAGCGAGCCGCACTATCATGCCACAAACATCAAGTATGCCCTGATAGCGAGCCGTCCTGTCATGCCACAAACATCAAGCATGCCCTGATAGCGAGCCGCACTATCATGCCACAAACAACAAGTATGCTCTGATAGCGAGCCGCACTATCATGCCACAAACATCAATTATGCTCTGATAGCGAGCCGTCCTGTCATGCCACAAACATCAAGTATGCCCTAATAGCGAGCTGCCCTGTCATGCCACAAACATCAAGTATGCCCTGATAGCGAGCTGCTCTGTCATGCCACTAACATCAAATATGCCCTGATAGCGACCCGACCTGTCATGCCACAAACATCAAGTATGCCCCGATAGCGAGCCGCACTATCATGCCACAAACATCAAGTATGCCCCGATAGCGAGCCGCACTATCATGCCACAAACATTAAGTATGCCCTGATAGCGAGGTGCTCTGTCATGCCACAAACATCAAGTATGCCCTGATAGCGAGCTGCACTATCATGCCAGAAACATCAAGTATGCCCCGATAGCGAGCCGCACTATCATGCCACAAACATCAAGTATGCCCTGATAGCGAGCCGTCCTGTCATGCCACAAACATCAAGTATGCCCTGATAGCGAGCCGCACTATCATGCCACAAACATCAAGTATGCCCCGATAGCGAGCCGCACTATCATGCCACAAACATCAAGTATGCCCCGATAGCGAGCCGCACTATCATGCCACAAACATCAAGTATGCTCTGATAGCGAGCCGTCCTGTCATGCCACAAACATCAAGTATGCCCCGATAGCGAGCCGCACTATCATGCCACAAACATCAAGTATGCCCCGATCGCGAGCCGCACTATCATGCCACAAACATTAAGTATGCCCTGATAGCGAGGTGCTCTGTCATGCCACAAACATCAAGTATGCCCTGATAGCGAGCCGTCCTGTCATGCCACAAACATCAAGTATGCCCTGATAGCGACCCGCACTATCATGCCACAAACATCAAGTGTGTCCTGATAGCGAGCCGCACTATCATGCCACAAACATCAAGTATGCCCTGATAGCGAGCCGTCCTGTCATGCCACAAACATCAAGTATGCCCTGATAGCGAGCCGCACTATCATGCCACAAACATCAAGTATGCCCCGATAGCGAGCCGCACTATCATGCCACAAACATCAAGTATGCCCCGATAGCGAGCCGCACTATCATGCCACAAACATCAAGTATGCCCCGATAGCTAGCCGCACTATCATGCCACAAACATCAAGTATGTTCTGATAGCGAGCCGTCCTGTCATGCCACAAACATCAAGTATGCCCTGATAGCGAGCTGCCCTGTCATGCCACATACATCAAGTATGCCCTGATAGCGAGCTGCTCTGTCATGCCACTAACATCAAGTATGCCCCGATAGCGAGCCGCACTATCATGCCACAAACATCAAGTATGCCCCTATAGCGAGCCGCACTATCATGCCACAAACATTCAGTATGCCCTGATAGCGAGGTGCTCTGTCATGCCACAAACATCAAGTATGCCCTGATAGCGAGCCGTCCTGTCATGCCACAAACATCAAGTATGCCCTGATAGCGAGCCGCACTATCATGCCACAAACATCAAGTATGCCCTGATAGCGAGCCGTCCTGTCATGCCACAAACATCAAGTATGCCCTGATAGCGAGCCGCACTATCATGCCACAAACATCAAGTATGCCCTGATAGCGAGCCGTCCTGTCATGCCACAAACATCAAGTATGCCCCGATAGCGAGCCACACTATCATGCCACAAACATCAAGTATGCCCCGATAGCGAGCGGCACTATCATGCCACAAACATCAAGTATGCCCCGATAGCGAGCCGCACTATCATGCCACAAACATCAAGTATGCTCTGATAGCGAGCCGTCCTGTCATGCCACAAACATCAAGTATGCCCTGATAGCGAGCTGCCCTGTCATGCCACAAACATCAAGTATGCCCTGCCTTTGAGTGCCGGATTCCCACTTGTAGTTTACCAAATTGAGAGCTTCTGTGTTACATATTGTTAATTAGTTTTGGAAATTAACTATTTGTGGGCTTATTATTGAAAGAATTACTTAGGAAATTAAGTTGATTATTCACTTGCTTACCAATAATAATTTGGTATTTTAAAGGTGGAAACAAAGCAAAAACAAATATTTTTTTGCTTTCTGTTTTTTTTAGTTTATTTATGGTGTTCTTTCTTAAGCCAACTGCTTCACTCATTTATCTTGGATCGGCCATACTTGGGTATGCTGGTGCTCGTAAGTAGACTTATTTTTAGTCTAATTTTTGTTCTCGCTTGCTTTTAAACTTATTGAAACCAGTCACATATTTGTAGATGTAGGAAATTAACTTTTTTTTAAAAAAATGGTTGTCGAATTATTTTTTTATATTATTTTTCAGTTTTGTGGGTTTGTCAGAACATCTATAACACTGTTAACTCTACAGACGACACAATTTCACGAAATATTGGCCTCTTTAACGTTCTTTTTCCAGCACAGTAAGTTCTTTCATGATTATTTTAAGTATGCAAATAAACGAACCAGCAAAATAAACGAAATAAAGAAAATATGAATTAATTTGACTTTTTTGTTTTACTTGCATCAGTTTCTTTTGTTTTGTATGCAGCATTTTATTCAGTATCGGGTACTATACTGAAAATTTTCAGTAATTAACATTTCAGCAATTTTGTGGGAAACCTGTACGTCTGGTATCGGTTTAGAGAAGACAAAATAGAGATTTCTGACTGTAGCAGAGAGAAGATATTTGTTTTGCTGTTTGTTACATCTCTCATGGGTGTGGTCGTGCTCAGTATTATAGATGATAAAAGATCTCCGGATCCTGATGCTTATAAAACACCCGGCAAACTCTTGCAGTAAGTGCATAAGCTACTGATTTTAGTTATTAAATGTGTAATGATGAAGAGCTACAGTTGGACAGTTCAATTTAATTTTTTTCTGTAATTTAACCAAGCCAACTAAAACAACTCTTTCATTAATTGAGCTTCTGTTGTGTTTTTTATTTAAAAGTGAAAGGAAAATTACAGAAAAAAAATGGAAAATTGTTGTGTAATTGTGCAAAATTTTACTATATTATTTAGTATGACAATTGCCTATGCTAAGTTTAAACAATTTTTATAATAATGATAATAATAATAACAACAATAGTAATAATAATAATAATAATAATAATAATAATAATAATAATAATAATAATAATAATAATAATAATAATAATAATAATAATAATAATAATAATAATAATAATAATAATAATAATAGTAATAATAATAATAATAATAATCAAAATAATGATAATAATATTTATTTTATATTCCATCTAAATTTATATAAATGGCCGAATGAGTACGTATTCAAAGATGTTTCACATCTAAGATCACAAATGTAAAAGAAGTTCACATTTTTGAACAATAAGACTGAACGATGATATTTTAACAATTATATGAACTCCTGTTGTGTTTTACTTTTTTTTTACCAGACTTACAGTCACAAAGGAAATTCCAGACATTCTTCTTGGTATCAAGTTTCATTCAAAGAAAATTATAGCTAAAAATTGGTTTCAAACTTTAGTGTCTAAACGTATTATTAACAAACTGAAACAACTTTGTGAGTTACTGTTACAGGGAAAGCAGTGAGAGCAGTGGGCCAGTTCAAGCTTTTAGTAAGTTATTGTTACGCTACGTATGTTATTAAAATAGTGCAATTATTTGCGTATTTAATTTTCTCGTGGAACGAAAGTGCCTTGCGCGTAACCAACTCTTCATTAGCAACATTTTTCAATATTTAGTGTCGTCTCATTAACGGTTTATTTTTCAACTTGGGCCCATAGGGAGGAATAGGGGGCGAAAAAAAAACCCCAAAGATGGCTGTTTTTTGCCTGTTTTGCAAAACTTACACTTCTTTTTTCTGGAGATCGGAATCAGGCTGGCAGTGTGGCTTAATGGTTAGACACCCCGTTCAACTGTGGGTGTAGGAGGCATACCTAGATTTCAGAGGAAGGCCTCGGCTTGCCGCAACGGACGTTTTCCCAGGCCTAACTCTCGATTTTTTCGAAATTTTGATCGTACAACCTGTAGAAAAAACATTTTAGCGGCACCTGGTGAAGGTCTTGGAAGGATATGGAAACACTAGGAACAGTGCTTCACAATGATGTGGGTCGCATTTTAGGATGCTTCCACCAAGAGAAGTGACGACGAATTTCCATTTTGGTCGATTCTCATTTAGAAGCTACAATGATGTCTGCACATTGTTCTGACATTATTCCATTGGACTCTGCCTATAACTTTAATTCAGTAAAAGCTGCTGCTGGCTCTCCGTTAGATAAAATAAATGAACACTATGTAATGTGTTCGTGCATTATTGATTATAAGTGACTTTATACTCAATTTTTTTTTGCTGGGCCTTTGCTAGTATTATTATTAAAACAATATCAACTTTGACAGTAAACTGGTCATTTCTTTATGTGGATTTCAATTGTTATCTGTTATCAATATGTTAGCCTGAGGTCCGACATTTATTCACATTGCATAACAATGTGAGAAGCTGACGAAAAACTATTTTAGGAGGCAGTATTTCAGCACACAGTGGACGTAATTAGAATCACTCATTAAATAACTTTATCTGTTTTTTTTATTTTCAGAAACGTCCTTGCTGCTGTTGTGTAAGAAAGAAATGTTGTTTTTATTCGTGGTTGCTTCTTATGGAGGTGGGTAACAAGAACATGCATGGGGACTGCTTTCTAGTTTTGTGAAAATACTGAAGAAATTTTATCTGTACATGTATATGAGTTGCTGATTTACTGTTCCACTGATCATTTACTGTAGACTGTAACCTAGGCAGTAACATAAATGGTATTTGAAGCATATTTGTGCTATCCTGTACACGTATGTTCAGTTTCTTATTTTGTGGCACATTTGCATCTATGATTGTTGATTTATTCGCGATCTACATACAATTATGCATACTGTACATAGCTAAGCATTTTTAATAGAAAATTTTAGCACTAATTTTCTTCGTTAGTTTCCCGCTAGTGTGACTAGCTTGGCTAATCACTAGTTTCACTAGTGTTACTGCACTTTTGCATTTTCAATGTAGCCATCATTCATTGATGTAATCATGTAATTGATGTCAACACACAATTGTTGCCACATAAAGTCATGTGGTCGGCAGCTGGACCTAAAATTCAAAAATATTTTGTAAAATTTCACCTCTTAAACATAGATATTTTTTGGTATGTGACCCATTGTTCTTTATTAGAAAGCAAAACATTCTTGGTACTAATTTTTCACCTGTCATTGTTCTGACTATGTATGTTTTGTGGGAGGAATTTGACTGGGACACTTTTGCCGGTTCAGCATCTTAACTTGGGCGATTATCCTTGATAATGAGTGAAGGTCTGGTCCTGCCACAACCTTCTACATTATGCTGGTCTTGATGCTGGTTGCTACAAACTCTATAAAAAATTATTAGCAATTTTATGATTGTTACTACAGGAGTTATGGTGATGTTTTATGGTGCTGTGTATTCTACCAGTATTGCCCATACACAGCAGTTTAGTGAGAAGGCAAAGCAGTTGATTGGTCTACATGGAATAGTGATGGGTGTAGCTCAAATTACAGATAAGTTTCAGCAGAGTATTAAATCTAATAATTTGTAGATACAGTATTAAGAAGTGTTTCACATGTTAAATTGCATAAGGCATTCAGTATGACAATATTTTTTTCTTTTTCTTATTCAGTTTTTCAAGCTTTTTTATCTGTCTTGATTGGTTTAAATTGTTTTCGTTTGAACTAAAATTCCATTGATTTCTTTTTTCATGACACTTTCTCACTTGCTCGATTTGTTTTGTTTGGTTATGCTCATGCCCTGATTGGTGCGCTAAGTTTTGCATTTGTCCCTGATTGGTGCATTAAGTTTTGCACATGTCCCTGATTGGTGCGCTAAATTTTGCATGTGTCCGTGATTGGTGTGCAAAATTTTGCATGTGTCTATGATTGGTGCGTTAAGTTTTGCATTTGTGCCTGATTGGTGCACTAAATTTTACATGTGTTCTAAGACAGAAGAAGAAAAATGGCAGACGTGTCAGTCATTGAGGTAGATGGTTACAGTATCTACTTACGAAGTCTCAGTACACCAAGAGGACAAGTGGCTAACCCACTGACTTAGCTGCCTTTCTTCTAGAGTATCAAGAGGTTATTCATTTTCACACTGCATCTTACAATAATCACTAAAATACAGATAATTATGCAGTAAAGTAAATACAAATACAAATGCAACAAAGTCCAGATAATACACAAGTAAAGAGTCTTTAGTAGCTAGCATATACAATATGCAAATTACAGAACACAGTAATTTTGATGCATACAGTTTGAACCTAAAAGTATAGCTATAGCTTGGCAGGCCAAACTGTATGTTGAATTTTAAAAAGGATTAATAAGTGAGATGATGATAATATATATATTGATGTGGGGAGAGTAGTGAATGAAAGATGAAATGGAGCGAAAACTAAAAAAAATGTGATCATGGTTATAAAGAGTTCAGTAAAAGTCTTCCCCCATAACATGAGCAGGTACTCTAGGCTGAATAAAGGTGGCTGAAAAGTCCTGTTCGAGTAGTAAATGGCTCAAAACATCGTGACACGATTGAGGATTTGAACCCAGTACCCTGGATTGGCAGCCAATGTCGGTGCCACTGTGCCACCACATGCAACCAAACTGGTCCCAGCTAGTTCTCTCATTGAGGAATGATTGAGATAATCATTTCTCAGAGAGAGAACTAGCTAAGGCATAGCTAGGTTTGGCAGAATTGCGAACACAGTTTTTCTGATGGACATCCGTCAACTTACTAGCCAGGCCTAATATTTTATCTGAAAATGGTTTCAGTGTGTCATTTGAGATGACTATGTTCGATAACGAACTAGATTCTAGTTTCACAGCCACCTCCTTATAGTTTTACCTCTTCACATGTGTACTGTGCCTTGCCTTGTGTCCAAGCAAAAATAAGACAATAACAGTAACAAATACAAATAATTTGCTTATATAAATAGTCCAGCTAGATAAACATTTTTATATGTCTTTTTTAACTTTGAAAACAGAAATAATTTTATTAATTTATTGCTTTTGTATTTTGTTATTATGGAGTCAAAGTACTGTGTGTTTTTGCATTCACGTTTTTTATATTGCAGGCGGTGTGTTTGTTATCATATTTGGCAACCGGGCAATGCGGTTACACTCCCTCTTTGAACCATTGTATTTATTGGGTACTGTTTTCCATGTGACTGCATACTTACTGGCTTATTTGAATTTACCAATGATGTCACCAATTGCAGAAACGAATGAGTTGTCTTTCATTGCACCTCCTAGGTACTTCGTTTTTTACAAAACTGTTTTTATAGATACCAGTCTGTCATTGAATTTTTAATAGCCGTAAAATTTATGTCAGGTAATTTAGCTCAGGACTTTATGTAATTTTATTTTTTCATGCATTGCTTTTCTTATGATATTTGTACAAGTCTTGAAGGTGTATTGTATATAAAAGCCTAAACGCCTGTTGCTGTTGTGGTTGAAAAGTGACTTAAGCTATGACTCCATGTGCATGTAATGCGTGATGTGTATTGACTGTTTCCAGGTGTCCATAAATGCTATGCGTATTAACAAAGATCACAGTGCACATTGTGCCATTTTTGGTCGCTGTTCGTGAAAATTGCAAGCAATAATTTCTAGAAACTGTCTTTCTGTAGAAATTGAAGCTTGTTAATTACAGCTGCGGCATTAGCTTATTATTGTACTTTTAGATGGAAAAGAAAGCACAGGTTTTGGGTGCATGACATTTTGCAGGGGAGAGAACAATATGGCAGGTATCATTATTTAGTGAAAGAACTGCAGTTGCACATTGCTGCGTGATGCGTATTCGGACTATAGCGATCGTGTTTGAATGAATGCGCATCCCACATTACGGATTACGCATTATGTATACATGGAAACACTTCTACATGTTTAAATGCAAACTATTGTATACACATTACAGATCACGCATTACGTATACATAGAGTCGTAGCTTTACAGTAGCAAGAAAAGAACACATTACCGTAAAGGTTTGTCTACGACACATCAAAATATTTATACATCTTGAGTGTAAATCAAAATTAACAGGACTAATCAGGTTTTTATTTATGAGATGAATAACGATTCCTTATGAAATACTGAAGTTTTCCTGCTTATTTTCAGTGTTGCTGTTGCTTTAGCTACAAGTTTTTTGTTGGGTATTGGTACTATCTTCTTCTTTGGACAGGTATGTGAAATGTATTGCCATTTGTACAGTCACTAAAAATTAACTTCTAGTTTTGTATGTATTATGTGTGTGTTTAAATAAATATTTCTACACATTTCACAAAACAATTTAATTTTACAGAAACGACGGGATTGTAGTGTTAAGCCAAGTTTATTTAAAGTAGTGTAAGTCCTCGCTTAACGACTCCCGTAGGTTTTTGTTTTAACAAACGACGTACATTTAGTTTTCGTTTCACTGTATTTATTTATTTATTGTGTTGGTGCTTTATTAAAAAGTTGCCACTAAATTGATCAAAATGAAAGCTTGTTTGTCATACTTATTCATAGCAAGCTGCTACATGTGACTTAATGCTGGCAGTTGCTTGTAATGTAATGTAATGGCATGTAATGTAAGGTTAATAGGTGCATTGACCAGCTACTAGTCTTGCTTTTACTTTGTTAAATCAAAAACAACTGTATAAACACCTACTGAACAGGGAAAAAATTATCAATCAGAAATTAAATTGAACATTTTCTGATAGTTTTATGCTGAAATGTGAATCTTGAGCATCAGCAAATTTGTTAACTTACACCTGTTAACTGTTCACCTGTAGAGTAACCAACAAAAAACAATGGTTTAATTTTGCTGTTACTTTGTATATGTGCAAATTATGTAGCTAGTAGAATACTTCTGTGATTAATAAATGCTTTTTATGTTGTTGAAACAATTATTGTATAAATGTTAGAAGCAAGTCTCATAAATTGTTTGTTACAGGTATATGTGTTAAGCACTACTAAGTTTTCCTTATTGAGTTTATCCCTCTCCATTTTAATTGTTCTTATGGAAGGATAGGTTTTATTTAAAGGAAAACTGGACCCCATCTTAAACTAGAGCTCAAAACAATCTACCTTGTAAAATATTGAATGTGAACTTACTATCTGTTCAAGAATGACTTAAGTCATGTTTTTTCGTAAAATTTTGTACATCACACTGAGTGTTATACAGTAGCATTGTACTTCAACTTCAATTTTCGCTTTCGCAAAGACGTGCAACACACTCATGAAACTTCTGCTGTTGAAAATTATGTTCAGTTGTGATGTCGTCAGCAGTTGGGCTCGCCCACCATTGATTAAGTTTTTAATCTGTTATATAATTATCAGAAACCTTCTGGCATTATTATAGGTGTTAAAAGTATATACTTTTTACCTCCTTTCTCCCTACTTTATACTTTCTTCAAAATGGGGTAGGATATGAAAAATCATCCTGTTTTCCTTTAACAATATTTCATTTGATGCCAATGGAACACTTTAAACGGGGACTTTCTGTACCTGATTTGTGAACATACTAACCCCATCAATATTACAGAATAAACCAAAAAACATTGTCTTGCATTTTAAATCCACCTGACTTTTGAGTTTAGTTTGAGGTAGTTATTATGATAGGAATTGAATTTTTTTCTCAAAAATTTCTTTAAGTGTGGACCTTCTGCTTATTTAGTTTGTCCATTTCAGTTATTTACACTGATGAGTTTGATGTTTCATGAAGACTGTGCTCCTGGATTTGCAATAACCAAATGCTTTTTTGTAAGTAAAATTAAAACACTGCCACGTTAATTCACGAATATTAGTGACATTAAAAAGATAAAAATGCTGATTGGCCTTATAATAATTACCGGAAAATTTTGTCAATCTAAGTTGTGCTGCCGTTGTAGATTTCTGACCAGTTTCCCACATATCATCTTTTTTTCGGGAATAAAGGCCAGAGTCCCCTTCATATGTGAGCTGAAGTGGGATAATGTTTATATTTTCCTGTCACACTTGAGATGTCTGCCTTGCTTATAGTAGCAAACTATTAAAACTATACATATAGGAATATGGGGTTTCTCAGTAGATGTCATACAACTTTTACGTGAAGTTTCTTAATCTTCTGTGCAGGAAAACATATGCAACAGGTTATGATACAGGCTTGCATAATTTCAGCACTATATAATTTACTTGCCAATTTGCTGCTTTTATAAATTTAAATCACAATCTGTGATGCAAATATTTTTTTAAAAATCAACTTTATGTCTCATTAAATTCATTCACTGATCTGAAATTTCACTAGCAAAATAATTTTATCTACCGTGTTTTATGTCCATTTCTATATTTTGGTAAAAGCTGTCACTGTATGGCTTTCTTCATTGCAAGTCAGCATTGTGGTATTATTAATGTCCTGATCTAGCTATCCTGGGTGGTTTATTTAATGAACGCTCCGCATTTTTATCTCTGTTGTGTATTATGCTTGTCAAATGCTAGTATGTTTCAATAGTCAATATGTGGGTTTTATTTTGATTGTTATTTCTGTTTTTGTGTCATCTGAGCAACCCGACGCACGCACTCACGCACGCATGCACGCACACACACACACACACAGATATATATACATTTTTTGTGTTTCAGGACTGGCACAGAAATTTCAAATATGTATCAGTAATAAACACTTGTTAATGAACATATTAAGTTGATAAACATTGTTTTTAGGCATTGTCTGCATCACTAGGATTTTATTGTACTAACTACTTGCCGCTGTTGTACCAAACGTGCATTCTAGGATCAATGTGTACTACTGCAGCGATATCTTATACTATAGTTCGGTGGTTGTATTTCCGACGAAGCGATTATCACTCATTCTCAAGTAAGACTTTATGCACATTTATCAAATTCCTTGCAGATTAAATGTATTTGTGATGATTTTTTTTCAGTTTGTATATCATATACATGTATGCAAGTTTGAATTTGAACATGTAGAAGCACTTTTAACAGGCAATAATATTAGTGTAAAATTTAATGAGCTTGATTTTAGTAGGTCTGACTGCAAAGTTCTTCAGTTGTGAGAGGCACTGGACATCACATAACTGATAGCTTGGCTTTAGCGTAGTTAAATTTTTATGATTTCCACTTGGGGCTTCACAAAGTTAAAGCTACATTTCGTTAGGCAAATCCTACTTTTGCTGACGTTATTCATATGTATAAAATTGTGAAGTGTGAAATCATGCCAATAGGTGATAGTGCAGTTAGCATAGTCCTGCCGTGCAAAATGGTTTCAGGCACGTGTCTGAATTAATTTACCTTGGCTGTGCTAATCCAATAGTAATAATTAATTATAGTATCGGTATTTAACACTAGAAGGACTGGAAAAGTTTACTACCTAGAAGGACCAGCAATTGACATGATCATAGTTTTCATTCCCATACAAAAATAAAACTAGTAGTTATCAACCAGATTTTGTTGGAATTCAATGATACACCAAATTATTATATAATTGATGCAGTTTGTATAGTACTAAAAGTGTAATGACTCACCTATGGCAAACTGTGCAGTGCTTCAAGAGTCTGCGTTGAGTCAAGCCATCTGGTGGCCTGAACGAGAAGTTCAGATCACAAGCCTTTCGCACGGGTGCCGGCAGGCGGATGCACTGACGCATGTGCGTCTACAGAATTTCTTAAGAAACTTTTTTTATGGCTAAATAATTTTTTTAGCAGTAAACCGAGACACATATCAACCCCTTGTTTGTTTGCGCAATCTCTGCGCAGTAAGCTGATCTGCATAGTGAAGTTATGTTTATGTATGTCAACCCCCCCCCCCCATAGCGTCGATTTTCTTATCGATTTCCGTTGTCTAGACACTTTTTAGCTAACTGTAACTGCACTTCTGCATTTAGGGAGTGGGCCGAAGGGACCTGACCCCCCCCCCTTCATGGTAGTAGTGAAATTAGGAGTCACGAGTTAGACGTGACATAATGAGTTTTAAATTAGTGAACTTGCCTGAGGAAGTAGCTTTTAAAAACTGCAATATGGTATAAAGTGCTTCTGCAAGCCCGGAAGGAAAAATTAGCACGGATGCAATCTATTAAATTTTGTATGAACAGTGGGTGGGCTGTAAACTTAACAGTCTCAAATCAGTTTTGTTTGACTATCCACCTTTTGCTGAGTAGGTAATCTTGACACTAAATAAATTGGGTTATCTGCATTGTGCTGTATTATGAACTTGCTTTAAGATATATGACTACTACAATAGAATACAGTGAATATACCTAGGTAAATGTAGGTAAAGTGTATTTATTAAAGCAGAATTTTTCTCGTATCAGAATTTATCTCATTTGAGAGATTTAATTTAAATGAATTTAAATACAAGAAAATGCATTGGTGGCTCCCCCAGACACCCTAGCTGCTTGTACATCAAATTTTTTAAACACTGCCTGCTCCATGGCTTTTAGCTTGTATGTCGTAACTAAGACGTCAAAATGAGTTTGCTCATTTACATTCACTGATGTATGTTCACAAGATTCAGATTCACATTTACATTTACTATTGTGATGTCAGGACATTGTCATAGTTTACAATGTACAGTATGTATTGGTGTCACTTGGCACGCCTAGTCCTTCTAGTGTTAATTACATTAAACCATCTTGTTTTGATTTCAGGTTGATGTCCACGAAAAATCATTGTAGGTAAATCATAAGTCTTTCCCCGACTTTTTCAACTCTCTTCTTGTTCGCTTTAATATGAGAAATTAAACCAGCCATTGCTTAAACAGACGTATGAATAAAGAGTAGAAACCTTTCCTGTCATCATACTGCAAAGTACATTCAAGGATGTTATTTGAGATGCAAGTCTGTTGCTGTTTTTATAGTCTTGGCAATATTTGCTGTCAGTGAAATTTACCATTAATTATAAAATTTAAGAACGTTTTGTAAAGAAATCTCTGGTTTTTGCTTCATGTTGCGTAGCTGGTGCTGTGACATTGATGAATATTTGTAGTAAATTTAATGTTATGCTCTGATTAAAATGTTTGTACTGTTGTATATTACAATGTATAATTTCTTTAACATTCTTTCACATTTCTGTAGTTTTACATGCACTTTAAACAAATAAATGCCTTCAACCACTAACAGATGAACACACAAGATCAGTAGGTAGAGTACTTGAATTTTATTATAAGATGGGTTACTCACAATCGATTCAACACTGTTACATTATAATAGATTTCTCAATTTTTACATACAAAGTGTAACACTGTTATACCGAGGTCTCTAAATCTGTACATACGATTCAAAAAGAACTTGATTGGCAGATACAGTAGAAAAATAAACAATTTTCGTGAGAGGACGACTGAGGTCATAATTACAGAATTTTTTGTGAACAAATAAATGATTAGTTTTAATTAAAGAGGTAAAGAAAGTATGAAGTGCGACATCATACCAGTAGATGGTAGTAGAGTTAATGAAGTCATGCAGAGCAAAAACATTTTACACATTTTTCACAGTTAAGTCACACAGTACGCCCCATTTACATGTATAACAAACAATAATTAAAGTGTTTATTGGAAAATTTAATACCTTGAGTTGAGTATGATACTAAATTCTGAGTAACAAAGTTAAATGAATTAAGGTCAAATTAGATTAGACATCGCACATAACTATGGGTCATCGAAACAAATGGTAAATTATTGTTTTAGGTGAATGGTTCGCACACATCTACTGAAAAAATGTCACACTGGATTTGAATCTGTTGTAAAAAATTCTAATATTGTTGACATTATGACGGTGAACACAGCACAGCCCAACCAAGAGAATGTTTACAGAGAAGGCCACACCAACATTGATGTATACATATACATGTAAACTATATACAACACCTGCTAATGGCCTATAGTATTCACTGTGAATGTGTACAGAACATTGAATATTTTTAAAACTGACAGAGCTGAGTTAAAGTGAGCAGCCATACTGTAATTTCAAACACTAACGCGATGCGATGTCATTTTTGCTCACGATTTATAAGAAACGGTTGCGCCGGAAGAACACAATTATTAATCACCGGGACAGTCTGCATTCCACCAGTTCACAACACCATTGGTCAATTAAAATCTATATAATTAATTACATAATAAAATCCAGATACAAAAACAGTGCAGAATAAAAATATACAGGCCATGCTGCATTGGCTGGGACCTGCTGCTTGTGGCAAATATAAATAATGCACAGTAGTCACAAGCAGCAGCAGAATTTCCATATACCTGCCGATGATACACGATAAGGGATTCTAAAACTGACTATAATAACAACACAGGCACATCTACAAAAGTGCTAAAATCTGACAAAAGACATATAAACTACTATATGACATAGATAAAATTACCAGTAGAAAAGGACTAACTGTATAACAAGTTAATAAGGACATGGCTACTGGTAGGAATGAAACAGTGTTAAGCTAATCTACAAGTACACGAATGGCTTCATATAAATTAGTTACAAAGTCCAAGCACTATAACAAGAACAAGTGTAGGAAAGCAACAAAAGTCTAATGAAGCCCAAAAAATCATATAGGTTAGGCAGTGTTCATACGAAGTGATTAAGTTTGTTGCAAAAACATCGAGTCTGCTGGCAAAAAAGTCTGCAGAAGTATAAAAATGTGAAAATACCAAGAGATAATGTCTAAAACACTAATCAGCAGTGATTATTTCTGCATGTGAAACACACTTCAATTGAAATGCTGGTTATTCTGCAATGGCAATGCAAACTTGTCAACTTTGTAACGATTCTTCTGAATTCCTATCATCAATATGAAGCCGATTTACCATTTTCTCACTTTTTTACAATAACACAGCAATTAATTACTATTTAGCAAAATGCATACGCCTGCTACCGTTTAATTTCACCTGCACTGAAACTGCAAATGCGAACTCGTACTACGTTTGACGAATCTTTCATACATTTTAGCCTATAAAACACCTGAACGTAGCATAAAAAACACATAGTGCAGAAGCACAAAGAATCCTATAGCCGACACTAGATTAACAGCTGTGTGGCTGTATCTCATGCAAGACCGCTCTTTTAATATGAAACTGTTTTCATAGTCATGAAACGTTGGGCTTACCAAGCAATTGTAAAACGAGGAGGACACTTCATATCCTGCGTATAGCAAATATTTACAGTACATTTAATATAAGCAGCAGGTAGCTGTAGCTTCAGTTACACACGTATATCCAAGGAAATCACTAGTTTGGATTAGTAAAAAAAATCTGCAGCGCTGACCTATTTTTAAAGCTGTGAAGCTTGATTAGACAGCAGTGGCGGCTCGTGTATAGGTACAGTGGAACTGCAGCACCCCCTATTTTCATTCAATATTATCGATAATATTCAATATAATAAGCCTCTTTTCTTTAGTTCTTTCTTTTTGTACTTGTATGGAACCACAGCATGTGAAGGTAGTACTGTTTGTTTCACAACCCAGCCCAGTGCGCTCACAGCTCAAGCAACGAGGTGTTTGCCAGTTGTGCACATGTGGCCATGCACACATGTCTGAGATAAGACGCTGTGCTAGCATTTGCTGCTAGGTAGAGAAAGTACTGACGCTAACACAGTTTCAATTGTCACGTGCTTGTAGTGTACCATCATATTCTTGGATGTGATAAGTGTAAACTCAGCGCGTATGCTTAAATGATATAAATAATTTAATCACGAACGCCTTGCATCCTCAAGAAATAAGGTCTGCGACTGTAAGTGAACTTCAACACTGTTTTACACAATATTAAAACAATAGTAAAAATTTTCCGAAGCAGCACCCCCATTAATTTTAGCTACGAGCTGCCACTGATGCATCTTTTTTTGATTTGTAAAACTTGGTTTCGATCACTTGAAGCTTAGAATCAGAAGAAAAGGTTTACTAACTCATAGTCAAACAAAAGATTTCTACAAGGAAGTACACAACCGAGGCATAAAGGAATGACGGTGATATCCCTGAGCACAAACGTGCCTCAGTTAGTGTCATAGAAGCAGAACAACTGAGGTAGATTTTTATGTTATTTAGTTGGGCAGTGCCTTGTCTATACTAATCGGCACTAACGTTGACTAAGTTCTGTGAATAACTAATCTACTACAAAGTATCATATTTTGATTCCACTTAGCTGGTTCTTTGAGATTAGATACTGATGAACTTTTCTGATGGAACAATGAAGAACCGTGCAGCAGCAGCAGAAAAACAGCTGTGTGAACAAGTCTTACTATCATGAAGAACACTGCATCAGAACAGTTATGTGAATGAGTCTTGCTATCATGAAGAACACTGCAGCACAACAGTTGTGTGAACAAGTCTTCACTATCATGTAGAACATTACAGCACAACGTAAAACCAGTGGAGGTAGTCTGCGCTAAGTGAATAGCCGCAATACACCTCAAATCTGCTAAATATAACAGAACTGACTACAACCTTATTCTTGCCACATACTTTGGACATGGTAAGTTATAAAATCATGAAGAAATGTACGATGAAAATACCCGCATTTCCGAATCAGATATTCAAGGGGCAGCATGATAGCTTCGCAAAATCTATGCCGAGGTGTAGAAAAGAGCAAAAAGCTCAATATTCTGACTATCTCAACATAGTTTTAACCCCTACACTGCAGTATAAGCCCATACTGCATGGAACACATTCAGTTAAAGTGTGAGGGAGAAAATTCATTCACGCCTTTTTTTACGAAAAGTCATTGAAAATGGACAGCAGAAGATCTAATGTTACCAAACTTACATAATGGTCTAATTGCTGTCATGAAAAACCTGGTTCAAAATATAAACAGGAAACCAAAACTATCTATATACAGATGTGCACTTTCAGAAAAGCAGACACGTCTAATTGTATAATATATAATGGATGTTTTTCAGGAATTTACAAATGAAGCTTCTCCCCAAATGACAAATTTATACAAAGGTATGCGAGACTCGTACGTGAATCCATACCAACTGAGGCAAAAAAGATCGAAATATATAACAAAATACTACAAAGTAGAAAAACCCGTATGCATATTTGTGAGGTATCACACCTATGTTCCTACATACTGTATATAATTAGGTACCATTACAACAACTTAAATAAGGCTATAGTTATTGGTGGTAAAAGTACTATTTACAAATGTTGGCAGTAGGAAGCATTACATCTGAAATGTGTTCCATACAGTATGCGCAACGTTACACTACTGTGTCAGGAGGTTCGCAATGCAACCCGTGTTCCGAATGCAGGGATACATCGGGATTCCCGTATTGTGAGGTAGTGGTGCCCTCTGTGTTTAATAATGAACTACCCGTATGATCAGAGGGAGTAGCAGACACATCCGTGAGGTGAGTTACGTCTGCTGTGCTGCAGTCTGCTGCATTGTGCAGTGATTCTTCCACTGGTCTGTTCCACCCAGGATCCGGTGGTTCGTCAGCAGCAACATCAACATCAACGTAGGCATGACGAGGTGGAGAGGGATTTGACTTGGCTTCTCTCTGTAATGAGTTTAAACAGTAAAAGTTTGTGTGTACTGTATAGGTACTGCATTCATATTGTAAACACTTGCAGATGATTTGCAGACAGGTTATGTGCCAATGCGATGATTTGCGGACAAGTTATTTGCCAATGCGATGATTTGCGGACAAGTTATGTGCCAATGCAATTAACTAAATTTTTTCAACAGTTACTACTAAAAATATCAAGCTATAAATGTAGATTAATAGCTAGCAAAATAAACACAATGTATTTTTAAATCAGACAAATGATTTTGTATGTAAAGGATTAGATGGCTTTCCAATGAGGTCTTTATAAAACTGATACGTGTACGTAGACACATTTTATTGTTGTTGCAGTTCACCTTGTATTTTTTACAGTTTGCCACGTTTACCTTATTAGGATTTCTGTGTGCGCCAGGCGGGTGACCATTTGGTTGGTGTCCTGTGTGAGGTAGTATGCCATTAGGACTACTTTTGTGCAGGTTTCGTATCACCTGATTATTGCCGCCCTAAACAAACAACAACGTTAAACAAGGCATACAGATTTTCATTAGACTGCACTTCCAACACAGGCTCAAATGCAACTTAATTCATTAAACTTAACTTTGAATCACTAAATCGTGGCTAAAAATAGATGAGAACTCAGATACGTACAGTACATTTACTTAAAGATGTGCTGAAAAATATTGATGAGGAATATTGATTTCTAAATTTAAAATAACTTATTGATCTTAGGCATAAAGGAGAAAAGCGCACAATTGTGATAATTGTTAATCAGAAAAAAATTTCTGAAACTTTCAATTTAATCAACCATCAAGAAAACAGTTGATTTGTTGCGATATATTTTCTAAGAAAATGTTATGAAAAAAGATTTCATGAGCTTGTGGATAAGAATAGAAAAAATCAACTGGTACAGATTGCTGTGCTGATCATGAAGCGACTGGCTGTTGTGAAGTTAACCTTTAACCCTTAATCCAATGCTGCCAAAACTCAGAAAATGAGAATATGAAAAATTATGGAGACAAAGTTTGGAAGTATCAATCAATTTTATTCAAACACCCCATTTTCAAACCCCGTTCAATGAGCCGCATTTACGTTTAGTAATATTCTTGATAAATAACTGATTAGTAGCAGTGGATAAATTGAGTGCAAGTCCCATTTGAACTGTGCTTCGATTAATTGACAGAAGCCCACTATCTAATGATTCCAGATTTCTCAGTGGTCAGAAATTGATCATTGCATTATCAAACCGTGTAATTTTTGGCACGAGCCAAGAGATCTTTTGTTACAGCAAAAAAGATCGATTTTACTGCAAAACCGGATTTTCATTTAAATTAAGGTCGTTATCATAAATTTTGAAGAAACTCAAAATTTTGAGTTGCTGTAATGAGGTTGCTAGACGTTAATTTTTGGGTAATGAGGTAATGAACAAAACATTGGTTTACTGCTGAGGAATTACCTTGGTATCATGATCAGGATCGGGTACAGATGTCAACATTGGCATTAGCACCTCCATCTCGTGGGCCTCAGTTCCTGATGGGATGTCGCCATTGATCAATATTTTACGACCATTCATGTGCGTAACCTGTTTATTAGTCGGATCAAGCCCTGCTGCATTACCAGGATTGTTCCTGCAACATCTAGAAAATTTTTTTCTAATTATCAGTTAAACTGATAATAACACACAGAAGCTTTTAACGCACAATTATTACTAAAGTACGTTCGCAATAGGTGACAATTTTTTTAAGAAAGTACTTCATAACATTATATTTACTAGTGAGAGCATGTTTTAGGTATCATTCTCTAGTGAATATGTAACTAAGATTTGTGTTGATCAGTTTTGTTTAATTGTGAGACTTAATAAATGACAAAATAACTGGTATTTTTTCTGTAGTAAACATTCAAGCACGGAAAAGACTACAAACCTTTGCTTGCTTTGGAATAACAAAACAGACAAGCAAACAGCGATTAAGAGTCCGGAAACAGCAACGGCGACGATGATAGCAATATTCTTTGTACTTATTTTTCTTCTTTTTAACTCCCAAGCTGTAAATAAATTGTACAAATGAGACAAATGACGCATGTGGGTTAGAGAACTTGTAGCACTAATGCAAATAGTAATGTTAAAAGTCCTTGACATTATTTTACCAGATTCATGAAGAAAATAACTGAGTTCTCTGGATGCACCAAGTAAATTATTATTGTATTGCTACATGAAAGGTAAAACAGGGTATTACAATAGTGAGGGGCTTGGCTGCCCTGTACGGTAGCCGAATTGGGCGTCCTCTTCCTTAAGCATTACACCCTTCAACCGCTAAAGACACATGTACATATGAAATATATATATTCATACAAAGACTAAGTAAGGCATTTATTTATTCATGCAAAAACTAAGAAATTTATTCATAATGAAAATATGAAACGGATTGAACAACTAGATGTTTATCTTTCTGACTTCTCGAGTTACGAAAGTGCACTGAATATCTCTCTTAGCTGCTGAGCAACACATTAACACTAGCCACATCACACCCCATGCTATGACACTATGCAGTCCGCACACCCCATGCTATGCCACTGTGCAGTCTCACACACCCCACGCTACGCCACTGTGCAGTCTGCACACCCCATGTTACGCCACTGTGCTGCTTGCACACCCTAAGCTATGCCACAGTGCAGTCCACACACCCCAAGCTACGCCACTGTGCAGTCTGCACACCCCATGTTACGCCACTGTGCTGCTTGCACACCCTAAGCTATGCCACAGTGCAGTCCACACACCCCACGCTATGCTACTGTGCAGTACGCACATCCCATACACCCTACACTATGCCATTGTATAATAAATGAAGTCATGTGCACAGTCTAACAATGTGGATTTAATACGTGGTGTAACAATTCTCTGCGTCCTTTAGCTTACCTGGCGGTTTCCCATTGCTGTTTCCACTGGGATCCGGATCCCCCATGTTAACATCTACTTCATCTGACAGAGGACCATAGCCTACACCCGTGCTGGCCTGCACACGAATATGATAGTGCTCACCCACCGTCAAGTTTGTCAAGAGAAGTTCTCGATTCTCGAATTCTTGCGAACCTGTAAATACCACAACTAAGTTGAGAAGTAGAAAAATTGAGGACTTCGCAAGTCTAGAAATACAAAAGATCCAGAGAAAGATTGATTTCGGCAAACCAAAACAAAATCAGGTCTGTGAATTGTACTAGAGGTGATTTACAACACAAGTAGCAAACAGGATTGAGAAAACAATACAATAAAAAAAATAATAGACATCTGTGTGTTAAGCAGTAGTTTGATCAGTGAACTAACTGCAACGAAATAGTATAGGCAAACTTCTACTTCAGCTGGATTAAGCATAAACAGACACAAAGCAATGGTTGATAATTCAGGAGACATTCAAACATACATCAATGTTTGACCGCCATGAACAAATATGCATCACAAGAGGGTAGAGTTCTAACCATATGTGGACATACTAAAGAGTGCTTCTGTAAACTACTTTAGGACCATTTTAGTTTGGGTAGCCAAATAAAAAACTACTCGAGTTTCATTAAAGACGCACAAAATAACACCAACGGACAAGACTTACTTGCATCGACGCTTTTATTACTCCATGCGTCAAGGGGAAGCGTAGGATCTGTCGAGTACAGCACACGGTAAGACAAAACTAAACCATTAGGGTTTTCTGGAGGCAACCAGCTAACCCATAAACTTGTAGCCATGTTACGCCAGCAGTTTACAGCTAGCGGTTTACTCGGCACTAAAAAATACAGAAAAGTTTATTACATTATACAATGATTATAGCGCGTATCCAAAACTTATTGGACTTTAGATATGTACATTCAAAAAGTCACACTTCAAGTCACATTCCAACATGTCGCTGCAAATGTAAGTTGTGTTGTTTATTCCTGTGGGCTCAAAAAATGACTGTCGGAGTCCTAGTTTGCATCAAATTTCTAATGTTAATGTTCAACACTCAGCACTATTGTAAACACGACATTGAGTTTCTGAAGGAAAATGTCATCCAATTTTAGACCAATAAGTTAAAATTAACCACGGTGTAAATTTTACCTAACTTTTCTATTTAAACTAAAATATAAAAAAATTGCATTATGAAGCTAAAAAAATAAAGCATATTAAAATACTATGAAGCATAAAACATTTCTTCATAATATTCCTACATTAAAAGTGTCAATTTCATTCTTTACATTAGCATCTGTCTTTGAAGGATATGAATTTGAGAAAAGGAAAGTGATAATGCTTCAGCAAATCCACAGAAATGCATTACCATCCTCTAAAGTCCAGCATTCTGATTGGTTGCTGAATGGTCCTCTCTGATTGCGATCATCATATGATCGTACTGCAAACTCGTACTTCGTAGACGGCTTGAGGGCATTGATAACAACAGCGAGATTTGAACTGCAAAAATACGAAGGCACAAAATTAAAAATGCAATTACTAAGCCCTTCAAATAGCTTATAAATCCGCTATTTTTTTGCAAAATTTTATACCCCTATGTTTAAACTTTTTTCTTGTGACAAAATAAACACTAATCATCCATTATTAAAACTCAACACTAGGTGAAATTAGCAGCAAAATACAGTGTCGTCCTAACCAAGCTTAGCAATTTTTAGTCTTCGTAGTGTTGGGAATTGGGACATTTAAAAATGATCGATGATTGATAAATGATTGTGTTACACCAGGACGAAATTAGAACATTAAGCTTTTGACTTTTATTTTTATTTCTTATGTTGTTTTACCTCTAACTGTGTTGTGGGGTTTTTCCTTACTGCTACTAAATGACAGAAACGAGCAGTGAAGTTTGCAAAATTTTACTCTTATTGTACTAAGCAATCATCGATCATGTTAATTTCTGATCAAATGGCTTAGTCAAACATCATTGTCGACTGATCTCCGACAAAATCGATTAATTGGAACCGCATTAAGTGGCAGTGTTGAAATAAAATACTATGGCAGGGGTGTGCAAATTATCTGACTAGCCGGGCCACATTAAACATTCCCGCAATTCCTGTGGGCCACATGCAGTTTGGCCAAGGAGCCAAGTACAGTAGGACCTAATAACGATTTTTTTGCATCCGATTTGCGCACATCATTACTACTGCACTATTACACTCAAGAAAATATTTTAGAAGTTATTGAAATTTATATTAAAAACCATATATTTTGTCATGTCCGACAGTGACATTAAGTGATAATGGTCTTGTAAGGGTTAATGCTATCTGAACTAGAGGAAAAAACTACCCGCACTATCTTTGCGATATTGGCGCAGACTTCAGCTGGATTGCGTGGGCCGCACTTTCATTACGTTGACAAACCTCTTCGCCGGCCGCACAAGATCTTTTGGCGGGCCGCAAGTGGCCCGCGGGCCTCGGTTGGCACACCCCTGCACTATGGCATTCGTACGCACATGTCTAAGTATATCATTTGCAAAGTACAATGGTATGTCAAAGACATGAATAGAAACATTCAAAAATCAAAAAGTTTTATTACAAGAATAAAATTAACAGAAGAAGGTGAGGAATTAAGCTTACGTGTTCACGTATTTAGTATGTGAAGCATTCCTAGATAATGCTTCATTGTATCTCACGGTGTACGTCGTAATATTTCGAATGCTCAATGGTTTTTTCCATAGCAATCGTATACTTGTCGGCGTGATACCATCTTTGTCACAAGTGATTTTGCTAGGTGGTTCAACCGGTGCCAAATTCTTGGCATAAATGGACCACATTGTATCTGTAATAGTTATTCACATAAATACCTAAAAATCTCAATAGATAATACTTGGACAGTGAATACAGCTGCATAAAAAATGTTTATCAAAAAAACTAAAAAAAAATATTCACATGTGACGGCATACATCTTAGCTCTCATTCGCTGAATTTCAAAACTTTAGCAATTTTCATTATTAAATACACATATTAATCAGGTAAAGCCTAGGTCAAAACTTTTGGAGCAAGTGATGCAGCAATGTACAAAAATTCACGTAGCAAAGAGCTTAATAAATCCACTTTTGTGTGAAGCTAAATGGATTTATAAAGAGGCTGAATTTAAAACCAAAGACAACTATGTGCTATTACAGTATGCACTCTTTATTAATGAAGCCAAGGCACCTAAAACCCAGTAACTAATGGCATTCATATGATTAATGCAACTCCCTAACATACGCATTGTTCATTTATGATGCCATTATCTTTTACATGTGATAAGCCGTTTGACAAGCTAAGAATGCAATACAATGTAACTTCAATATCAGCAATGATTCATCATTCATTTGAGTCATTAACGTTCTCGCACGCGCATAGTGTGTTAGTTTTACAAAATGCATAAGCACAATGAGTAAGCAAGACCATTATATCGAATGCAGATCAATTTACAGTCAAAATGTGTCCAGTGTGGTCTGTTTTAGTGGATCTTTTCACTTGGCAAGGGAATTACAGTGTAAATTATACCTTGGTATATATGGAACAGCAGAAAGGCATGCGGTGCATACCTCATCTACACCCGAATATATGATACATAAAAAACATGGCACAGATTTATATTTATTAAAAAACCTCAAAAAAATTCAGTCAAATGCAAATAGCTTATTTGCATTGGTAAATTTATGTAATTTCATGTAAATGGCAACAATACTAACATTAGATATAGTTCAGCTTACGCAAGGACCTGTCACAGCATTAATTAAAAATATAAAAACAATGGCTCATGCAAAATCAGTGTCCTACTGCAAAAATAAAGTAAGTCTGTTAACTCACCATGCTTTGTTTCTAGATGGATTCCTTTAACTTTACTCAGACCATCAACATGCTCGTTATATGCAAGCAAGTGCACTTGGTAGAACGAAGTTGGTTCTGTAAAAAATGAGAAAGTATCAGAGTATCAGAGAGTGCCGCTATGCCACTGAAATGTCAGCAGTTCTGTGATGCATCAATTTCGATTCCATTAAAATAAAAATTGCCAATATGCAGTAACTCGTTAGTTCAGTACATTTCATTCATGAGAAGTAAAAAGAAACAAGCTTGACCGAGTTATAACATCCCAGATGGCAGCACCATCACCATCGTGAACCAAACAAACTGTGATCTGTGAACCACGACTCAAAGCAATCTGTCTGCAAGAAAAGCAGCAGCAGCAGCAACAGCAACAATAACAACAACAGAAGCAAGTACCAGACAACCCATTCTGGGATG
This sequence comes from Tubiluchus corallicola, assembly GCA_030141605.1. NCBI lineage: Eukaryota > Metazoa > Priapulida > Priapulimorpha > Priapulimorphida > Tubiluchidae > Tubiluchus > Tubiluchus corallicola. The sequence goes on from JAQGDQ010000124.1 coordinate 400,168, forward strand.
GAAAACTTGCTGGAGGGAAAAGAAAAAATTGTACAGAAAATCAAGATCCCTGAAAAATATCACAGTCATTAGTATTTGCCTACAGCTTAGAACCATTCTGCATGCTGCATTTTTTTCTATAAACATATTCATTTAAATACATTATTGTTAATAAAGCAACCAGCTGTTTAACTCAAGATCCTTTTGTATAAGTATTAAAAAAAGGAGATCAATACCCACATACAAAAACATTTAAAAAGGATACAATTACAATTATAAAAAGAACATTACCTACTTTAACAAATAGGCATGGTAAAAATGTAATAACTGACATCAATCGGACAGATTACATTAGAACAATAAGTAGTTCAAGAATAAGCTACAAAAATGATACGACTAGCCAGGCATGACTTGAACAAGATTTATAACAATGACATAGTTTAACTCATTCAGGACCGCATCATTCAAAATAGGTCTTGACACCTTTTCTGCTACCGTATTATCACAGACATAACTAAATGATTACAAAAAATGTAATGTTCTATTCAGGAGAATCTTGGCTATCCAATCATGCTATTTGTTCAAACATTTATAAGTGATTTAAATGGATAAAATTAAGAAAAACACACTCTTTTCAGACACTTCAACTTAGCCTATTGAGTTGCTTAGTCAGGTGTACACTTGCGTCTGCTGCTATTCCTGGAAAAACCAAGCAAACTGCCAAGCGCAAACTAAGGTTGTTCAATCTTTTAACAGAAATTCCTTCACAAAAATAGAATAAACTTGAGGGCAGTGTGTATCAGTGTTGTATCTGGATAGTTGAAATTTTCTGTCTTAGATGATTTCACACAAGTGATACTGTACTGTATTGTTACAGTGCAAACACTGCAGTTACTGAAAGCTTTTTTCAATTTTCTCGTCAAAAATCGAGTTTTAATTTGTCTAAGGTATGCAAATGCACTTCGTAAATAATTCTGCATGAAAATCCATTGTGTGAGGAGTAGAAACCCACAGAAATTTTCAAATCTAACGTAATCACTGCTTAGTGAGAGCAGTTTTTCATGAACCTATGCAAAATGCAGTGGAAGTTTACCGTCCTTAGAGAAAGAAAAGCAACCCCGTGCAAACTCTTATAGTTAAATTTGAAGATATAATATACATCTGTGTTTCAAACATAAGCAGATAATTAACAAAGTTAGAGAGTATCATGCTGGATCTATTGCGCAGGCTGGTTTAATAACGACTTACACGACATTCACGACATAATTCGTTTACTCTGCAAATTTGTAAACATCAACAGTTTTGGTACGAGCGCAATGTCTCGAACTATGTAAACATACTTTGTTTAATAAACTATCCGGCTTATATACACGAGAAGATAAAATGTCAAATCTGATAAAAAAATTTGCCAGGGAAGCAGTTTTGCAAGAGAAACATCTCTACCAAAAAGGCAGCAGAATCACTAAAATTTATTTGAAATCATAAAAACGAGTTAAGAAATTAAAAAAGACCTTAAGCATTAAGAATTTAAGCAAATTTGCATGCTACAATTTTGTATAGAACAGTTTTGTTTCGTATCTGAATTGCTACTTACTAAGACCAGTCAGTATATATTGGGAGGTGTCAGCAGGTAGTATCACAGGTCCATCCTCTGGACCATTCTGTAGATTCCAAAATAGCTTGTAACCAGAGATATTACTGTCCAAAGTCATCTCCCACATTACTTGAACTGTCGTTGCATTCAACTGCACGAGTTGCAATGAGGGTGAAGGAACTACATCAAAATAAAATCAATACTTCACCAATAAGTACACTTAGAATCAATCACAAACCTGTAAGATTGGAAATCGTCGTTTCTGTAAAGTTAAGCAGTTTTGGGCTGATAACTTTCAAAGATTTATATGTTCTAATTACTGATTATTTTCAAAAATTAATTGAACAAATCAATTTAATTTATGATATTATATTATATTCCACAGCATGCAACAAAAATTATAACAAGTTAGATCTAATATGTAAAAAGCAATGTACAATAAAAATTTGGCTAAAGTTTACTATTTCACGATTAATGATTTAACCTAAATAAATGTGAAAATGTAACTACAATAATAATCCCTAAATTTGATTCAAGTGAACCCATTAAGCTTACAATGCATTGTTACATGTAAAAGTCAAAAGCAAATCTAGGTTAGCAAGAAAAGTTGAATGTAACATCTGGAAGAATACAGTTAACAGCATTTTGAAGTGTAGAGGATTTACTTTCAACAAACGTTGCAAGATAAAAGCATGTGCTTTTGTTCTGAACGCAAAATTCCATGAACGTTTGTTTACTTTAGCCTATACTAAAGAGATTAGCAAATTGCGATTACAATCTCGGCATCTATGTAAACAACGTATCATGTTGCACTGCATGATGATATTCAGAAATGATGAGTAGCAGGGCATTCTTTATTGACAGGTGCCATACAACAAGGAACAGCTGATGTGTGCTACGAAGCCTTCTATGTGTTTACTAAACATCAAGCTGTTGCACAACATTAAACATCTTGTAACAAATGCATTGATAAACTGGAACATTCATTTATGCAAGGAATGCAAATAACAGATTTCCGTTGCTGTCAACATGTAGTAAGTCAACACTTCATTTTGCTATTACTACATACACAAGGAGCAAAGAATTGCACCAGTAATTGAGCCTAATGAAATCATCAATATATCTTCACTGCAGCTTCATCGTCGTGATCTGAAAACAAACAAGCGAAAGCACAAAAATGGATATTTACTGCTGCTGGCATTCCAATCCGGCATCTGCTGACTCATCCAGGGCAAGTGCACGTTCGGTGGTACCTTGTCTGCGAGTTCTGGGAAGCCTTTGTTCGTTCCAGCGATCACGCGTACATCATATACCTTTTTTGGTTGTAGATCTGCAAAGAATTAATGATTATCAACCACTCCAATTATAGTATTTTTGTAATAGTTACACGAGCTTAACTTATTCACAAAATGTGTGTCCCACATTTGCACGTCATTTCTGGCAGGTAAGATAATAATAAAACTAAAATTTTATTGTCCCAACTTCTTGTCTCTCAGATCAGGCAAAGGAAGCAAGTTTAAACACTTTGTTGCCAATGTATAACTGCATGATGTAAAACAATTGCGCTTTTATTCAAGAAATAATTTAAATACTTCACGCATTGGAAACTGTGAAGCACCTAACATTATTGCAAGGTATTTAACCCCCCACCCCATGCGTAGGTGAATTTGTGCAAAATGTTTTCATAGACACTAGATAACACGAACAATCGGCTATTATACTTCTGTTCATCCTCAGTGCAGAGTTTGTAAGTCTACGAATGAACATCTACAAAATGGTAATATTTTTGTTGAATGCGATTAAGATGCTAGCCCAATATAAAAAATGGCCTAACTTTGTAAAAAGTTGAAATTATCATTTAAAAGGAAATTTATTTTTCTTTCGAAAAATGCATACTTTTCCAATGTAATATTAAGTGAGGACATTACTGGCAGTTTCATACAAGACTATCAATGCTGCTCAAACATCCATAGTAACAAAACCGGTCAAGATATTGTCCATAGCTCACCTTAGTATAAAAATAAAAGTGATGACCTGAGTAGAAATTGCAAATTACTCAAGTAGTGAGATTGCTTTTGTTTCTGATGGACTAGACCAGTGTCTCAGCTCAACAAGCAAGAACATACATAGATACTCTTGCAATCAATCTCACTAACATAAAGAGAAAGTCTGATGCTTCACCTGTTACAGACACACATTCACACAAACACTGCCCTATTTCTCTAGTTCTCGTATATATAAATATCACTCATACCCTTTAAGACATATCGCGTAACATCCCCATTATATATGAGAAGCGGATTGATAGTTGCACCGCCATGTTCGCGGTATTCTACTTTATACTGAACTATCTGCCCACGAGCAAGCTCGGGCTCCAATTTCTCCCAGCTAATTTCAAGTGTCGTCGGATCTATCGTTGCCAAGGTAACGCTGGGCCCAGCTTTTGGAACTAACAAAAAAGTAAATAAGCAAGAATAGTAAAAAATTAACAAATTGTGAAGAAAAATAATAGTTTTTGATTTACACATAATGAAATTTTCGTGATAACTCCTTCTTGAAATGCAAAATATTGAATCTCACTAATTAACAGCTTATATCACAGAGAACTAATTCCAGCAGGAAGTTGTGCAGTATTTTGGAACTGTAGGTTTCTTAATTTTAAAAGTGGCTGTACAACTTTTAATAAAATAACAAACTTTTGCATTCTCAAGTATGTGAAATAAATGATAAAACAGTACCAAGAAAAAGATAACATGATAACATAAGCAGTATGAATTTTTGATTGACATTTTTCTAATTTAGAAGAACAGTTTCCTTGTCTTCAATACAGCATTTGTTTGTTTGTGATTTAGTTCAATAAACATGTAAATAATTAATTAATCTGTCACGTGTGAAAATTTAGAAATACATGTGCTAAGCAGTTTATGACAAAAAACTAATTTTAATGGTTGTTACGTTTTTAAGCCAAAGAATATTAACAGGTTAAAACATGAATTCCCGGAAACAGAGCAAGTATAAAATATGGAAGGTGCCGGTGTGAAAATGACAACCTGGATGAAACCAATCACGTACAGCCCACCTGAGAACAAATGTGAAAAACTGCAATCAGGTAACTAGCTTTTACTATATTCAGGTGCCAATAACTTAACTGTAACATACCTATTTACATTTCATATGTAGTAATAGGCTACTCGGCATATTAGCAATCGACACGCCATGTTTTATAACTTATTGATATTATATTTTTTGGTTACGAAACTTTAAAACTATGCTTGCTTCACAATTCATGCATTTTTTCCAACATTGAAATGGTGTGATTTGCAAGGAAACAAAGTGAAAACATGCTTCTCAGTTAGAATTTAAACCTGGGACATTCTGCTTGCAACTGCTTCATACTGCTTGTGCACCACACAAGACAAAAATCAAGACAGAAATAAAAAACAAACATGCGGCTCAATCGACTAGTTTCTTACCATCTTCATCTGTGACTGCAGTGACAAAGGCACTATGATCAGACGCCTGGCGCTCATTGTAAGCAACGGCGTAGAAAGTGTAGTTTGTAAATGGCTGCAGATCCTTTGCTTGAAGAGTAGTAGAATCGCTTACGACTTGACCTTCCTCTCCACCTATTTAGCAATAAATAAAATAAGAAAGTAGAAACAATATGAAATTATTTAAAATATTGTCAGCTTACAAAATGACAACGACGTGTTATCGTCTTGCAGCATATGTATGTTGTATTGGCTATATTAATCCTCTACTAATAGGTCAGATCAATGTAAGTGTAGTTTCAACTAATTGGCGAGCATAGAGCAGATGCCCCCTTGCAGCTGGTCAGTTTCTCACAGTAATGACCATGTACCTCATACAATTCATTTAATTTCCCCTTTTCATCAGAGTGTCAATGTTGTATACTAAACTAAGTCACATCTACCAAAAATATAACAACCACACTTATAAATCAGAAGCAAGTAACTACTTATTTTTCTATCTGTTCATAATTTGCTTAATAGCACCCAGGGTGAACAAGGTAATTATATGTGAATTTCCAAAGTTGGACCACTTCTGTTGCTGCATTACAGGGCAGTACTGGATTGCAGTCACGTGACAACCAGTACTGGATTGCACGTCACAAGGAACACAGATTCGCAAACATGTCATAATTAATAAACTTTTCAATTTAGTACCAATAACTTAATTGCCCAATTCGTAGCTAACATAATACACATCATGTAGACATCACCAATTCAGTCTATGCTGCCACTAATCCAGTTTAAGTAGAAAATGATTTATGTATAAAACTAATACAACAACAACAAAAGAAGCCATAAACGTAAATGTGCATATGTAAATGTGGTAACATATTTTTCTAAGGTTAGGTAAGTCTTAGTTTAGAGACCACACATGGTTTCCATAAAAACATGTTGAGTAAAACAAAAAGAAGCTGTGCCTTTTACAAGAAATAATTTAAGTATAAACACTAACAGATTTCAACGCTTCAAAAATCGATACGGTCAGCTCATTCAAATAAAAGAGTATTAATTACTCATTAAAGACAAAAACAAAACCACTTTATAAGACAGTCTTTTGTGAACAAAAGCTCAAAATAAAAATAATGGTGTACTTGCTCGGCTGAGTTATTGGTGAAGTTATTTTTTGCATTTTTGTGGGTAAATCTGGCGCAGAGAAACTAAGGGGATTGCTGATGTCTACTGCTGATGTCGAGCATTTAAAATCATTTATTTTGTTTGTAATTTACAGATTTTCTGTTTATGTTAGCAATAACAGATATTTATGATGCTGTCGTTCTGAAAAATCATGAAAGAATAAATTCAAATCTAGTAGCTCAGGAAAGATACTACAGTATCCTAAACCTATATATATATATATAACACAGCAGTGTATATATAATGTATATATGTAACACAGCAGTGTATGCACTTCCACAATGTTATAGCACAACAATAAATAATAACATTTACAGGTGTATGTCAGCATCTGACAGGATAGTGCAAATCAGTGCAGCACATAGTCAAAGGGAACGTCTTAAAAAGTGGCAACACAACAAAGAAATTTTTAATGCCAAAAAGTCATTTCAAGTCAGTAAAAAGGTGCACTTTAAAATGAATCATGCAAAGCCATTAAGTTAAACAGAGTGCTTAAGCAAAGATTCACTGTATTTACCTTCTGTTGGTGCATAATGTAGAGAGTAAGCAATAATTGCCAAATCATTCTTTACTGGGCTGGGATCAAACGAGATGTTGATAGCTGTACTAGATACAGTTTCAGCTCGTAATCTTGATGGAGGATCGGGTTGATTTGGAGAAACAAGAACGTGTCCTAGAGCAGTAGCAGTTATCCGCCCTAACTGATTCTCTGCAACACACTGATAGATCCCACTGTCAGAGTTCACTGATTGGGTAACGATCAAATCGTTGTTATGTCCTACTCGAATACGCCCACGGATTTTAACCGCTTTCGCATTTCGCAGCCAACTGATTGTAGGTTTTGGGACGCCATCAGCTTCACAGTGAAATCTAAGCGTCTTTGCCGTCTTGACCGCAGAGTTTTTCGGTTTTTCCAAAAATGTCGGTGCAACTGAAAAAAAGCAGTAAAACATTTTGATATTGCAATGTGGTTATCAAAACACATTAAACCTTAACAGCATTTGCATCACGGCCATAAAAAAACTTTCGTAAAATTGCAATTTGTAGGAATAAAGCGAAATAAACCCGGAAAATGCGAGTCATAAAAAATGTATGAATTTGTGAATGCAATTATTGTTCTTAGTGTTTGCGATATTATGCATATCTTGACAAAGATCTCTCGGAATACATAACTTAATAAACGCTGACAGTGTAAAATGATTACAACTTGCCATTAAAGCTTAAACTTATGAAAAGCAGAAAATACACAAGGGTGTTATCAGCAACTGACGCAGAACAATCACCACATAAATGTAGGAAAAGTTTAGATGATATTTTTTACTAAAAAAGGAAAGATATTATTTACAAATGCTTCAAAAATTTCTAACATCGACTGCTTCTAATGAAAGGAACAAGAAATTAGCACAACTCTATGACATCCATACAAAATATCTGGCTCATGCTTTCTATTGTTTAGGCCTACTCACCAAGAATATTGAGCTTAGTCCTCGCTACATCTGTCTTTTCCTCTCCTTCAGGACCACTATATGCGGTGCAGACGTACGTGCCTGCATCATCTCTAAGTGCATCAATTATGCGTAAATTCCCATTGCCAAAGTACTCCCCACGAACTGCAGACTCATTATCATCATCATCGCGCTGCATGGCTGTTCGCGTTGGAGCTACAACTGAAATGAAAAATAATTAATAACGAACTTAAAATGTTACGCGATATTTAACTATTGAGCTTTAGCTGTCTGCAAGAGAAGTTAGGCAGCGCGTCCAAGAAAAGTGCCGAATAACAAATGTAACTCTATTCAATATCTGTCGGGCTGGTGCAAGTTCAAAGGCTTTACAAATAATAAAATTCTGCTTCCTTCATGATATGACTTTAAAGTCATGAAGAATTTTAGAAACAGACTGAAGTACCAAGCAGGTTACAGTCTTGGGCCATAAAATATAGTGAAATTCCTTAATTTCTTGACCAAGGTAAACAGCATATGAAGGAGATCATGTTCCACAAACCAGTAATCAAATGTTTGACTATTGATAAGAGTAATGTGTATACTGACAAATTTAAGATATCTGGTTAAACATTTCATTAATAAATATTTCCTAATACAGTTGATAAATAGGTTATATATGTGAATAAGTGAATACCTGATAATATCGCAAACCAAACCGATGCTGAAGAGAGACCACAACATTTTTCAGAAAATAATGATACAATTTTATATATGTCAACATAAACTTTGTGGCTTACAATTTTCTAAAGCATTCAGGTTCAAAAGAAAACGTAAAAAATCGTATGTAACAATGGTAGTTACATAATTATGATGTAAAAGGTAATGCTTTGTAATGTACTTGTGGAAAGCTACACACTGCTTTATTTTATTATTACTTTTTATTTTAACATTTTCTTCATTTCTGGTGCTTAATGATAGCCGTGTAATAATGCATTTGTTTAATATGGACCGTAAAGATCAGTTACCCCACTTGTATATGTAACGTACACGTAACTACTATTATGGTCAATAAACTAACTAACTAGCTAGCTAGCTAACTAAATTTACTAACTAACTCACTCACTCACTCACGCACTCACTCACTCACTCACTCACTCACTCACTCACTCACTCACTCACTCACTAACCAACCAACCAACCAACCAACCAACCAACCAACCAACCAACCAACTAACTTAGTTGGTTTTAGCGAAAATGAGTTAATTAAGTTATGCTTACTTGTGTATCACAAAATTGCATTTACAGTTTGTTAAGACTAAGAAGGAGAGAGTGCATTAAAAGAGGTGTATTTCAAATTCGTGTGTCGATCAAAATGATCAGAAACACCTCTAAAAATTATAAAATATATTCAGTATCACCTACTTTCACGTGTCCACACAACAGTGGGCACAGGCCAGCCTTTGGCGAGACATTCTAACTCTACGGTGTCGTGTTCAAGCCGTGTCACATTCGCGGACGCTGCTACAATTTTTGGAGGTAACGATTTTTGTAACCCTGAAAAAATAGTCCAAAATTAGAAAGAACAGAAACCGGCAACTCACTGATCTTAATGGGGAAGAAAAGGCAATTTTAAATAATCCAACTAAAAAGACACATGTAAACAAGTCATAGAAAAAGGAAACAGCCCTAACTCTATTCCTACTAACCCTAGCCAAAATTAATCGCAACATTTTTCATGTCACCTTTTTCTACCCAAAATTGCAAATTTTTCCGTGAGTTTTTCTGACTTTACTACTCGTCCACACAAAGTTATATTATTTAGCATTACACTAACCTGCTTGAAAGATTTATGTAATTAAAAAAGAAAATTTAAAATATTCACGGCAACTGGCAAAATGTCACTGAAGTCACCATTCCAGGGTGCACTACTTCCTCAACAAAAACGATATTTTAATCTTATTGACAAGACACAGTAACTTACACTTTTGCTTAGTTAGTAAAGTGTATGCTACGATTATGCTCTGATTATTTGTTAAAACTTTACATAATGTTATCTAAATTTGTTTCAAGTGAGCGAGTTACTATTAAAATGGCTGTGCTTAGCTGTCTAACTTTTCAAGTTTTATACAACAATGCTGCTAACACAAGCCCTGTGCACAATAAGACACTATGTAGGTGATACAAAACTTCAAGAGGAAGGTTTTTAGTTTTACATATGTAAACAGTTTTTCTGTGCTTTAACTAGTATCACTAGCTCAGTAGTGGTCACAGTTCAGCATATAAGCAGTTTACAAAAAAATGACAGCTCCAGTCAGACACTGGTAGTTGAATGGGGGAAATTCTGTGGTTTGTTTATACAGTTCACACTCTCCAAGGCAGCCTCCCTAACTTGGGGTGTGTGAGAGGACTAGAACCTAGCTCTCTAAGATAAGACAATGAAATGGCAGAGGTGTCTCAGTATTGTTTAGTAAAGCACGTAACAGTAATTAAGGCCTATAATTGAGCTGGCAACTAACTATACTGTATCTGCATCAACATGAAAGTGCCAAAGTTTTGCACAGAGCAAAGTGTGCTAAAACGGAAGCTTCCTACTTGTTATAACGTACATGTATGAATCACAAAATAGAATGAACAAAAAGAAATTCTCACACGACAGCTGTCATGGTCACAATAATGTTTACAATGTCCAAACGTAAAAGTTTCAATGAAAAGTGCTACAATTCACCTGGAATAACAGCAAGTGAGGCCTCTGCACTTCTACGCTGATTTGCAAGGTTTGTGGCAAGACAAGTATATACACCTGCATCAAATGTTTTGACGTCAGTAATTTGTAATACTCCGGAGGTCAGTACGGTAAACCTGAAATGTTTTCCATACAATCAGCTGACTATGTCGCAAAAACAGACAGCAAAATAGCCGTAAGACAGTATATCTTCACTAAGCACATCAACAAGCTAAATTATAGAACAAGGATCCTCCCCAGGGACGTGCATCGGTTGCTACCCCCCCCCCCCTCCAAATAGCCCATGAGGTGAAAATCAAAATTCAGGCACCTATCTGTGGTACTCATGTGAAGCAATAAGCATCAAAAGCTACATTCAATTTCATTAAAAAAATGACCGAGAAGTAGTACTTTTTCGTGGCCACCCGGGGAACTTACACCCAAAGTACCTGGCAGAGGGATAGGCTAGAAAAACTTTCAATTACTGTATCGGTAGTCCTCCAGTGTGCATGCTTACCCGATCTGACTGATAGAGTAGCTCAGTAGCTCATTGTGAAACCCTAAGTAGCAGTTTTTATGAAAAGAAGTACAATAACATCACAAAGTAACAAATATCAAAAACAAGCAAGAACATCTTTTAAAAGATCCTTGCATTACCGAAAAAAAAGATTAGCATTACGTATCTCAATTATTCAGTTCAAAAAAATTAAATTTCATTCACAAACCGTTTGTTTTGTTGAGGTAGTTGTGCCCCATCCTTTTCCCAGGTTATGTTTGGGGCCGGAAATGCGTTGATTTGGCACTCAAACCTGGCCACACCACCTTCCCCTACTGTCACAGACTCGGGGTCCTTTACGAACCGACCCATGCCTGAAAAAATGGACAGGAAGAGATAAAGGCTTAAAGTGATCAAAACTAACGTTACAAATTTGGTAACCTGCGCACGTGTACACTGCGCGTAGCAAAATCAGTAACCAAGGAGGTAAGTTTGCTTATCTCATCAACACTGTTTATCCAGGTACTGCGTAAGGAGTAAATAAACCGGATGTACAAAAAAAAAACATGTGCTCAACAACTAATCTAACCTGATAATAAAATACATATAACACAGTTGATAGCAAAAGCGCAACTGTCAGGTAGTTATTACATCCCTTTCTTAACTATCAAAAGGTATATTTACAATTTAATGTTCTTATCAAGAACGGTGGATTACTAATTAAAACTTATAATGTCATGTTTCAAAATACAACAAGCAGCCAATGTTAATAAATTTACTACTGGAATTAGTTGGGAGATTTCTATTTATCTATTTATGTAAAGACTTGTTTAGCACAGAAGTTAATACCAAAGATCATTTTTTGTAAATGTACTGTCATGTTTTGCTCGACGAGTTTGGGCGTATATTAAATCGAAATTCTGCAAATTTCATATGATAACTTCTGTACACCTTCACATTTCATAAAAAAATTGAAAAGATGAAAAGAATGCGCAGTGAACATTTAGCATCAATACTTCGCTATTGCACATACCACGTATCGTTCCACTAGTACTGTATTTCTTTTACAAAACTAGGTTACCAAGCAACGCTCAAGGAATGAGTTGCTCGAACAAAAACTCAGTCGACAACAGTACGACAGTCATGTAAGTATTGTACAGCAGTCTGCGGCGAGGAGGGCTTACGCAAACGCCCACACTTTTTTCTAAACATTTTTTTCCCGTGAACTCTGAAAGACACTTGGCACCGTGCCAGTAACGAGTTGATGGCAAATCAATAAGATTGAGGGTGAACAACCAACGCTGCGCTCAACCTTCGCAGAAGCCATAGCTGTAGAACACGGGGCAATGCGAACCACATAATAAATGATTTGCTCACCATTCTCCACAAAAGACACAAAAACTATAGTAATTGGCTCACTTTCATCAGCCAAACTACGCCACTGAATTTAATCAAACGTAACTTGTAGACAAGTTAACAAGCAAATAATGGCAATTTGTATGTAAGTGTGTCATAAATGGCGAGCGACGCCTTAGTACAGGGTTAAAAGAGAAAAAAATGTGATAAAACGGTTACTATCTTAAAATCTTATTATTGTACCTATGTAGCAGTTTTTATTCTATGTGTGTGTTAATATCATGCGTTTCCCTTTTAATAAAGTGTATCTTATCTTATCTTATCTTTTATATAAAATCTATTATATAATTGAAGTACAAAGACAATTTCTGGCAAATGACGAGTTTAAATTAGTTAGTCATCACTTATTTATTATTTATTTTATTTATGCATTTTTATCTTGTTTATAAAAAGGTCCTTTGCCCTACATTACAAAGTTGAGACAATTAAATATGCAATAAAGACAGAAGATATAGATGTAAGAACTTATCACCAGAAATAAGAAAAACCCTTGGAGAGGCTTTAATATAGGTTCTTATCCCATTAACAATTCTTTTGTTTTTCATCGAATCAATGTATGTATGTAGTATATTCAATCTGCCATAACAAAATATCGTTTAACCCAAATATAACGATTGATTAAATACACAAACAAATGATAAAATACAATTAAAAAATCATGGACAAGCTGACAGTAAGAAACACATCAATCTAAGAAAACCAGGAATAAGACAACAACTGTGTCAGTTAACAAAAAATGTGAAACGCGACGACTTCTTCTCATGAGAATTAATTAAACGTTTCAATGAGTTGTTTGTGCGAGGCTGATTACGCGAAGAATCGACAACACAACACTCAGTCGAATTCTCTCGGAAAAACAAAATGAAACGAAAGACGAGACGCCGCGTTCGCAACGCTCCGCGTAAACAAGCTGATAAATAAACATGCGTTGTTTACTTTAGCTAAACATAATATCCTCGCATCACAAAGTCCAGTACAAAGCGACCAACGTTCAAAGTTTTAACATTTTGCATCGGAGACCGAAGAATTTAACGTTTACAGTGAGCTAGATATCGCGGAGTTTTTTGACAAACAACTTCACAAATTTAGCATAGACAAATGACATAATGATAAGACAAGTTGTAATGCACGGGGAATTTTAATGTCTATATTCTCTCACTCTTTTTATGCATTTCTTAGGTCTTACAATAAATTACAATATTAGTTTTAAACCGGTTACATCACCGTAAAAAGATAAGCACGAGGTCATCGATTTCAGTACCTGCACTTTCACAGTTCAACATTTGCTATTTATAGTAGTTATTAGTTTAAACTAGTTTTAAGTAAACTCACACTTGAAGTGTGTACTTGGAAGAACTATAGTCTGAGGGACTCCTCTGTATCTCCATGCATAACAGGACGGAAAGCAATTTCATGAGCGGGATTTGAGCAAGTACAGGGACTTAGACAGGTTAATTATTAGACTGCTAGTTCGGTAATTTCACTGGCAATTAAGTGCATAAATAAAAAATGATCAAAACATTAGTGAAGAAATACATTATCACCTATCATTACATGTTATGCACGAAGATTGATCTAGAAGCAAAAGACCAGCCTGTATATGACTGCAATATTAAACATTACAATGAAAACACAACAAAAATTTCCAATGCTCAAACACCAGACTATCCACTAGTGCTCCCATTAAACCGACCAACAAAATAAAAATCAATAAGACACTTTCCATTAAAAAACACGAGAAGTCGACTGTTAAAAGGACCTTATGATTGTTAATCTACAAAATCTAGTACAATTTATGTAAATTTCATTTAAAAGTGGCCGCATGATTGACCCTTGTGATACGCTGCACACCTGAAGGTCAACCAAGAATTCCAATACGCATTACATTACACGCAGCAATTACTACACGGTTCTAAGACACCTAGAAAAGCACCTTTGAGCGAAATAAACACCTTTGCGCTTCAGGTGTTTGAAGGTTAAACCGCCTTTCCTAGCATTTGTCAAATTAATTGCAGATGAAGCCATGAATTTCCTCACACACGTTGCGATTTTGTTCAACAGTTTTCACCAACAAGAAACCCAGCTGAGCTGAATGGTAAATAGAGAGAAGTCGCGCTCTAGACGACCTTCTGCGACCTTCATTGTCGCTTAATCCCGAGAGCCAGAATTCACTATGAGTTCGAGGCAAACACTGAAGAGAAACAAGAAACGATAGTCACAGTTGACTTCTAAAATGACACCACTTAAATTAATGAAATCTTTTAAGCAAGGTCAACTTGAAGCAATGAAATTAAAGTAAGACGACACAAGAAATGGTCGAAGCAGAATGGCCATATTAGGAAAAATTTACGACAAAAATGGCAAACATCTCTGACCATCACGAGCTTCTCCTCTAATACGTATTTCGTCAGGTTTTTTTTCTCAACTATCTTAACCTGACGGAGTGAAAACATTTGAAAAATTTATGTTTATTTCTTCGATTAAAGACTTCAGCCTTATTTATACGATGCAGTAGAGTTACACTTTAAGTATCTTTTATACAAGACCTTTAAGTATCTGGGCTCAATGATAGATGAGATACAGGAATGGAAAAGGAGGTGAATTTCAGGATTCAGTGTGGTTGGAATAACTGGCGAAAACTTTCGGGTGTGATATGCGATAAGAGGATTCCAGCGAGACTTAAAGGTAAAGTTCACAAAGGAGTGGTCAGACCCGCCCTAATATATGGGCTGGAAGCAGCACCTCTAAAGAAGACCGAAGAGAAGAAAATGGATGTGGCGGAGATGAGGATGTTGAGATGGATGGTGGGAGTAACAAGAAGGGATAAAATCAGGAATAGTAATATTAGAGGAACAGTGAAAGTAGTGGAAGCCTCGAAAAAGATACAAGAGGCAAGATTGCGATGGTATGGGCACCTGAGAAGGAGAGTCGGGGAAGATCACGTGGGAAGGGAGGCCATGGAAATGGAAGTGCTGGGAAACAGAAAAAGAGGACGACCCAAGCTGAGATGGTTTGAATGCATAAACGGAGACCTTAGAGAGAAGAACATAAATGAAGAGATGGTCAACAACAGGAATGCATGGAGAAAACTTATTCACAACGGCGACCCTGCATAGGAAAAAGCTGAGAAGAAGAGTAGAGTTACACTGCGGATTGAAATATATGTATATCTGACAAAATTTCCGTTGTCCATTTGGCACCCCACCCTAAGTGCTCCCCCAATACTGTGTCAAGCCAGTTCAATTTGGTCATCTACATACTATTATGGAACCTTCGCTGCGGTTAGAACAGTACGCATCTTGAAAAATATGAAAAGCAATAATTAAAACCAAGGGCACTGTACAAAGTCATTGTACAAAACACTTTCCAGACTGAGCGCGCATGCGTGAGGGAGAGGTGGGAGAGAGAGAGAGAGACAGAGAGAGAGAGGGAGAGAGGGAGAGCGGGAGAGAGGGAGAGAGGGAGAGAGGGAGAGAGGGAGGGAGAGGGAGAGGGAGGGGGAGAGGGAGAGGGAGAGGGAGAGGGAGAGGGAGAGGGAGAGGGAGAGGGAGAGAGAGAGAGAGAGAGAGAGAGGGAGGGAGGGAGGGAGGGAAGGAGGAAGAGATGTAGCTTTCATACTACAGAAATATTCACAGCACGTAAGCACCACCTTTGATGTGGCCATCTTCCTATGTGATGGGATCATGGGATAAGCACGCCATTAACGCTTAGTGATATCAGTCACATTCATAAGCTTGTCATTTTCACGATAAAAACTACCTTTAACGCCACCAAAAACCGTCATTTTCGTTTTCCGCGTGCAGCTCCGTGTAATCTTCTCGCGGTTAACCCGTTCTACTACACCTGTCCATCAAGCATGCATGACAAGACAGCCGCAATGTACAAACACTGTTTTATGGTATTTTAAACCCAGTTTAATAGCTCCAGATTAAACTGTAATAAAGTCATTGTAAGAACAAGCCGCATCGTGTCTGGCCAATTACAACAAGGCTTTTTACTAGAATATAACATGCTTGGCATGTAATTTGTTATGGCACGATAGCCCGACTGGCACAAAAACAAATTGTTTGCTAACCTGCCAGGCTGCCATCTTAAGTAAATGCCTATTCTTTCAAGGCTTGGGTCGGGATGACCTTTAGGAATGTTTGCACTATAGTCAAGGTAAATCCGATTTACCTGTGCACACCTTTGCCCACCTGTGAATTTTAAACGACAGCTCGCGTACAATGTTAAAATAAATTTCTTTTCAAGGCGCTCTTTTTTAGAATCTGGATGCAAAACTTATTTTAGATCTGACTGGGGCCCTGGAGTGTCTTATCCTGGCAGCACCAAGTTTTTAATTAACCACAAAGTTCTTGGGCTGCCTGACAGTTTTTGACCATAAATTACTACTTCTTCATCTACATTTAAAATGCCAGGGAATAAATATGTTTGTACATGGAGTGGTACACATTAAAATGATGTTACACAAGTTTTTCCTGCCAGGTTTACATAGACTTTGAGTTACGCATATTAGTCTTACACACTGGCAAAAGAAATAAGTAAATCCCTACATCAGACATTTTTATTTTCCTAATTCAAAACATTTATAAACCTTTTATATTTTATGACAACGAATGAGACAAAAAATCTTTACAAGTCTTACATTGATCCAATCCCAAAATTTACAGTGTTAATTTAACTGCACTATAATATAAGTAATAATTACTAGCATAATTGCTAAATAATTATGCCATCATTGATATCTGATTTCACGATGTTTTTCGTAAAGTTTGAATCACGATAAACAAAAGACGAACATTTAACCAAATCAAGCTAAACAAAACAATCTAAACCTGCTTCACTATAGCTTAGTAGTACCTCCTAAACATATTTAGATTAATGAATTACAATAAATCTTGTTATGACAACTAAATCCAATCAAAAACAATTTACACAAACTTATACCTGTTTGGTTTTCAATACTTTCAATACTTACTTGGTATAATTAGTTTGATTCTTCTGCTCACTATTCTACCAAGCTTGTTCTGCGCAAGGCATTCATAATAACCTGCGTCAGAGACCCGTCCTTTCCGCCGAGATATGACACGACTGTTACAAACAAAAAAAATTAATACAACAAACGTCTAATGAAGTCAGGCACGGCAGCAGAATATTTAAAGGAAAACAGGATGATTTATCATATACTAACCCATGTTCAAATCTGATAAAAAGTAAACACCTGAACACAATTACTACTGCAAAAGCGATTCTGATAATTAAATAATAGATTAAAAACTTAATTAACAGCATACAAGCCCAACTATTGAAAACATCACAAACTAACATAATTTTCAACAGCAAAAATATTCCGCGAGCGTGTTGCACGTGTTTGTGATAATTGAAGTACAGTACTACTGTAAAATATTTAGTGTGTTGTACTAAAGCTAGGCAAGTTTTAAGATAAAAATTCCAATTTCAAATTTGCTGCTGTGCTCACGCATGAGAACGTGTGTAGTGCGTCACAAACTAACACATCTGAATTGAGAGGTACAGCACCTGTGTTTTGTGCAATGTGCTTCTGAAATGCCGAAACTAGAGTCTGTCTAACTAGCGAATGGCGAAATGCATGCAACAGCGAAGAACTAGTGGCGCGAATGTGAAATTGTGTTTGTGTGGCAATAATACTTTCACGTAAGTCATTTTTGAAAAATAGTATGTTTCCTTTCATTATTTTACAGAGTAGATTGCTCTGACTTACAGTTTAAGATTGGGTCCGGTTTTGCTTTAATCATTTATTACAAATTAAACATGCGCATACACAGACACAGAAATACGATGAAACGTGTCATGTTCTGGCATACATGAAAATACTCATCGTGAAAATACAAAACATGTCGCCATTAATCGACGGTGGTGCCATCTAAACATACAACTATTTACAATGGTAACAGGGAATTTAACTAATGAATAAAAAGCACGTGTAACGGCCAGATACAAGCTGTCTTGTAAGCTGCTTTTGGCAAGAACTGCAAGCCCAAATGGCAGATTTTAAATTTTTATTTCAAGTTTATTATTAATGGTGGACAAAAACCAAACTTACAGTCGAAAAGAAACCCCCGTCCAAAAAGTCAAGTCAAAGCCTGGATTTGAACCAGAGACTTTTTGCTACAAGAAAAATGCATCGACCATAAAACTACTCTGCCCCAGTGATCATGACAAGTCGTTTATTCAGTCCTTAAAAATTCTCGCCAACCAAATCAGCATTTTCAAGGGTTAGTTAAAAAAACCATCATCACCAGGTAAAAAAGAAAAAAGGAAAAGTAAAATTGCTTGCCAGATTTTTACTTTTTTTACCTATAAAAGTTCTACATTTCAAAAACAGTAAAATCACAGAGACGGAACAAATAAAAATACAGAAGAATATACAATCACGGTAGTGGGGACGCATACAAAAAACTTGTGAGATGAAAAGTGAAAAAGTCTGACAAAGTCTGGATTTGAACTAAGATCTTTCGTTTAAAAGGCAAATGACATAACTACTAGTGATAGCTCCTAAGTCAATGCTAAAAGCTCACACACCTATTCAGCATTTTCAAGGTTAGTGAATAGTAAGTAAATCCATTGACCTTTTACATACCTGAAATACAATGATCCATTCCTGAGTAAATTAATGCGCCGTTTATCTGGAACTACTTTTTCACCATTATGGCGCCATGATATTTGTACATCTAGTCCTGAAGGACTATGCGCACTACAGTTTAATGTCAAAGGTAGTCCTTTTTCTATCACTACATTTTCTGGTTCCTGTATAAAAGCAAGTGGAACCACCTGGTCTGCTACTCTGGCAAATCCTGAAAACAATTAACACAAACATTAATTAATGCATAACTGCAGAAAGAACAACATTGGTTCTTATAATAATTATTTTAGTAATTTTTGATGGTCGTGTAGACAAATATGGGGGGCTAAACAAAGACAGGGCAGCCCTATGCCATTCTCAACACATGACCGAATAAAAATAATTATTATAAATTATGACGATTATAATTATATCATGACTTAATTATACTTATAATATAGATTTTTGTATTTCTTGTAGGGAAGGTGTAATCATTAAGTCCCAGTAATTAATTAATTGCGTGACGTGAAGATGAAGATTTCAAAAAATTAGTAGTACCGTGAAAAGTTCTACGTTTTATTGTAACAAAATGTGAAAACGATGCCAGTAACTCTTTCTTAAGCAGGATCAATAGTGACAATGACAATAGCAACATAACAGAGCCTGTGTTAACTGTAACTAACCAGCGCACGGAATTCGGAGTGTGCAAAAATTAATTACGCTTGTTAATTAGTCGTCAATAAATGCTAAGCGACAGAAGACCAGGAGCTGAGTTTAACGGATTACCGTAAATAATTAATAACTTACAAGCGTGATACAGCAACAGTGCATTTACACATTATTATGGTATCGTAAAATTGCTGGCAGTTTTTACTGATGTAAGAAAACCGCCGAGCGAAAATGTTTACGAACCATTCGCGCTCATACAGAAGCGTCAATACAAACAGAAGCGCCGACAGTGAAAAGAGCAGGCGCTTGCAAACTAAAAACAGAGGTAGGGACCTTGAGAGCGGGGAAAATTATACTATGCACACATACAGTGGGACATGGCAAATATGCAAAAAGACGTTGACAAACACGCGCGAAGAGGGCCACGCCCACACGATTACGCTGACAGCACGTACAAGGGTGGCTTTCCTTATAACATCTGATTTTTGAGGAGACATTTTAGGGAGAACGCAGAAAAGTTTCTCAAATTAACGTATTATCATCTATTGGAACTGAAATAAAAGAAAAAAATCGAACAAAAATCATCAGCAAAACGTTTTTTGCAGTCGAGCACGGTTTAGTAGAGGTCGTTATCTCAATTCGCGGCAGAGAAAGCCTTTTTTTAGAAATCTTGTTTGGTTGCTAGGGCTGGAAGGCCATGAACCTCGGGCGTGATCCGAGTGACCGGTTGGAATGTCCACAGATGTGTCAGTGAGCGAAAATAGTTGGTATTATTTGAAATCAACTGCCATTTAACTGATGTACTAACTCATGCAGTGAATCACTGATTCGTGTTCTGCTCACAAACAAACAGAACGAATTTTTGCCTGGCTAGGAAAAAAACAAAATTAACTTTGGTTAGGTTTAGGATTAAGGGGTTAGGGTTACGGTTATCATTTTAGCTGTTTGTTTAATGTATCAAACAGGCCATTATGACTTTTATTATATTTTTTCCAGATTTTTTATTGTATTTACGTATTTGTTTTTGTTGTTAGCACCACTTTTAAACTACTGATGTTTTATTATTTATAGTATCTATGTGAAAGAAATGTTCCGGGTGCGGGGGTGGGGTGATTGTTTGTTTTGTATAAAGTGTGTTTTACTAAATTTTTTTGTATAATACTGCCTTTACGTTTTTAACGCCTGTTTTGTATATGAAGGAAATTCTGAAATAAAAGTTTAAATTAAAATTCAGTTCAATGAATAACTCGTGTTTTGTTCTTGGTATGTGATTTATTTTAAACATGTATTTCTGTACAAGATGCGTGGAAAATTAATATTGTTTAGCAAATTATTGTGGCCTGTTAATTTTAATTACTTTTTTACTATTTGTGTAAATACTGCAATTCAGTTTCTTTTAACTGTAATGTGGTTGTTCTAATAATCTTACTTACTTACTAGTGCTAAGGTTATTTCTTTTTTCTTGTGAGTTTTTTCCTGTGATTTTTACCCGGATTTCTCTATACCACTATACAAGAAAACTGCTAATCAGGAAAGAACTTCAGATAAAAAAGATAGGTTTAGTAAGTCTGACTGTTAGTTATTTATTCAGCTAAACTACTACCACTCCTTGACTAGAGTTTCAGCATATTTCTTGCAAACCAAATAGTGTTGGCACAGTGCCAGTAGCTGCGAGCTGTTACTACTGTAGGTACCACCATCATGTACATAAAAACATGGAGTTCTTGACAGACAAGCAAAGCCATCCCATATGGATTGCAGTTCTTTGGGGGCACTGTAACCTGCGCCATTAGAACGTCACGCGAAATATAAGATCTCTTTGGCAGGGTGATGCATATAAAACTTCTCTCCATTATTCGTTTATGACATCAATACAAAATTTTTAATGTTCAGTATGCATATCACGGGCGCTAGAATCGATGCTCTGAAGTCTGTAATAAGGGTGGAATGGCAGTTCATATCCTGACGTCCGTTTTTACGCAATGTTACACAACACCAAAATGTTCAAATAATAAATTGTACCACAATATACTGTACTGTGTTTATTACATGTGACTAAATTGCACTAAATTGTTTGTCATATCGGAACAAAGTGCACTTTATCGCTGGCCTACCATTCGTAGGTTAGAACTACTGATGATGATGATTTCCTAGCAAGAGCCGAGGAAGCAATCTGTACCTTATTATCATCAACAAGTCAACGTCGAGGGACGTCTAAATCCCCGGTAAATCGGCAAGATGATTTTGCCATATAAACATTCCCATCAACAACAAACATACCTGAGGTCTAAAGAATGTTAAAATTTCATCCCACTACGCGAAAAAGTTCGAGCACATAAAAACACGAGAAAGAAAAACAGCAAGAGACAAAATATTATGTGACAAAGTCTAAAATTCGACATCTAAGATTATATGTACTTCTACGTATGGCAATTTTAAAATGGTTGATTTTATTCTAGAAGTACACAGACTGTGGCGGCGTCTCTACTTAAAAAGTTTTACCATGGTAGTATAACATGTAACTTTCACTTTAGTAAAATTGTACCCATTACACTTGGTCTATAGGTTACAACAATACATAGACGAACAGTAGGAACTGACTGACAAAAGTCTTACATCGGTTGTGCAGTGTAAGAAATGTCTTATAAGGCTATTTAGCACTAACATAAGATAAACGAAGTTGACTGAGGATATTAGTATTTCTCTTCCTTTATCTGAAAAGATGTGTCCGAAATAATTAGCATGGTTACAGATTCTGATTTTTTTTTGCCACAGGGAATGACGATAGCAGAAGTTACATCACGTAAACTGTTTCGCAAATTATTATCATTAGCAAATTCGTGGTAACTAATGAGCAAACCTGCAGAATAGATAAACAAAGGTAATCAGCAAACACAGCAGGTGGTAAATAACAGAGCGAATTTTCAGAGAATTTTAGACAAAATGTTTATGTATAAAGAAAATAGCAAAGGAAAAAGGGCAACCTTGTCGAACGCTATTACTAACATTAAAAGAATCAGAGAAAGTGCCGCCCAAGCGTATGCTAGTACAATTTAGCAGTTATCTAATATACAATTTAACAGTGTAAATATTGCAAAGAAAGTCAACACGAAAGTTACGAAAATGTAAATGTACGCTAACTAGAAAACCCAGAACAGAATTTTAGCAAATTTAAGGAAAGGAAGCTTTCTTTCATTCTTTTTAATAAAATACTATGAGTGACCCTATCAAACGATTTACTTGCATCTACAAAACATATAAAAGTCGGACTATCGTGATTTCTGCATTGCTTTAAAAAGATATGACCTCTTTAAGAAGATAAATACATAGATCTGTGCTATGATAGTTCGTAAATCTAAATTGTAAATCAGTAGATGTTAAGTAATCTGACCGTCAATTAGCATTTCTTGAAAGTTTAACATCAATAACGTAATGTATTGCAAGTTTCTTTCTTGCTTTTATCAATCATTTTGTGACATACTAATTTAAAATGTGACTCTAAACTTACAAACTACAATCCATGAAAATTTACAATAGAGTTGTGTTAGTTACATACAAAAAAGGCCAAAAAAGGGCCATGGCCCGTTCTGCAATTAAAGTAGCATTTTCGAGTAAACAACGACTAGTTTCGTTTTGCTAAAAAAAATGTTTTAACATTATCATTTGATGATTAACAATTTTTACTAGAATTCTAAAGTCCTACGTTTATTAAAATCAAGTGAGAAATCAATTATTTAGCCTATAAAGCAGATTTAGTTTGGACGGTTATTATATTCCATGTTTTTCACGGTAAGCTGAAAATTTACAGGTTAATACGGAAATGCTACTATTGTGACTTTTGTGAGCACAGTGCACCCAACCAAAGAAGTTTCTGAGGAAAGTAACGCACAGCAAAATGCTGGATTAACAATTTATCATAAGTGCAAGCTTTATGGAGATTAAAAGCTCAACAATGAAATCACACTTTTACAGACAGCTAAACACATTTTTCGCAATCAGTTCACACCTGAGCGAGCCTAGACGTACCGGTAATTTACAGCCCAAGAGTCCTGCAACAACATATCATGTTCAGGCTCCCCATTGTATCCTTGCTCTTACTTGAGGGCAGCTAGCCTTGAAACTTCCTTGTAGGTACAATGCGCAGAGCTTACAGATCCTACATGGGATCTATTAACATCACAATACTCACACACACACACAACTCTTTTTACTTGGCCTAATAAGCAAGTTGGCCACTGTATCCTGTAGATAAGTGCACCCACTCTGAAGCAAAAAGACCCAGATTAGAAACCCTACCGTTACCGTCATACCACTACAACTCTTGAAGAACGGAAACGTGGCGATTAGAATTAAGTTCTGGACTTCTTATATATATATATATATATATATATGTATATATCTATTTATTGATTTATATATTATAATATAAATATATTTTCACTGATAGTCTGTCTGGGTATAGTACCTCTGTAGTGTTAAGAAAATTACCGTGTGTGTGTGTGTGTGCGTGTGTGTGGGTATCTACGTAGCAATCATTAAAAATACGAGTGAACGCTATTTTTAAACAAGTAGTAATTCAGCATAAACCAACGCTATATATCGAAAACTATATTTACTCAGGTATCATTGCGCGTATCACCTTTTACGTTTGTTTCAAAGCCCGCAAACAGAACTGTAATGTATGGAAAAAAACACAGCTTAGCATCTCTGTGAATAACAAAGCGAGATACTTTCTTTGAGCTCTTCAGATCTTCTAAATCTTATCTACGACAAGCGAGGGTTAAACGCCTAGTCTATAACACCATACGCTGCCTTACAAATTGGAGGAAAATTAGCAACAAAATGCTAAAGGCCAATCTGGCAAGGTAAGACACAGTTGCGGAGGTTTATGAACATTGAAGCGTAACATGCGGCATGTAATAGTCTAATAGAAGTAGATAAACTCCTGCAAATGCATTTAATATCAAATGATCAAAGACTAATATAATTACAAAGATAAAAATTGCAAAAGCTATACACAAGGCAAGACTATTGCAAGACACAATACATCAAAGTGTGAGAATGCACCGGGTATTGTATCTTTCACTACAAGGCACAGTGTATTGGAGATAACAATTTTGAAATGGACAACTGGCATCGGTTAGAGGTTATATCAAATAGAAAAAAATGTGTATTTGGACCTTGTTGGAGCGGACTACAGCAAGCTCAAGAAACATTTGGGAAATATTTTGAATTTCAAGTAGTGGCGCCTGATTGGGGTTACGGTTAAATGATTATATTATTTGTGATGGATGAAAAAATTCCCTTAAAAGCTATTTCTATTAAAAACTCCGCGTTTTCAAAAAGAAAAAAGAAATGAAAGGGGCAGTCAACTGAAATCGAATAAGGTAAGAGGAATATATTTCAAGAGGTACAATTTCGCCACCTGACATAATATCTCCCCCCCCCCTCCAAACAACCCCTGAACTTCAAAATGACATTCTCAGAACCCCAGAATACTTTAAAATGTTCTTATTACTCAAATTATATTATTGTTCTGTATGGATGCCCCACTTTCGACCAATTTTCAGATTTTTTGCTTTCCACTCAGACGCAATTTAAAAAGTTGATAATTTTCTTGCATTAAAGTTTTTATAAAGTTTAAAATTTAAAAGTTTTTCTTGCATTAATGCGTCTTTGTCAAACATTTATTTCACACCACTGCAACTATTTTAATGAGAGCAGAAATCTAGACTCATTTTTAGCACCACAATTATGGAATGCTAGTGTAGTGTGTCTGTTTGCGCAACGGCAACTAGGCCTTCCGAATGTTGGCAAATTAAAAGCGTGGATGTGATGTAAACACTCTTTCCAAACACTCCTCCCAGGTGCAAACTGAACAACACTGCGCTCGTAAACTTGAACACTTCTAGCTCGTTTTTCTTGAAAAATTTCCATGACTATGGTCCGGATGCTGCGCACTCTTTCTTGCTCCATCTCACGACAGTTTTATGTGTCTGGTTGTGTCACTAAAATAGACGCTTAGCACCTGGCTGAGATGGTCCCGAAACTTGAAACGCGAAAGCTTTTACTCTTTCCTAAAGCGGCCAGTCTCTGTACTCAGACTGCTACAGGCTTGTTCAGGCTTGTTATTTTTTTAGTGTCTTCCGAGTCCTTGCTCTGAGGATTCTAAAATAGGTAATGCAAGTGTATCCTCGATCAATTCTTACCACCCTGCGTATCAGGCCATGGTCTTTTCTTTCTATTTTATGAACGGTCGATCATTGATACTTAAAGTGCCAAGTTCAGACATTTAAACAGCTTAGCCATAGATGAACAGAGTAGAGAAGAGATGATTAAATAGGCTACATGTGATTATAAATTAAAAACATAGCTGACTTGCATCGTGCGGCTAAATATTTACGACTGGTATTCTTGACTGAGGAACCAGAAGTGTGTAACCTTCACTCACTCAATCCTCAATCACATGAGTATCATATACTCAATACCTGATTTCCAGTTTGATATCATTGTGTTACGCAAGCAAATACTTGAGTCTACCAACAGTGATAACTTGTATGTTTTCTTTAACAGCTACAGAAAGTTTGGAATGTTTTAAACTCGAATGGAAAAATGCGACCTTGGCGCCACTAACTGATTGGCAAGTTGTCAAAAAGCTTACAGCTAACTGAGCTAAGTGTACATACATACGTGCATATGCATATACGAAGTATGATTGTATGAACCTGCAGTTATTGAACCTGTCTGCAACCTACAACTACAAGCAGTCATGAACACAATGACTATGTTTACCACACGGTTGCTGAGTTAACACTTTACTTAAGGAGGCGCATCCAACCTTAACGGTTCTCGTTATCTCAAATGTATCTATGCACGCAGGCGTGTAAAAGTTCAGCGAATGTCAATGTCAGACTACGTTGAAATGTGCCAACCTATGTTAATAAGAAACAAGAAGTGAACATCACATCTTCTGTAAACTTGAAATCAGAAAAACCCCAACGTGCAACTCTTGCCCACTGTTTGACCCAGCTTCGTCTGCTTGTGGGATCTTTGTAGTGTAAATGAGGCGAATGAATGCACATCTTTCCCGCCACATAGGTAAATGCTCCCGAACCACATCGGCTAGATGTCAAGGACACTCCACCACAATACAGTCGCCGGCCCTCCCTCTGCTCAGCAATTTGATGATGCAAAGACGATAATTTAATCTGATTTCAAGTGAAATTATTGTACAAATATATAGGAGGTATTAAATTACGCCAGGTGTTGAGACACAATGGATTCTCTTTTGTAGGAACGAAGGGTGAAAGTGAAAGTGGGAACACCCAAGATATTAGTCACTGACTGTCAGCAACCACAGTCGTGCTCGTTAGAGAATGATTTCAAATACCACCAACTATAACGCCGGAAATGAACAGATATTTGCAGGTATCCTAGTAACATTCATCTTCACACCATATCTTATGATCTCTACCAGTGCTTAAGTTGCAAATAACTGGTCACGAATGTAATTAACCAGACGTGTAATACATTATTCATTATATAACTGGCTTCAGTGACACAATTTATTTTATAATAAACTACTAGAGGTGGCGTCCAACTGCCAAAGCATGAGCTGCAAGCAACTAAGGACCACATTAAATTGTGCCGAAGAAATAATTTAATGTTGTGAAGAAACTGTTGTAGTTTGGTTTTTATTGAGACATTTCGCAGTTATTGTTTTTGTGTCTTTGACAACATTTGCACACTTAGAACAGAATAATACCATGCGCTAGGAACATATACAAGGGGAATTTTTCGGCTGCAGAATTTACCAATGCGCAATGCAGAAAATTTAACATCATATTTGATCAAACAGAAGGTTCGTGGTTTGTGATTGGTTAACTAATGCCCATTAAAGTTCAGGTGCATCCAGTAATCAATCTAAATAAACAGGACTCACGATAGATGAGCTACTGTAGTCCTTTCTCCAAAACACCGAATTAGTTTGTCAGTTGGGAAACAGCCAAACACTGAGGCAAATTTGGACCTTGAAACCCTCTCCTTAAATCCGGATTCCTACAATTATGTGGGGATCATTTTAGTATAAAACCGACAGCACATCTTGCTAATAGTTTATTGCATCCAACCTCAATTACAAACGACGTTAGTGTGCATGCATAGTTGGATAACCCACATCCAATCGGTCATCTTGGCCTGCGCGGCTGTGCCTGGAAGAGTTATGCAGTTGATCAATAGAAGCAACCAAAGGCTGTGTATTGCCACGCTGGAACACCATAAAATTCGCTTCAAGGTCATCGCTTCACAGTACGTAATATCGATTACAGACAGCGCTATGAATCTGCTACTTCAAGATGAAACCATGTTTGAGGATTTCTTCTTGATCTATTTCGTCTGATTTAATTGAACAGAACGTTTCATAAGTGGTTTGTCCAAGACAGAAGAATAAATACTGTTTCCACTGAACAATTTAACCTTGTAGGAGTACCCCTTCACGTACGGGTTTGTGGAAATTAATTGCACACAAATATTTTTGTTTTTTTCCTGAACCTGTATGTTTTGTAGCATTCCAGAAAAACTCCCCTTCCATGAATTGGCTTTGGGGAAAATTTTAGGGTCATCCCACTGATTAGCCCTAGCAACCATGTCATTACCTGCCTTTTTATGAGCATCTAATGCTGTCTAGCCCCGGTTACTACCATACGTGGCTAATAATATAAAGTGTTATTCTCATAAACTGGATAATCTAAAGTGTTTTTCTCATAAACTGGTTGTCATGGTTATTGTTTATATTAGCAACAGCGTTAATATTATATATTAGCAACAGCGTTAATAAGAATATTAGATTGAAAAATAGTTTTTCGAAGCCTCAGATTGCACAATTATACGAACTGCCAACATGCAAGAGAGGCAGCAGTTACCATTGCAATGATGTGAAAATTGTTTACCTTGGTAACTGAGAAATAACGATTGTAGCAGAAAGTTTTAAATAGTCTTTGCGAGCTCTAGTTATCAAAATATTGGTGGTTTTTTTATTCCCAAAACCATCCTAAACTTGCAATCAGGAAAAATGCGCAATTACTACAAGAATTGAATGCAAAATGGTGTATAAATGCACGTATCCAACAACTTTAACTGATGATACGGCTGGCTGCGGACAGATTCCTCTTCTGCATCATTTCTTTATTTCTATTGTTCAAGAAATGGCTTCGTCACAGCTGCGTGAAAGCACACAAGAAGAAATCGCCAGTTTGCAAGCTCTTTTATCATCCAGCCCTTCCCTACTACTGGTGATGCTAAAACAAGTGTTGATTCTTCAACGGGTATCTAAATGTAGCGAAGTTTGCTCTTTTAATAAGCTCTTGTGCAGACTCTTCAATAGGTGGTTAATTATCAGTGTAGAACCAGAAATCTACAATGACCTGTGACGACACAGACAATACATCTACATCTTTATCAGGAATCGTTTTCTATTTTTTTAGATAAGCTCGCAATAATAACACAGATTCATGCAAAATAAAGAAATTATAGCGATGCACACAAACGTGTCGAGGCCTTAGGCACAGATGCATGCATGTAAAGTTCATTTTCGCAGCGCTTCATTCACTGACACTGGCGCTGCCAGTACATGTACATTATAAACAAGGAAATGTCTATGCAAGTCACAGAGCTAATAAATTACAGATGATATGAACGATTTGCAGTGCTTAGGAGTTGAGCCAAACACAATCAGTAGAAACATTTCGATTTGTTTCAAGATATTCATCATCAGATTTTAATGCACTAGACATAAAATATAAATTGTTTGCAAAAACGACTAAATTACTAGCTGTAAATTACATCCACTTACGTAAGTTACTAAGTCTATGCAGAAGAGCACATTAGAAGAACAAACTTCTAATGTTACATCTGAAAATTTGTTCAAGAATTAAGTTTTTCTTTACCAGTTTAGTCAGCGGCTGTAGCACCTCACTAGACGAATAATGCCTAGCTCCTGACATTATATCGGAATTAGCCACTTGTTCAAACATTTAAAATGAAAAAAACGAAGAAGAAGACCCTTATATTTAGTCAGTTTATTGCAGCTAGCCCTAAAATAAGTGAGGTCGTCATTTTGTTGTCAGTTCGTAATCGTAAACGCCATTACCAAGATAAACAATAACCATGGTAACTATTCACGAGAGTAACGTTTTATATTATTAATCATATATGAAGACCTACGCTAGAGGGTATTAGATGCTCATAAAAAAAGTCAGTAATAACATGGTCACTAAGGCTGATATGTGTGGGATGGTCTTAAAATTCATCTGGACTTAAAAAAAATTTCCCCAAGGTCCATTCAATAGGAAATTTTTCTGAACTACTACAAAACATACACAGGATTGAGAAAAAAAGTCAGAACAAAACATTTGTGTTGCGATTATCCCAAAACGATGATTCCCTGATCAGCCTAATGGCTTTGTATTGTAAGAACAAAATTTAATGTTCTCGAAATTGTGATATTTTCAGCAGCGAAGAACTTGCAACAATTTATCGCGAATAGTGGTTCCATGAGTACATAATAAAGGCTAAGAAGTATGTCTCTCTCTCTCACACACACGCACGCGCGCGCGCGCACGCACGCACGCACACACACACACACACAAGTAAGAAAGTAAGATTTTTTTCTTTTAAAGAGGCAAAAAAGACAATGTTAGTTGCAGAGCAAACATTAAAAAAGAATTAAAAAGTGCAAAAAGTATTTTACTTGAAAAGACAAGGCAGATTTTTTATGTTGTTTCAAGGCATCAGCAATTCGGAATACGTGCACCCCACTTTTGCAGAATATTAGCTACCAGCTGGCCTAGTTTCTCCTTAAATTTTAGATTTTTTTTCTCTATTCCGTTATACATGTATTACATTTACAAGGTCAAGTTAGACTGAGGATACAATATCACGTAAAAGGCTGTTTTAGCGGTAAAAATGTTTTTTGTATTGTTGAAAAGGGGAGAAGGAGGTTTTTTCCAACTTTTTACCAATTGTTGCTCTTTTCAGACGCAATTAGGAGGCTTGTCTACAGTCACCTGGGAGAGAAGTGAGAGCCTAACTGGGCCATATAACGCTGGGAGGGCAAGGCAAAAGACAGGAATCATACAGGGCGGTTGAACAGACAGCATTAGCGCAGACCTGTTTGCTGAACTCAGGGGGTAGGGGTAACAACAGCTTGAACTGGACAATATGCACGGTTATAATGCCGGTTCAATACAACTATGTAGGCGTATCACGGGGATTAAAACATTTTTGTACAGAAACATCACCGCTAATACAGGCATTACGGCAGCCAGGGACCCCAGCCAGACAGTTTTTTTCGCCAGCAGAGTTTGAGAAGATATGGCCGTGGCTCCATGCAGAATTTTAAATTCCACAGACCTGCACAAGCTGATTACCTGAAAATCGCAACGTTTGCTTCGCGTATTGTATACTGACGATTGCCAATGATACTTATGTTTTAGCGATTAACTTGCAATCTCTAAGAACTGAAAATGCACGCTCAAAATTACAATTATAGGTGACAATACTAATATTACACGACAATACTAATGAACTTACTAAAAGAATATTTAATATTATTTTTTTTATTTTTGTGTATTATTAACCGGAGTGCATTTTTACCAAAAAAGTTCTTTTCCTTGAAAACAAGGCCTATCTAACAGGCAATAAAGTGCTGACCCAAATTTATAGCCCTAAACTCCCATATTAATTTCTCCTTTATTAAATGCAAAAAAGATGTTATGCTCGTTATGAAGGTAATTTTTCTTTAAAGAACATCTGTGGCGTACTACAACATGTTTAAACAAATAAAACATGTGTTTAAGTTAACACCTGTTTAACGTCAAAATTATCGAATATCTCAATAAACCCAGATACCAAACTGATGTTTTCTGTGGCAGATGCGCTTTACAACATGTACAAAGTTTTCCCCCGTGTGGCAACAGTTCGCTTGCAAAACACAATATCAAAATGACAACTATTCGTGGTTTATATAAAACAAGCTAGCATTAGCTTTCTGAACCCAGCCTTCGCATAAATTTGCAGCGAAAAATAAAAAGCGGAAAATGTTTTTCTAAATCTAAGTAATTAGATGATCGCACATACACGTTAACATGTATGATACAGTCTTACAATATGCATGTACGACTCACTACAAAATCAAAAACGTTAGCTGGATGGACATTTAAAATTAACACACAATAGATGGTTAATTGACCAAGCATTAATGCCAACTTGAGTCGGAATAAGACAAAAATCAGCAAACTCTGGTCAATTAATTTTTACTTACAAACAACAACAACATTGAACACCACAAATTCATATTTAAGAATTTGAGACTTATTAATTCCTAAATTCATGCACAACAAGGCAAAACCTTATCTTAGTCATCTAGATGCAAATACAAATTACTTAAGAAGTAGAAATTTTATATAGTTTATTGAACATACAACATAAAGAAACCAAAAAAACACATTGATCCTGTACATAGAAAAGAACAGCTCAAACGTTGTAGGGACAATAATACCAAAAAAACATCATACTAACAATACTATCAAACATACTAACAATATTAATCAACATTATACTTTTATAAATAGACACAAAAAATGGGTTTATAAACAAAAAAACGTGCACAATAATATTATCACTAAAAAGGGAAGCACCTTCGTATTTAGACAGAGATGTTCTGGTTTATTTCTTCAACATATACATTGAGATATATTGACAATCTACATCTAAGATACCAAAAACCAAGTGTGCAACATTTGCGGATAGAGCCTTCAGTGTTTGTGGAGCATTTTTATGGAACCAGCTGCCCATGAATCCACAAATGTTACAGAATTTAAGAAACTACTCATCTGTTTCAGCAAGTATTAATAGTTTATCAATTATCCTTCTATGCAAAAACTTTTTACTAGCCTGACAATGTAATTTTTACTGATGATTCTTCTTGTGATTTTGTGCTCCTTGTGGTGATTTAGGTGATTTTCTTTTATTTTGTGCAGCACCAGTGATAATATTTTAATACTGTGATGCCAGAGTGCTTATGAATAATAAACTATAACTGCCTATAACTGTAACTGCACCTGAACGCATTCAGCGGCTTGCCAAATACAACGCCGTGCTACTTTCATCATATTGTTAATAATATACTTTGTTAAAAGTGTTATTTTGTCTTTGATGTTTTCAAATTTATTTAAACAGATCGCTACAAAACACATGACATCAAAAATAAACAATTTGTAAATTAGTGTGAGGCTCGTATATATGACAATTTTCATGATCGCCAAGAGAGCGAAAACACAAAGCAAACCGTGCTTCAAAGGACAAAAATTAATTTCCGTTAATTTACTAGCAAAAGTAAAAAAAGGGGGTTTATTATTTCTAAACCTCAGCGGAATTTCACTATAAGGTTCTATAAAGTACAATGTTAAAAGTTTTTGCGGTGTGACGCTTAGGAACGTTCCATGTTTAATAAAGCTACATGCATATTATATTCACTATTTTCAGCTGGTGTTTTTATCTAAATTAAGATAAGATAAATTAACGGTAACTTGCCTTGCTTTCATACAAAGGGTCTTGAATAAGTGCAAGAAACGTCATTCACAACTTAATGTTGTCAAGGAACTTCTAATTAAGTCACAATATTAATTCAATATCAAATTAATAAGTGAAAAATTATGGAGTCCCTATGCTGAAATTTATGTAATTGGCACTCTGTTGTAAAACTTGGCTGCACTGGAGGTCCGGCGAAAGGACGATCCCAGGACAATGGTCATTTTGGTTTCAATCATAAGTGGCATTAAAAATGGTAACTGTATCCGCTTCTGAAACTGGAGTTTTTTAGGAACATTTTACAGGGTCAAATTAACGACGAAAAATTGTTTTAAATTACATTCCAAGTTCAAGGTCTCAGAAATGGCAGAGTTAAATATTAGGGAACTGGGAAACTTGTAATGTGATTTATATACAACTTAAGAATTTTATGCTTTTTACATAATAGTTCATATAAGGCATATAAAAGCATAATGTGTGAATCACAGACTCCGTACGGAAACACTCACAGAGAGGCATTCTATAATTTGTAACCCTTTATTATTTTAATTTTTTATACTAATTATATTGTAATCATTGAAAGTTTTCACAATAGCGTTTCTTCCTCGGAACTGCTGATACACATTTATTTATCTTTTTTTTCAATTAAAAACACAATATTAATATTCAGTGCATCTACTGCTCCCCTGAAATTCTACACTGGAACTTGTTTTTTCTTCAGAACTGCTGATACGCTGCCGTTTCTCACTAATATTCTTGTTTATCTTTTTAAATGACTTCTTGCTGAGCTTATTAATGGATAATTCCTCGTCTTGTGTTGCGACAACGCGCGACGCCTCCGTGTACAAGAATAGAAATGCGTGGGAGTTTGATATAAATTAAATTTGCAAAAGGAGAAAGGCTGATTATAACAACGGCGTTTGAGGATTAGCAAGTTGCGAGCAGAACTTGGCGGCGATGAATTAAGATATTTCAATGTTTTTACTTTTTGAAGAATGCGATTTTCTAAAAAGTCGCGAAGATAAATGTAACAGCTTTAGAATTTGTAAACGACATACGTCCCCGAAAGTTAAACAGTGCCGCGTCTTAATGTTAAATGTTTGGATGATTGTGGGGAAGTTAAGCAAAGCTGTGCCTTAGTATTAAATGTTTGGGTGAATGTGGGGAAGTTAAGCAGTGCTGCGCCTTAGCATTAAACGTTTGGGTGATTATGGGAAATGACTTATGGTGGGTTTCAGCTGCATGGCCTTTTGCTTTATATATAAACACAAATTAATGTACTGCTCGAATGTTTAATGTACAATGAGATGGTTTTGGGTCCATGTCAAGATACGTGTATATATTACCTCTATGATATGTATTATTTTATATGAAATTGTATTTGTAAAAGTGTGCTATAGTTTTTCTAGATAGGAGTATATTGCTGTAGCTAATATATATTTTTTTACTTTATTACTTGTTTTTTTATGCACCCCTACTGCACTCATAGTTTTAATTTTTTGCACCAGATGCATTTGCCTATTAGCAGTGTAGCCCAGGCAATCACTGAATGATATTTCACATTGTATAATGTATACTATTATTATTTTATGACAAATAAAGATTTATATATATATATATATATATATATGTATACTAGCTTTGGACGGGTATTGCTTTCACTGATGGAAGACTACCAAAGTATTCACATCCTAATATGACTAAGATACCTCTCAGCTCAGTGTTACAGTCTCATCTTAGAGGAATTAAGCTAGTTAGGCGCTGTGCCTATCACAATCATCCAATATTAGTTGAAATCCCGTTAAAAAATGCTGGATTACAGATCGAGGTGACACCAATTGCATTGAGAAATCCTTCAGCAGCTGATGTTTTGCTGAAAATGTGCTTTCTTCATCACATCCCGTTCTCAGTGACTTCAAATTCTGCTACTTTCCTGACATGCCCAATCTCCCATAACACATCAATCTCTGTGCAGCAAAACTGTGATTATAAATACGTTCTTCTAACCCTTTCTCAAAGCTGCTTCTTCAATCTGCATTTGTTAATTACAAAAGCTTCCAAGTCATACCCTATACTAATTCAGTCTCCCTGCATTGTGTAGTTCTTCTGTTCACAGTTGATTACAGTTTCAGCAGAACACAAACGTTGTCCACAATATCCAATGCGGTTTATCAAAATCACGCATCTAACGACATCTTGCATTTATTAAAAAACTTAATAAATTTGATAACTGATGCCCCTAATTTTTATTCTTGATGCGAAGTAATGATTTAGAAGTAATTAAGCCATTTGTTGATTATGTTGAAAAAGTGTTTTTAAGACATGATGAACAATAAACTTTGATTTAGAAGTAATTAAGCCATTTGTTGATTATGTTGAAAAAGCGTTTTTAAGACATTATGAACAATAAACTATGTAATGATCATATCATTGAAAATGAGGCCATTAAAATCTATTTTAAACACTAACCATTAATCTCTTCATTTAAATGACTAAAAATAACTAACAGGAACGATTTTATAATATTTGTTTTATCAATAACTGTTTGTTTATCTATAGTGTTGTTATATTTAAAGATTGAAATTGTATGTATGTCTTGTTTTTTGTATTTCTTGAATATTTGGCACTAATAAAAAATGTTAAATAAAATATTAAATTACCAAAAATGTGTTAATAAATTTGCTGTATCTTACATGGCATCTGCTATACTGCCAGTTTTATTCTTGCTTGTCACTTAGGTTTTACAAACAAATGTGCTTACCACTTGTCAGATATTTTTGATTACATTTTCTCTTTGTTTTGAACTGCTACTCTGCAAACATAACAGGATAGGACCACTGTGACACACAAATTGTTTACTTAGGCTAATTTTCGTGTAAAAACATTCACGTATGACATACTTGATTCTTTTCGGCTTCCCTTGAACAGCACAGAATGTGATGAAATAAAATTCATTAAAAGAAATCGAAGGAAAACATCTGAAGTTATTTCCTCCAGCAAGTCATCACTCCTTTGGTTTTGTTGAAAGACAAGGCGCACAAAAAATATTAGGCCTTCAACAATATACACGTGGTATTTGTAACAAAGGTCCCACACCGCACGCACACAAGTAAACCTCAAGGATTCAGTAACTAGCTACAATATCTATACGACCCCTCGGTGGATAGTGCCAGCAATATAAAAAATCCATAATGGGAATCTGATAGCCCCTAACCTACAAATGAACTGTTCACGATGTACTAGCAGCGGCTGTGAAGCAAAGTCAGCTAGAGGAAAAAAATTTCGCTGGATGAAACCACTCAGTTAGGAACACCCAGAGCTTACAGTCCAGCAATGACTTCTTGGGACTTTTCCAAATATACGGTATACGGTATACATCGCTCTATGCACTCGCAAAAACAGTATACAATATTAGTGGAGAAAAAATACATGGTTGAAGCACACATAATAGCGATCATAGCTGTTGCAGTGTCAAACGTTCTTAGTAAAACAGTATTTCTATACACCCGCAACATTGACATTTGATGTAACTTTTCCTACTTACAAGAAAGGCCCGAGGCTTGATGCACTGAGCTTATAATTTGTGAGAGTTTGTAGCTATTTTTCTGCCAGATTCGTTGAGTAAAAGCAGACAACAACGAGCTAGCCAGAGCAATGGGTGGCGATTTTAGGGTCTAAAACTCTGAGCTGGATCATGATCTTGAATGACAGTTCAAAGTAAGAACTTCATACACAACTTGAAAACTACAATATATACAAAAAAACTCGGTAGCCTATCTAATACTACTAAGGGGGCGAGGGACAGATTTTTCTGGAGCTGATGACCTTGAATAGTAGCGCAACTTTGGGTAGATCTAAGGTCATTTGAGTTCAAACATTTTGGACAAGCAAATGATGGATACATTAAGTATCAGACATGAAAAATTTTTAAATGATAGTGGGGTAGTTGGTCATTTTGCACAGTTGGTTCTCGAGTAATCGGCAACTCGGATAGTCAAAGGTCGAAGGTCAGTTGCATTCAAAAAATGTTAAGGATTGGACAACCAAAACCAAAAATCGTGGTTTTAGAGAGTAGACTAGTCAGTGAGTGAGAAGTACAAGGTCACTGGTCAATACAGCGTGGTCATGGGACCGCAATTTACTACACCAAAAAATGTAGTTACGTATGACCCTCACACAACTAAATAAATGAAACATCAAAATTGTGACCACAACAATCAATTGTCACAACACAGTTATAACCTGAAAAGTTTAAGAAACTGGGCAACCAAACTTACGTAATGTACAAGGTGACAGGCAGAGCAGGTTTTTCATTTTAGTGGGGTACCTCACCGTACCTGAGGAATCTGGGATCTGGAATCTTCAACTATGAACCACATGCTCAAGGTAGCTCAACAAATGTTAAGCATTTTAGTCTACCGTATTTATGCAGGGGCTTAGTACACAGGTCAATATAGATGCAGTAGTAATCTCACTAAAAGTTACAATGCTGACAGCATTGTTTATGTTAAGGAGTTTTATAGTAAGCTGCACAGATACTGTGTGTTGTTTTAGGATGCATTAGTCCAATTTTGTCTACAGTCGAATAACAGTGTACACATTTTTTCAAGTAGTTAGGCCTACCACAAAAACAACAAAATCAAACAACTATAAACAATTCTACAGTACTGTATGCAGGACAAAAATTCAAGTTTTCTGTATGTTTCTAATTTTTATTTTCAGGGTTCAGGTTGAACAGTTGCTAATTTTTTAAAGCTTTAGTTATAACATTTCCATAAATTATTACATGAAAGAGCACTTGGGTCTTTTCTAATGGCGCTTGTGTCGAAACGATTGTTTGTACATAAAGGAAGACAAGATGATTTTTCATATACTACCCGATTTTTAAGTGTGACAAAAAGTATTTTAACACAATTAATAATGCAAAAGCATTTCTGATAATTAAATAATAGATTAAAAAGTTAATCAATGGCGAACGAGTCCAACTATTGATGACATCACAAACTAACAATTTTCAATGGTAAAAATATTTCACGAGCATGTTGCACGTGTTTGCAAAAGCAAAAATTGAAGTACAGTGCAACTGTAAGATATTCAGTGTGTTGTACTAAAACTAGGCCAATTTTTAGGAAAAACTTCAAATTTTATATTTACTGCTGTGTTCAGCACAAACGAACACATCTGAACTGAGAGGTACAGCACCTGTTTTTTGTGCAATGTGTTTCCGAAATGCAGGCGCTAGAGCCCGTCTAATTAGCGAACAGCAAAATGCATGTAACAGAGAAGAACTAGTGAGGCGAAATTGTGTTTGTATGGTAATAATTCTTGCACGTAAGTCATTTTTGAAAAAATAGTATGTTTACTTCCAATATTTTAAAGAGTAGATTGTTTTGACCTACAGTTTAAGATTGGGTCTAGTTTTGCTTTAATAAACAACACATAAAAATATATTTCTGAACACCTTTTGCAAATTGTCTTTCTCTGAAATGCTTACAACCTTACACTTGGAGAGCACTATGTTTTCTAACTGCACTTGACAAATTCTGCAAACATAATAAATTATTTATATTGTAAAACATGTGCTTAAACAGGTATAAAGGTTCAACAAAGATAGTGGTATGTTAAACATTAACTGATACAAATAATTACTATGGCAGTAATTACACAGGTAACTACGTAAGCATCAATTAATCGGCAAGAGCAAGTAAATTATGCTTAATATATTATATGCCTACAGATTATATATAGGACTGCATAATTGTAGTACAAATACAATCACGTATGATACTGTCTATCCACATTATTAGTTACACTAATTCAACTTATTCACAGAATCAAATTTTAACAAATCATAGCCTAATATACGCCGCTCTCTGAATCGGAATAACAAAAACAAAAAAAAAAAACGTTGCCGCATATAGAAAGTGTCAAAAATGTAGCACAATTGTAAACAATAAGAACGTGTTACATGTCCAAACAGGAGGTTAAACTAATACGGTCCATCCAAGACTCTATTACATAGTTGTTTTGTGCCTTAACGCGGCGGACCACAGCCGCCATTTTAACTACAAAAACGTGCAGCATGAACAGAAAAAAAATGTTCTGTCAAAACATGAAGCATTCTAAAGCAAAAAGTAAATGAAATAGTTACTTACCAGGCGTAAATCCACTAAGGATCGTTACCGCGAGCACAAGGCTGCAGAAAAAAGTTTTAATCGCCATGTAACCACAAACATTGAAATGCAATCCATTTAAGTGTTTGCACAAAAATATTGCGTACGAATACTGAAGCAACACGCAGGCTGCCAAGCTGTCCTGCTTACCCGTGCTAGTGCTAGAGGCTGCTGCTGGTGTTTTCTCACGCAGCTGCACGGTTAACAGCGCCATCTATCAGTTAATATGCATACTTTTGACGACAGCTGTTGATTGTTGCTGGTGCTCCGCCACTGAAGCAAGCGATCGAAGAAGGGCTAAAAAGCAAGCATTAAACATTTTAAAACAAGTAAGTGAACACTGAGCAAACCATCGACTGGACAAGAAAACAAGTAATCAACCAAATAAATGCAATTAAATTAACAATCTCTGATTGTTTTGCATTACAAAAATGAAGAAAAAAGAATCAAGGATTAGGAACATAATTTGCTTTGCTTCTGTTTATCCCTTGTCTTTTGGAGCGATCATAGAATTCAGAGGTCAAATTATTACAAAATGTACACTCGACACATTATGACTTTTGCTGCCTTAAATTCCTTATCGGCGTTTGCTTAAACTTGGATGTATTTAACTTTGTTTTCTCCTTTCTTTTCTCTTTTGTATGTAATCTTTTTAGAGCACATTTTCATTCGGTTTAGCAATGTCGCTATAGGTTGCAAATGCTTAGCGACATCCGTTTACTGAACAGTAATACTAAAGGAAAATTTAAAGAAAATCTGTGATGACACTCTGCATGGTATCGACAAGTTTACTTCCTTTCTTTGACTGATCCATGCCCGAGTAACTTGTCCAGCTACCTAACATTATTTTTAAGAATACCTAACGAAAATCATCTTTATTTGTTTTGGCTCAACTTTTTAGGAATGCCTCTGAATTTTAGCTATAATAAGCCTATAATATAAGCTCGAAACCGCGTGCTGTTTGAAGATGACGGCCAAAACAATTAAAGGTACTCCCCTTTCCAATGTATTTTCCCCCGCGCATCCTGTTACATGTTGATAGGCAGGCCTTACTTTGATTATCACTGTGATTTTTATAATGCACATAATCTTCGACGAAAACATTATGGAATTGATAATGTATATAATTCTGCTTCAAATTAGCGCTGCTGTGATCGTTCATGCTACTCCTCAAACGGACGAACCTGCTCTTGTTAAAACGATAGGTGAGTAACGTACTTAATACCTGTGTATATAGCAGATAGAGAAGAGCTATCTTTAACGGATTAAACGTGTATTTACCTAAAATAGAATACATTAGATAATTATGGCACCTTATATTTGTATACTCAATACTCATTTATAAACCGTCATTTGTATACGTACAGATCATATGGTTAGATATAGGCACATGATGGGTTCATATAGCTTAAATTAGATGCATAGTGTTTTATAATATTCATTTATGCGCTGGAAGAATTAAAGATAAAATAAAGTTACATAAATAGGTCAAAATAAATAAATAAATAAAATACAACCAGCTTTCACGTTTTGCTGTTTAGTTTCAACATATACCTCCAAAAACATGAACTGCAAATTACTACCATTCGTTCCCCTCACTTTGTACTTTTTTGTCCTTCTATGGCTAAATTATTTTTCAGGTAACGTAACAGAAGAACCCAAATTTGAAAAATTAAAGATGTCGCACGGCATGCGGCGGGGACGTCGAACACCAGCAATGTCGTTGCTGCCACCCACAACTCCTCCAAGTCCTCGCTTCGCGGCAGTACCAGCACTCAATGTTACCCGAGTGACTCCTCCGCCACCACCACCAGGTAAACAAATAATCTGGAATTTGCTTTGTGGTTTGATTATGTAGTTGTCTTAACTGTCTGTCCGACTATCGCAGCTTTTTCTCAGCTCTGGGAGTAATCTAGGAAGTTGGTGCCTTGCACAGTGATAGGGCATGACTCTAGTTCGAATAAATTTTGGGCTCAATCG
This sequence comes from Tubiluchus corallicola, assembly GCA_030141605.1. NCBI lineage: Eukaryota > Metazoa > Priapulida > Priapulimorpha > Priapulimorphida > Tubiluchidae > Tubiluchus > Tubiluchus corallicola. The sequence continues at coordinate 441,497 of JAQGDQ010000124.1, forward strand.
GCACAGATTTGAATTTTTACAACTTTCTGAAGAATCGCGTGTAATATGCCGACTGTTGAGTGTACGCGATGGATAAACTCCAGTGATAGCAAAATGATTTATGATTCATTAGCCAACCATTTGCAGGGCATCAGATCATAAGAATCTGTAATTTAATTACTGTAAATTATGCTACCCCTAGGAGCGTATCAAGACTTCACGACGACCTAGGCTACTAGATCTGTCCCGCCCATCTCTATTGTGAATTTATGATTATTTATGTATTGATCTCGTCAAACAATTATTTGTGGTGTGTTAGTAATACTATTAGTCTTGTTTCTACATTATAATTGCTAATTACGTGTATATGAACAGCACTTATATAAAAGCAGGCTGGATAACTTTTTGTTGTGTAGTACATTGTACTTGTTCGTTATATGGCATTTATATAATAACCGGACTCAGTAACTGCCTGTGGTGTGTCATACAATGCTTGCTTTACATCAATATGAACGGATACACATATTGCGAGAAGAATAAGAATTTTTTTAAAATCGGACGCCTAAAATGTGGCGGCCCTCAAACTTTGGCGCCCTAGCCTATACATTAGTTAGCCCATTGGTTAATACGGCAATGGCTACTCCCTCCGCTAAGACGCCAGCTCTTGTGTTTTTACAAGATTACAATCCGTGTTCAATGCAAAAAATAATTTTTAGTTAAAACAACTTCGAGTACGTATGTTTCTGCATCTATATACATCTAAAATTGAAATTTCAAGTACAAATTGTGATGGCTATACAGAGATTTAGTACAACTGTTGACTTGAATGTGAATATATTTTGAGATAAACGGGAAAATGAAAACAAGTCTCCACGGCAGATTCGGGAATTAATGTTGAAAATTTGGAACAAATTTCTTGGTATTTTGTTTTCTACTGGCTTATGGGCATCCTTATTTAAAGTTTTATACCCATAAAGATTGCATATTAACTTACGTTTAAAGTTCGTCCATTAAAAATTAGCTTTCCAGTTCTGTATCGAATCGAAATTTAACCTCATCTACTTACCGGATACTCTATATGGTGGTACAGTAGTTGCTTTTCCACAGAATTATAGTATGATTTTAAGTGCTAATACTGAAAAAACTTTTTGGTTGTCTCAAAGTATGTTGATTTCATTGAGGCAACTAATCCCTCTTCTGAGGGTTCTCTATTTGCTGGTACTGGTTAAAATTTAGGATATTTTATAAATAAATATTCCATAATTGTTAAATAGTCACAGCTATTTGTGCGCAAGGAAACAAAAATTCCGTGCTCGAAAAGAGAAATCTGCATTTTCCGAAAATCTTGCGCGTGATTTTGTCTTTAAGTAGAACAGCACAGTAACAAGTGAAAACGGTCTCACGGACTTTGCTTCATAAAATCATTCTTTTTTGCTCGTAGATGGCAGCACCGACAAGTCTATTACTGCATTTTTAAAGCACAAGAAAACCCTCCGCTTACGTAAAGCTTAAAAAATTCATCTTGAAATTTGATACCACTTGCACGCTGCCTTTCTGCATGCAGGGCTTGCGTCGGCAGTAACACTGTATAAAATTTGTAAATTGAAACACCGGCGATGACCGTTAGTGCCTAATGGTCATCGCCGATGTTTAAATTTACAAGTTTTATTTTACAAATTTACAACCATTTTATTGGTAGATTGTTTGAAACAAGTTTAGATAACATTGCCTGAAGTTTTAAAAAATGATAAGAGCATTCGTAGCGCACACGTCGCTAACTGAGTAAAATTTTAAATTACTGCATCTTGTCAATAATACGTTTTTGGGTAGAGAGTGGTGCACCCTGGAGGGTGAGCCAGCGACATTTTACCAATTGGCACGAACATTTTAAATTATTATTTCTAGGTACATAAGTCTTTCCAGCAGATAAGCAAAACGCAAAGTAATATAAATTTGTAAGGAAAGTTTTTTGGGACATTAGCACTGCCTTTTCTGCCCCTAATTTACGTTTGCGTAGGTGATGTAATGTAATGGCGCTGTCGGAACAGTATTGCCGGAGATTTAAAGCGAAAACAAACAAAAATTCTGTTTAACGCGAGTACGATATATGCATAAAATTGCTATAAAGTAATATAATTTTTAAGACGATTTTTCTGAAACCTACTTCAGGCATCCCCTTTCCTGTTCTTTAACGATTTCTCCTATTCCTTTTTACGGAGTTTCACATATACCAATAAAAAGCAAAGGTCTACAGTAGAACATTAAAAATTCTATTCTGTTATTCATCATGTATGAATCCTTATAAAACTGTTTAACCGAACATATCTATCATAATTATATGAAAAATGCCTTTTATTTCTCTTCAGGTTGTTACATGGGTGACCTTCAAGAAAACACACACATAGACAAATTCAACCAAAATAATGTCCTGAAATTGCAGACTGCCGTGTTTCCATCAACATGCGTTAGGATGACGAAAATTTGTCAGTGTGACAGCGTAGTGACATTTGCTTGTGGAAGAGGAACTACCCTAGTAGGGAAACCCACGGCTACCTGCAGGTGTATTGATGGCCGCGTACTATGGTCAGAGAAGCCCGATTGCCGTAAGTTTTTCAATAAAGTCCGTTGAAAGCGTTGAGTAATATGCGCAAAATGGAGGCATAAAACATTATGTTTTTCTTTGCCATTTTTTGGCCTCTTTCTGTTCTCTAAAGCTTCAGTAGGTTTACCGTTCAACATGGTAAAGTCGATTTAAGTGTAAGGTCTTAGTAAGATAACGAAGACATCTTTGACTTGCTCATGTGTCTGACAAATATCACCTGAAAGTAAACCAGAATGGACGTCAAACGAACAATTGTTACGAATTATTGCACAAGTACAAGATGTAATGCATTGTGAGTTCATTGGGTTAGTTATGTAAATAACATGCTAAGTAGTGTCGGTTAGTAATTGGAAAATATACACATTTTCATATAAGGACCTATGCATGATATTTATTTTGATTTTTACTGGGTGCTAATTGTCTAAAAAGAGAAATCGCTTTTGCTTTCTGTAAGAACTTGTACAACAAGGATCTTGTACAAAAAGAAAATGATAAAAACATCAGAATGTAGGCTAGATGTTAATTCAAAGATTTTCGCCTTCTGAATTGTATGCCTGTATAGCGTCTGCTCTTCTTTGATTATAGCTTATACTTTCCGTTTCTTGACCTCTTTATCTGATCATTTGGCCTAATCTCAAGACATTTCTAATATTGTTGTTATGTCAATACGTAGTTCTATAAAGTAATTTTAGAATTCATTTGTTCTATACTGTACTATAATCTGTTTCTTTAGGTGGTTGCCATAGAATAGAGCAAGACCATTCTCAAGACACGAGAAAGTTTAACTATAACAACAGCGCATGTGATCAGCACCATTGCGAGTGTAATACGAATGTGTCAGTTACCTGCGAGCACTCTGGTCACTATCTGAGTGGTAGCTCGCACATGATGTGCCGTTGTTTCGGACAAACTGACTCATTTTGGGAATATTCGGCCGGGTCCGAGCCCAGATGCAGTAAGAAAGTTTATTGTTTCTGTTATTTTTGTAAACCTAGAACAAAAGAACGGACGTAGCGCGTGTAATAATTCTTGTAAACTGTCTTGTCGGTCCAACAGTAAAATTGTATTTGGTCCAACAGTAAAATGGTGTTTTTTATATGCGTATTTGCTCCAGCGCTGCTATTGTAAAAACAGTTTTCTATAATGCAGGCCAATAAAAAAACTTATTTCACTAATACAAAATTTCAACGTATCATAACCAGAGTAAAGTGTTGTAATATACACTTTCAGTGTTTAAATTTAAATGACCTGGCACAAAGTCTTTAACAGATCTAAATAAATTAATGTGTTACCCTTCAAATTTAATGTGCTGTAATTCTGACCCAAAGTCAAGGAGACGCTTTCTCAGCAACGAGCTCAGTCTGTTGTTTGCACAGCTTAATTTGCGCAGCCGTTACGTTGTTAGGTACCTTGTAGTGATGTTTAACATTTTTATATGAATTTCACCTATGAAAATCCAGCTACAGTAATGTGTTGAGAGTGCATTACTGGATATAAGTGGCGTTTGCGTAACATGCGGATGCGTTTGGGGGGAGGGGGGGGGGGGGTGCGGAATAGATAAAATCGGTTTACATTGTTTTCGATGCAGCCGTTTGTGCAGCCCGCGTGTTCTTTATTCTTTTTCTACAGCTATTTTTCCGCAGGCTATTCCGCACTGGGAAACGCATCCGCATCCGCATACTAAACAGCCGCTTTACCGGGATTCCAGTAATGCTGCTCTCCACGTAACGTGGCATTTTTACTTAAAACCCTTAGGCGTTGTAATCCAAAGTACGTTAATGACTATTGTAACAGAAATACTGAATAACTAAGTTTATAATTAAATTGATAATTTTGGAGTAGTATACTTGTAAATTAATTGTTTATATTTTATTGACAAACTACCCAGTTAGTTAAGAAAATAGTTTCATTGTGGTCGTTATAACATCTTTTTAAGTACAAATGTGGTTTATTAATAACTTTTCCTCATCGCTTTCTCATTTTTACAAATAAGTGTTATGTTCTCTAGTCCATTATGTTAGTTAGGCATATTTGCATCTAACTCATGAATGTGTGCCTATTTATGTACCTTTTAAATTGCGTTGCCTTTCACTGAAATTTTGTACTTTCAAATTTCTGAACATAGGTGCCTTACAATTACAAAATACTGCGTGACTAGAACAATCTATTTCTAATGTATATGTATTCGCTTTAGTTGAAAAAGAACAACAGCCGACAAATCAACCAGGTCATGAACATAAATCTGACGACAAGGACTCTGACAGTGGAGGTACGTTCTGAAAATGGTGCTAGTAAACTAACAACAGTATGAAATGGCAACTAGTGAAGCAAGCATTGAAAAATGCACAACTGGCAAAGTGTGCAGTAGTAAAGAACACAGCTGGTAAACTGTGCACTAGTAATGGACACAGCTGGTAAACTGTGCACTAGTAATGGACACAGCTGGTAAACTGTGCACTAGTAATGGACACAGCTGGTAAACTGTGCACTAGTAATGGACACAGCTGGTAAACTGTGCACTAGTAATGGACACAGCTGGTAAACTGTGCACTAGTAATGGACACAGCTGGTAAACTGTGCACTAGTAATGGACACAGCTGGTAAACTGTGCACTAGTAATGGACACAGCTGGTAAACTGTGCACTAGTAATGGACACATCTGGTAAACTGTGCACTAGTAATGGACATAGCTGGTAAACTGTGTACTAGTAATGAACACAGCTGGTAAACTGTGTACTAGTAATGGACACAACTGGCAAAGTGTGTACTAGTAAAGAACACAGCTGGTAAACTGTGTACTAGTAAAGAACACAGCTAGTAAACTGTGTACTAGTAAAGAACACAGCTGGTAAACGGTGTACTAGTAATGAACACAACTGGTAAACTGTGTACTAGTAAAGAACACAGCTGGTAAACTGTGTACTAGTAAAGGACACAGCTGGTAAACTGTGTACTAGTAATGAACACAGCTGGTAAACTGTGTACTAGTAATGGACACAGCTGGTAAACTGTGTACTAGTAATGGACACAGCTGGTAAACCGTGCACTAGTAATGGACACAGCTGGAAACCGTGCACTAGTAATGAACACAGCTGGTAAACTGTGCACTAGTAAAGAACACAGCTGGAAATTGTGTACTAGTAATGAACACAGCTGGTAAACTGTGCACTAGTAATGAACACAGCTGGTAAACTGTGACTAGTAATGAACACACTGGAAACTGTGCACTAGTAATGACACACTGGAAACTGTGCACTAGTAAAACACAGCTGGTAAACACAAAAACACACAAACACAAAACACACAAATGTGCACTAGTAAAGAACACAGCTAGTAAACTGTGTACTAGTAAAGAACACAGCTGGTAAACGGTCTACTAGTAATGAACACAACTGGTAAACTGTGTACTAGTAAAGAACACAGCTGGTAAACTGTGTACTAGTAAAGGACACAGCTGGTAAACTGTGTACTAGTAATGAACACAGCTGGTAAACTGTGTACTAGTAATGGACACAGCTGGTAAACTGTGTACTAGTAAAGAACACAGCTGGTAAACTGTGTACTAGTAATGAACACAGCTGGTAAACTGTGCACTAGTAATGGACACAACTGGTAAACTGTGCACTAGTAATGGACACAGCTGGTAAACTGTGTACTAGTAATGGACACAGCTGGTAAACTGTGCACTAGTAATGGACACAGCTGGAAACCGTGCACTAGTAATGGACACAGCTGGAAACCGTGCACTAGTAATGAACACAGCTGGTAAACTGTGCACTAGTAAAGAACACAGCTGGAAACTGTGTACTAGTAATGAACACAGCTGGTAAACTGTGCACTAGTAATGAACACAGCTGGTAAACTGTGTACTAGTAATGAACACAGCTGGTAAACTGTGCACTAGTAATGAACACAGCTGGTAAACTGTGCACTAGTAAATAACACAGCTGGTAAACTGTGTACTAGTAATGAACACAACTGGTAAACTGTGTACTAGTAATGAACACAGCTGGTAAACTGTGCACTAGTAAATAACACAGCTGGTAAACTGTGCACTAGTAATGAACACAACTGGTAAACTGTGTACTAGTAATGAACACAGCTGGTAAACTGTGCACTAGTAATGGACACAGCTGGTAAACTGTGCACTAGTAATGGACACAGCTGGTAAACTGTGCACTAGTAATGAACACAGCTGGTAAACTGTGTACTAGTAATGAACACAGCTGGTAAACTGTGCACTAGTAAATAACACAGCTGGTAAACTGTGTACTAGTAATGAACACAGCTGGTAAACTGTGTACTAGTAATGGACACAGCTGGTAAACTGTGCACTAGTAAATAACACAGCTGGTAAACTGTGTACTAGTAATGAACACAGCTGGTAAACTGTGCACTAGTAATGGACACAGCTGGTAAACTGTGTACTAGTAATGAACACAGCTGGTAAACTGTGTACTAGTAATGGACACAACTGGCAAAGTGTGCACTAGTAATGGACACAGCTGGTAAACTGTGTACTAGTAATGAACACAGCTGGTAAACTGTGTACTAGTAATGGACACAACTGGCAAAGTGTGCACTAGTAATGAACACAGCTGGTAAACTGTGTACTAGTAATGAACACAGCTGGTAAACTGTGCACTAGTAATGGACACAACTGGTAAACTGTGCACTAGTAATGGACACAGCTGGTAAACTGTGCACTAGTAATGGACACAGCTGGTAAACTGTGCACTAGTAATGGACACAGCTGGTAAACTGTGCACTAGTAATGGACACAGCTGGTAAACTGTGCACTAGTAATGGACACAGCTGGTAAACTGTGCACTAGTAATGGACACAGCTGGTAAACTGTGCACTAGTAATGGACACAGCTGGTAAACTGTGTACTAGTAATGAACACAGCTGGTAAACTGTGTACTAGTAATGGACACAGCTGGTAAACTGTGCACTAGTAATGGACACAGCTGGTATACTGTGTACTAGTAATGAACACAGCTGGTAAACTGTGCACTAGTGATGGACACAGCTGGTAAACTGTGTACTAGTAAATAACACAGCTGGTAAACTGTGCACTAGTAAAGGACACAACTGGTAAACCGTGCACTATTAAAAACAATAACTGGTAAACTGTGTACTACTAAAGAATACAGTTGACGAAGTGTGCACTGGTAAAGAATTCAGCTGGCAAAATGTGCACTAGTAAAGACAGCATCTGGCAAGTGTGGACTAGTAAGGCAGACAACACCAGAGTGTGCACTGTTAAGGTGAACAGCTGGTGAAGTACAAACATGGGTAATGGACAGATTGTGAAGTTAGCAGGTCTCCATTCATTTTGTCAGTTGACAGTTCGCCAGGGGTACGGCTAGCGAACGATACAATTTGCCAGTAGAACACTTCGTCAGTGGTACAATTCGCCAGTTGTACACTTCACCAGTGGCACAGTTCGCCAGTGACACACTTCATCAGTAGTACCTTTCGGCAGTAAACATTTTCTGTTTTTATATTTTACAAAATATTTCATTCGCTAGTGATGCAGTTCGCCAGTGGCATGTACTGGTCACCAGTGGTACACACCCCCAGTGGTACATTTGGGCAGTGTATCCACTGGTGAACTATACCACTGGCGAATTGAGTTACAGTCAAGTTAGCAAGACTGGAAAAAGCTGGAAAAAGAATACACACATTAATGCTACACGTGGCAATCTAGGCCAACAAAACAATAGCATTCATTTAATTCTTATAGAACTTTTTAAAGATTAATTTTTTGCAGGTGATACTCTATTAATTGCTGTCATTCTTGGAGTATTAGCGTTGATCATCATCATCGCCGTCGTTATCGTGGTCTGCGTTGTTTACAAAAGAGCGTAAGTTGCATAAATTTTGTAATTCTGCTTGCAGTTACCTGCAGCCTTGTAGCTTGTTTGTCCTGTAATTTTCCAGATTACTGCTTATGGTTTTCTTCATCAGGAACTTGGTGTGTACGCCTAATTTGGTACAGTATACGACAATACAGTATATTCATAATTCATTTATTGATATCATAAAATGATGTAGAACTTTACGAATTAATAATATTAAAAAAGAATTATGAATATACAAAATTAATTTATTAATATTAATTTTTTTAAATAGATTAGGCTCTGTATGTACGAACATAAATATTAATATGACTGACGGATTTACAGATAGTAAATCACCTTTTTCGTCTTCAAAACATCTCTTTTGCTAGTTATAAAGCAGAATTTAATTTGTAAAGAAAAAACTGAACCGTCATTCACAAACTCGCTCACTCATATTTATATTCAACATTAAAAATAATTTGTGAATTTTCAGATTTACTGCTCTTTAAATTTCTTTTATGTTAAGTTACTAATGAAATATATTGTTCACTTTTGATATGGGTTGAGTTAACTTTTCTTAGAAAACTGAACGCGTCAGTAATGAGGTCTGAGCCAGTGTATGCCACAGTAGACGAAAGTGCTTACTCTTCCGCATCTGAAATTGGAAATATTAGCATTACGAAGTCGCTCTATCCTAGACAAGTCAGTGAGCAATCACTTAGGTAAACAATATTAATTCTAGAATTTTTCTCATTCATAATGTAAGTTAAAATTGTTACTTTAGTATCAGTAGTAACTGTTTTAGTTGTAATTTTAGCTAAGACAGCATTTATGCTGTTAGATCATTTACATTATTGTATTTCAAGCTAGCAAACATTCAACATTGCCGATTAAGATAATTATTATATTGTTATTATCAGCGCATAAAAAATCACATATGATGCTAACACTTAAGCACAAAAGGAAAGTTATTTTGGAATTTATCTTTACACTGATGACAGATTGGATGAATCAGATATAGTAGCCCAAAAACACAAAATATAACTGCCAGATCTATTTGCTTGATCTAACTGCCACATCCATTTTCTTGGTAGCTTAAGTTGCCAACTCTAACTGCCAGATCCATTTTCCTGGTAGCTTTAGCTGCCAACTCTAACTGCCAGATCCATTTTCCCGGTAGATTTAGCTGCCAACTCTAACTGCCAGATCCATTTTCCTGGTAGATTTAGCTGCCAACTCTAACTGCCAGATACATTTTCCTGGTAGCTTAAGTTGCCAACTCTAACTGCCAGATCCATTTTCCTGGTAGATTTAGCTGCCAACTCTAACTGCCAGATCCATTTTCCTGGTAGCTTAAGTTGCCAACTCTAACTGCCAGATCCATTTTCGTATTAGATTTAGTTGCCAGATGAAACCTGCCAGGAATAGCTGCCAGACCTGTCTGCCGTGTTTAACTGTCTCTCACCCTTGCATTGTCTGTGTCTGATTCACCATGTTGCCTGTCTGTTTAATATTAAGCAGTAATTAGTACTAAATTTGTGCGTCAATGCAAAGCAATATTCTACTATTCTTTGTCTTCAAGGTACGTGACGGGTCCTAAAGGATTTTTTCCTGGAGTACATTCCAGTGATGCCAACCCTCCTCCGGCTTATTACACACTAGAAGATGGGGTGCTGCCTCAAAGGGCGATGCCGCCTGTTGCAGAGGAAAGTGATGGAAAAGCTGCTGAATCAGATTACACAGTAATGAGCAGTATTTTGTAAGCAGAAAGTGGACAGTGGATAGAGGAAAATCGAGAAGTGCTCATTTAAATGGACTGATTTGTAAAGAAAATTCTTAGATTTTTATTTGCACTAATACATCCCAGAACGGGACAACTACTACTTGTTTGGGTTGTTGTTCTTGTGGACAGATCACTTTGAAGTGGATAGTCGTTTTCTACTGTTATTTAATATTGTTTTTTTTCGATCCGATACCTACACATATTTAACCTCAAGCACTGATTCGATACACTCCAATACTGCAAAAATACAGTATACCGAGATTGGCGTCTAGCACTTGGTTGCATTGTTTTTGTTGTAGCAGTAGTAGTAGTAGTTGTTGTTGCTGTTGTTGTTGTTGTTGTTGTCGTTCTTATGGACAGTTTGCTTTGTAGTCACGGTTCACGGTTTCATCGTTTATTTGGTTCACGTTGCAGACTGCATTCTGGGATATTATACATTACTTGGGCTTATTTTTAAGGGACAATTGACGCACATGATTATGTAGCATTAGCGTCAATTTTATTATAGTAGCTAAAGCCTGAAATTGTACTTGTTTAATTATTTTTGTTCTCAGCTATATTCTATAAACAGAAATGACATATAATGTTATTTTTTGTATTAAGGTCATAGAGTTTTATTAAACGGTGCTAAGTCTCAATATGTGCTTTTGTCTTTAAGCATGATCACATGATCACAAACGTTATTTACCTTCCAAACTTCGTTATTAGAGGAAAAGCACAACAAGATGGAAATTTTTGTCAACTTATTTTAATTTCATATGGCTATTTCGGTTAACAATGCAAAAGTGCTAGCATTTTTAATCAACCACAGAGGGTATTGTCGACATGCAGAAAGCTAGACATTTGGAGTGGACAGTAATAATAACAATAATTTCGTTTAGGACGTAATTTTTAAGTCTTCGGTTTGACTCGATCGAGAATTGAACCTAAGACCTCCCGGGTGGTAAGCAGTACGCTACCATTGAGGTACGCCAATCTGTGTAGTATCTAATAATACATATAATGTATACCCAGAAGAGCTAACCAGTTTTTAATAGGACATCGCTAAATTTTTCCAGAATGACCATCAAATCGTAATAACCCATTTCCTTTGCTATCCAGGATAAAGGAAACCGTCTACAGTAAAGGAATTAAGGTGAAATCTGCAATGAAACCTGGGGGGGGGGGGAAGTCGGCATCTAGTTTTATTACATGCCTAGATCTTGTTAGCCCTTTAATTTCTATCCCAGTGTACCCCAAAGCGGTCTGATGTGCCAGACTTTTTTTAGAGCAGCCTAGCTAATGTCGTTTGTAGAGGCACTCAGGTAAAAACATCTAAAAGAAAAGTCCGGCACTACCTGGTCATATAAACCTGAAATTAATTTACTTAGTGCAAAAATAGATTCGAAGCAACAGAAGATTGCAGCAGTTTAACAAAAATATGACATTTGTCCAATAATCGATCGTTTAATCCGTTTCTAATTTGTAGCAAAAATAAGTAGATTATTGCATTGTTTAGCAGGAGAAAGATAATTGAATCCAAATTAGCAAAACTTACAAATTTTGCGAGTAAAATGGCATCCTGGATAACAAAAAATTAGGATGAAACAACGGCAAAGAGAGACAACTATAATCGTACATGTGTAAATATTGTCAGTACGAACAAGTAAATTAGGTCAGATAAGTCAGGTGACTATACCTAAAGTTGGATTCTGATTTCTGATTGCCTGTAATGCAACAAATTTAAAAATTTTAAACGAGAAAAACTTCGAAAATGTTCACTAGGTGGCGTTAGCACCCATGTCGATAATGTATGATAGCCTAAGCCTATACTAAGCCTATAAAGTAGGGTCGCAAAGAGAGTGCTCCTCTCATATGATCATGAAAGATGAATTTCATGAACTTATCATGAAAGATGAATTTCATCCAGGTAATCAATACTTTGAAATGTTCCCCTCTGGTCGTAGATTCCGCTCAATTAACGCTAAAACCACAAGAACTTTAAATTCTTTCTGTCCCGTTGCAATTCGCACCATAAACAGTAAATTTCGGTAAATCTCCAATATTAATTCTCTATGTCAGTGTACAACTGATTGAATTATTTGTGTTAATCTCCTTGTTGTTTGCATCAGTTATTGTAGTACGTAAAACCACATAAATTTCATTGTATGCATTATGCTATAATGACAATAAATTGCTTACTTGCTTACTTACTTACTTACTTGCTTGCTTACTCACCTAATTACTTACTTACTTACTTAATTATTTACTTACTTACTTACTTACTTACTTACTTACTTACTTGCTTGCTTACTCACCTAATTACTTACTTACTTACTTACTTACTTACTTACTTACTTACTTACTTACTTCCTTCCTTCCTTCCTTACTTACTTCCTTACTTACTTCCTTACTTACTTCCTTACTTACTTCCTTACTTACTTCCTTACTTACTTCCTTACTTCCTTACTTACTTCCTTACTTACTTACTTCCTTACTTACTTCCTTACTTACTTACTTCCTTACTTACTTACTTCCTTACTTCCTTCCTTCCTTCCTTCCTTCCTTCCTTCCTTCCTTCCTTCCTTCCTTCCTTCCTTCCTTCCTTCCTTACCTACCTACCTACCTACCTACCTACTTACTTTGCCCTTGCCTTGCCCTTGCCCTTGCCCCCTTGCCCTTGCCTACTTACCCCCTTGCCTGCCTTACCTTACCTCCTTGCCTTGCCTTACTTGCTTGCCTTCCTGCTTGCCTTGCCCTTACCTTTACTTGCCTTGCCTTACCTTGCTCACTTACTTACTTACTTTACTTACTTACTTACTTACTTACTTACTGAGAGCCACTTGAATGTACGGCTGGTACGCGTTTCTAATATTCTGTTAATTGGAGTAGTTGGACTTAACTTTGAATAAGTTACAAGATCCAATGCAAGGATAATGGAAAGACGTAGTAAAAATCACTCAATATACTTATCTAATATGACAGGCCATGCAACTGCATGCAGCAACTTCATATTTTACTCCGACCTTTACAGTGACTTCATTTTGAGGCTGTTGCTGTAAAACTGCTCGCATTATTTTGCACGCGCTAAACAAGGCGCAGTCGAAACTGTTTCACTTTCCCAAGTAGAAAACGTTTCCTGTAATCTGCCTATATTTTATTGTGACTAGACATTTTACTGTTCACTTCAATCAGGTTTGCAGGGTGTTTTGGAATTTTGAATTGAGGTTTTAGTGTTAGAGTTTGCCGTTAGACAAGTTCTGTTTAGACAAAGGTAAAATCTATAATGCCTGGCTTCACAAGTGTGAAAAGTTAAAAGCCTAATTTTTAATAGTTATCAGGAATATAATGGATACTTTTGTGGGTATTTTGCTTTACTATGCGACTCGTACAGCGGTCCGCCCGAATCTCTGAAGCTGTCTCTTCTCTAAATCTACTGCCCGGAGTTTCGTTTCCGGTTGACTGAAGCCAAAGCTTACAGTATATCATATAATAAATGGCCCAGATTCACGGCAGAAATTACTTGGGAGCCATAAAAACAATTCGCCGATATTATAGCTATTTTATGCAAGTAACGTGACACATAGGCCTATGGCGAAAAGAGTGTAATACGTACTACTGATCTTACTACTTTTACTATTATTATTATTATTAACATCATTTTATTTCGAATATACTTTACATAAATAATTCATAAAAAAGTGTCATCAGTCAAGATTATCTACACCATTAGTAATAACGATTAAGATTATTATTAGTATTATTATTAATGTTACTATCATTATTTACTATTACTATTACCATTACCATTACCATTAGCATTATCATTAATATTAGTATTACTATTACTGTCACTGTTACTGTTACTGTTACTGTTACTGTTACTGTTACTGTTACTGTTACTGTTACTGTTACTGTTACTGTTACTGTTACTGTTACTGTTACTGTTACTGTTACTGTTACTGTTACTGTTACTGTTACTGTTACTATACCCATCACTATCACTATCAGTATCACTATCACTGTCACTATCACTGTCACTGTCACTGTCACTGTCACTGTCACTGTCACTGTCACTGTCACTGTCACTGTCACTGTCACTGTCACTGTCACTGTCACTGTCACTGTCACTGTCACTGTCACTGTCACTGTCACTGTCACTGTCACTGTCACTGTCACTATCACTATCACTATCACTATCACTATCACTATCACTATCACTATCACTATCACTATCACTATCACTATCACTATCACTATCACTATCACTATCACTATCACTATCACTATCACTATCACTATTACTATTACTATTACTGTTTCTATTACTATTACTATTAGTATTACTATTTTTTAGTAATTTCTTATTGATCTTTGCTTTTGTCATTACCTGAAACATCATCAGCTCAGAACGCTTAATAAATAATATGTGCCTGTAAAGAACTAGCAACGTAACAAGATGATTACGGCAATAGATCGGTTCTTTTTTCATTTGATCTGATGGAACACCTCAATGATGCAAAACTTTAAGGAGTAAAGCTGGCGTTCTGCTACAGTCTATTCTATAAACGAGATAACGCAAGAGAATTGTACAATTTTGTTCATTTGATTAATGTTAATAACAATTTATTTGCTAATGGCAATTATTTCATACCGAACGTATTTTTGTTAATTTGAGTTGTGGTATCTTTCATATCCGATAGAGAAGCATAGGGTTAGTCGCACGCACGCACGCACGCACGCACGTACGCACGTTTTGCTCATATGTAAAACGTACATACTTACATGAGTTTTGTACACATTAAGTGCATGCAGGGTTTCATATGATGCGCTTCCGTCAACTCCTTCAAGTCTTTCAATTAGAACATCATTTGTCATTGTCTTGATCCGTGTTTTTTCATAAAAATTAGAACATGGAGTAACTCCCTAGCTAAAAACTTATTACACGAATTACACGAACATCAAAGAGAACGAAAACGAGACCGGCATCACGGTGAAATAGATCTCTTTATAGAGTTTTTATGCAGACGAATAACCCAAAACGTATACAGAAGAGCCTGAGTTGTTACAGTTAAATAGCGGATGGCAGATCTTAATCAATTCATGCAGATGCCATGTTCACGTATGCTAGATAAAGACGTTATTATATGCCGCTAATATTATATAATTAATAAATAATGGTAAGTTTTTTTATTCCATTTCATTGGAAAACTATTTCGCAAGTCAGTTGGTGGGCTGTAAATAGTAAATACTGAACCCATTGTATTATTCAGTAATGCATTTAGTTAATTATATGTTTTATGTCTTATGTTATGTTATGTATATTTTTTTGCTTATTACGTTTATATTAGCTCTTTTATATTATATATTATCTTTTATATTAGCTCTTTTTCAGCTCAGGTGATACAACTACAGTTGGTTCACTTGCTTGCGAATTACTTTAATGGCTTTAGTTTTAATTAATTAATAGAATTGCGTTTTATACTCGTGAGCATATGAGAAACAGTGCTTATCAGGGTGAAAGATTAAAAGCGTTTTTCTTTAATTATCGTTGCGCTAATTGAGTGATGTATAAACATGTTTTAGCACGTTTAATGAATTTTGCGGCAACTTAGTGTAGTCGGCCGCTCATCGACTCACACATACTTCACACTTTCGATTCAAGCCAATAAAAGTAGTGTTAAGACTTCCCTGACTGAGTGTGCGAAGTAGACTATGTTCGTCCCATTAGATTTAGCAAAAAAATTATTAACTTCAATGATTAAGACATTCGAACTTTACCCGTGAATACAATGTGAAGGGGATAATAGCCTGTCGCTGATTGGTCAAAGCACAAAACATGTGATCAGTTTGGACAGGTTTCTGGTTTAAAATCACGCAAAACTTTCAATATATTGAGAAATCTTCATGGTTCATTATTTTTGGAAAATACGAAACCCACTTGTTAATTAAGCAAGATGAAGTTGATTTAAGGTATTGCGTGTAAATTGCACAATGTTTTCTTACTAAAAGTGACCAACTCCCTGCTTCGTTTCTCCATTATTGTTTATTTTCGGTGAAATATACCATATAAAAAACAAAACCAAACATGCAAAGCTTGCATATTATGCCACAAGTGCCACACAAGAAAATGAATAAGCTTAAGAATTACACACGCATATGTAACGTCTGTGTGGATTTATTGTATATTCTCAAGCAATATTGGAGGTCGTCCTTTCGAAAGTAGAGATGTAAACTTTCGTTACAATATTCCTATGGATACTACTATATCGTGTTTATTTAATTCATTAGGATGGCGAGTGAAAGTGATGTGTTTGACGTGTTTAGATTATTAATCAACCCTCTCAAACGCTTTACATAAGTCGGACGTTAATGTATAAGTAAGTACGTTTACCTGTCTGATATAGACATTAGGTCTGCTTTTCTCATTTGACTGCTCATGAAGATTCTCTCTAAATGTATTTTTAACAATGATGTAACGCTGAATTTTCTTATCCCAGCTACCCGGTCTCTGTCTTTCTGCCTCTCTCTACCATTTTCTCTCTATCTCTCTCTCTCTCTCTCTCTCTCTCTCTCTCTCTCTCTCTCTCTCTCTCTCTCTCTCTCTCTCTCTCTCTCTCTCTCTCTCTCTCTGTCTATCTGTCTGTCTGTCTGTCTTTCTCTCTCTCTCTTTCCCTCTGTCTGTCTGTCATGATGTCACCTCCAGGAGGTATATCGGTTCTAGAATTATTAAGCATGGCATTTGTGCAGCGTTATTTTATCAAGTTTCTGTTTTTAAATTAATTAATTAAAATCAACTGTTATGAATTTTTACTTGTTATTCGACTGTTCGTTCGTTCATTCATTCATTCATTCATTCATTCATTCATTCATTCATTCATTCATTCATTCATTCATTCATTCATTCATTCATTCATTCATTCATTCATTCATTCATTCATTCATTCATTCATCCATTCATTCATTCATCCATTCACTCACTTAGTCACTCAGTCAGTCATTTATTATTCTTTCGTCGTTCGACTCACTTTCCACCTCATAGTTTGTATTTTTCCTATAATTTGCATAGCAACAGTGAGATCAGTGATTCCCAGTGACTGAAAGCCACTGAATACGACAAAACGACTCCACAGCTAACAATCTTAATTATTGCATAATTAGTTAAATTAGTTGCTTTTGTGCTGAACCTTGGGATTTGAGAGCTGGCAGGCGAGGGTTTTTTATGATATTTTTATGGCTTTATGATAGTTTTGTGATTTCTGTTCCCGTGATTATTTGTAGTAAGCAGTTAATGTTCTGTTCATTCGTTCCTTCGTTCGTCCATCCATCCATCCATTCATTCATTCATTCATTCATTCATTCATTCATTCATTCATTCATTCATTCATTCATTCATTCATTCATTCATTCATTCATTCATATTCTTTCCCAACTTCCTCCCGAAATTTTACCTAACAATACAGTTATATAGCAAAAACTGTCATTTTCGAAATGCAGTGCACTTCTGAAAGCAAAATGAATTGTCACTTGATCAGTTAGGTCTATTCATAACTTGACAACAAAGTCTATACAGGATCAAGATTAAAGAAGCCTAAATTCTTTGAAAATAAAACTGTAAAATTGTATTACTGTTTTGAGCGAATTACAGCTACATAACTAAGAAAATTTCGTTCTGTAATCCCGAGCAATTATTGTCAGCATAAAGAGAAACGTAATTTTATAGTGTTCCACTTAAGGGACCGAAGATCCAACGTATAAAATTTTTCCGAGCTTAGATTGCTTTGAAACGCTGCAGTGCAGTTTTGTCTTTGTGTTTTCCAAAAGTAACACGACGGAAATTAGGCTGGTGAAGTGTCGTTTTTACCAATATCATTGTCATATCAAAGCTCTGTAAAATATATTAGAAATTTGCTTATTTTTTAGGATGGCGAGTGAACATGAAATGTTTGACGTGTTTAGATTATTAGAACTTCGCATCAAAGCCTTTTTATAGGCAAAACACTAGCAAAAAGTACACATGAGCATATTTACCTAATTTAGTCACCATTACTGAAAAAAGTGGTCGACGTTAGGTCGATTTTTTTCATTGCACCACTCACAAAGATTCTCTTTAAATGTATTTTGTACAATGTTTGTAACGCTGAAGTTTCTGATTTGTTCTCATCTTCTCCTCTCCTCTCCTCTTCTGTTCTCTTGTCTGTAAACGTCTGAAATAAAACAAATAATAATAATAATAATAATAATAATAATAATAATAATAATAATAATAATAATAATAATAATAATAATAATAATAATAATAATAATAATAATAATAATAATAATAATAATAATAATAATAATAATAATTTCCTTTGCTTTCCTCTCCTCTCCTCTGTTCTCCTGTTCTCTCCTTTCGAATGTTAGTCACTCAAAACGCTTGTGGGCTTAATACACCACAAGCGCTTTGTGAATTTGGTCGCAAAAGTGCCTGTAGAACCTGAAAAACATAAACGAATGAAACAAACGAAATCTTTCTTTTCTGGAGAAGGAAGAGAGAAACAGAGAGAGAGAGAGAGAGAGAGAGAGAGAGAGAGAGAGAGAGAGAGAGAGAGATAGAGAGAAAATGGTAGAGAGAGGCAGAAAGACAGAGAGAGAGAGAGAGAGAGAGAGAGAGAGAGAGAGAGAGAGAGAGAGAGAGAGACAGATAGAGAGAGAGAGAGAGAGAGAGAGAGAGAGAGAGAGAGAGAGAGAGAGAGAGAGAGAGAGAGAGAGAGAGAGAGAGAGAGAGAGAGAGAGAGAGAGAGAGAGAGAGAGAGAGAGAGAGAGAGAGAGAGAGAGAGAGAGAGGAAAAACTAATGATTTGCAAAACTGCTGCTCGCAGCTGAAAACACATTAAAACCATTTTGTTTGTCAGTCTGAGAAAAATAACCCCTGCTCATCGCACTGGCACGAAATTCTGGTTCTGGTATTTCATACGTAAACCACATCTGAACACTAATTTCACTTCTTAGTCGCCATGACAACAGATATTGGTAACAATTTGCAATGCTCCAAGTGTTTAATTCAATAACAGATGTGGAGATAAGTTTACCTGTTTTACAATCAGCGCATGCACGAATCCTGTTCCATCCATATTAAAATAAAACGCACGGAGTATATGTATAATAATTGTCTGTCTCCAGCTGAATGTATAATGGATCTGGGGCAACAAAAATCGTAATTATAATAGGGCAGAGGCATCATATTACTTACAGTCTGACTATAAGTGATAATATAGGTTTTGTAGCATGTACCGTGCGGGAGCGGTACAAAGACCGCATATCTGATGTAAAACCGGTATAGTAGGAAGAGACAATCATTAAGATTTTTGTTCAATATTAGATTCATACTTTAACAATTGAATATCGTATTATATACATACATATGTGTGTGTGTGTGTGTGTGTGTGTGCGTGCGTGCGTGCGTGCGTGCGTGTGTGTGTGTGTGTACAAGACGATGTATATATATATATATATATGTACAAAATAGTAAAAATTTTCAATTTACATTTCACCTGTTACAACTTGACTAGCTGCTATCTGTTCATGTATAGCTGGTATTTGTACAGCTGCTAAGCTGTTACGGGCTTCAATACACGTAAGCAACATTTTGACCAATGGCGGGCCTGAATTAGTGCTATAGCGTGCATGTTACCCAATAGAACTTTACTACAGTAGAACGTACCTAGAAACCAATAAAAATATTATAACACTGTTTAGAACAAATCTGCAAAAGAAGTCTTGCATATCTCTTACACTGTAAAATTATATCTTGCATTTTAGCTTAGTTTTTTATAAAGACAAAAATAAACCAGAAAAACTAGAGTAATTATTGGCTTATGGTACTGAGTTTGTATAACTAAAATGCTTCTGTGGCTATGATTTTTTCCTGTAATATTACAGAATATAATTCTGTAAGATCAAATCCTGAGACAGACGCATTCTGCTATGCAAAACGTCAGCAAAACACTTCACATTTAGGTATGCAAAGAAATTTTCATATATCTATATATTTCTTATTAAATACGGCAAACTACACTCTGATGATGATACTCTTGCTGTTAACTTAAAGCAAATCCGGACCCAATCTTTAACTGTAGGTCGAGACAATCTATTCTCTAAAATATTGAAAGGAAACATACTATTTTTGAAAAATGACTTACGTGAAAGAATTATTGCTACACAAAGACAATTTCACTTTCCCGCCACTAGTTCTTCGCTGTTGCATCCATTTCGCCACTCGTTAGCTAGGCGGACACTAGTAGCGCTTGCATTTCGGAAACGCATTGAAAGGCACAAAAGGCGCTGTACCTCTTAGTTCAGATGTGTTAGTTTGTAATGAACTATACATGTTCGACAGTTCATGCGTGAACACAGCGGTAAATATGAAATTTGAATTTTTATCTTAAAACTTGCCTAGTTTTAGTACAACACACCGAATCTCTTACAGTAACTCTGTACTTCAATTTTCGCTTTCACAAACACGTGCAAAACGCTCGTAGAATATTTTTGCTGTTGAAAATTATGTTAGTTTGTGATGTCATCAATAGTTGGGCTCCTTGCCGTTAATTGAGTTGTTAATCTATTATTTAATTATCAGAAATACTTTTGTTGTATTATTGCTGTTAAAATGTATACTTTTATCAGACTTGAAAATGGGGTAGTATTTATCAACCTGTCTTCCTTTAGGAATTTGTTATCTTCACACCTGTCACGTAACGTGTGTTTATTTTTGTGAACAGCTCGATTAATGATGCCGAATAAGCCTAACCATGACTAACGAAACTAACGACTAACGAAAGACTAACGAAAGAATAGAGATAGCTTAAATCTAGAGCAGAGTCCAGAAAAAATTAATTGAATACACACTGAGTAAGCTTTGACATATGGTTCGCGTGGGCAGAAATTGAGCAGTGTCATAATTGAGAACACGCGATCTGCTAACATAGGAATACTGAAACCCAGTCTTGCTATTAATTATGATAAAGCTAGAACACAGCGCGTGCACCCCCCCCTCGCAATAGCTTTTGACCAATCAGAAAATACCAACTAAATTTAATAAAATGTTTCAGAGTAGGCTATGTCTTTATTACGTGCTGAGGGTATCGCTGCATTTGGTTGCAGGTAACAAACGTATGAACCCTCAATAAGTTGCCCATCATGACAATAAGTCAATAATATTATTAGTTATCAAGTCTACAGACATTTTGCATAAATCAAGCGTAAAATTAATTTCATACTTTCAAAATAAGTTACCTGTTATAGTGCTGGAAAAACAGGTACAAAACAAGAGACAAAGAAAAAAAGAGTTACACTCAATTTCAGTATAGAAATACGTTCACACTAAAAGCATGGAATAAGCATTTTTGATAAAACAAATACATTCTAAATCGTTTCTATGGCTTAGTGATTAGTACTTAAAATAAATTATGTTAATGATTTATATGGCCTCATTTACAAAGATATAGCCAATATATCGATTTTGTTTATTATGTCGCAAAAACCCTTTTTCACTATAATCAATGAATGCATTAATTACGTCTAAACAAACTATTTCTGCTCAATAGGAAAAATTCTGGTATAATTGCATAGATCTGGCTATATAATTTTCCTCTAAGGTCATTGTAATATGGACATTTTATAAAAAGTGTATTTCGTCTTCGATTTTATTTCTTAGGCAGCATGAACATATACGATTTTTAGCTGAAAGCCAGGAATTTTCCTAGAACAGTCCTGTCTTTCAATATACAAAGTATGTGAGCTGATTCTCAGTTTTGTAAATTTTGTCACAGCACAATTGTTGTCAAAAGACGAATATCATATACGGCATATCAAAAGAATATTCTGTGCCATTTCGCGTTGAGAAAACGATTTCTATGTATATATATATATATATATCTTTGGCTACAATTTCCCACACGCAATAGGGTTAGGGTTAGAGTTGGGGTTAGGGGGTTAGGTTATGAAACTCATTCCATTTCTTTTTCTGCAGTGGTGGATTGAAACGTTTTTTCGTTTTCATCGTGGTATTTTTTATTTACTATTCCAATTCTCATTACCAAGGAATAAAACCAGATTTATAATTGCAGGTTTTATTCATTCCCAATAGCTTACCATGCAATAATTCTATGCATTACTTATTCCGCTAGTGCAGTTATTAACTAATTAATCCAGGTTAATTCGTGGGTAAATTAATTCATTATCTATAATTTTCGTCTCAATATTGTTTCGAAATAATGACATTTCTGCTAATTACCGGTTTCCTCTTCCTGGACTTTGGCGGGCATGCAGCTCACACTCTCACAGGCAGGAGCTCAGTCCTAAGTTCCTAGTAACAAATTCTTCACTACTTATCACATGGAAGTCCTTTATTTAATAGAATCGTCAGGATGACGTGGAAGTAATGTTAACCCACCTTGTCTAAGGACCAGTTGAAACATCGCCTCGAACTAACTATCGCTAGGAAAAAGACGTTTGTAGAAACCTTGGGAGAGTTAGACTAGCTGTTCACAAAGCAAATGTCTGTCAAATTTCAGATTTTCTAATTTTGTATTGCTTTGGTACATCTGTTATAATTGTAAAAGTTAAATCTATAGCAAACCATATAGAGCATTAGTTCTCTGCTCTGTCGAACGCACTGAAATTTTGGCCTACATACCTATGTAATGTTTCTGCTCGTTTAAATGAATTCCTGTTGCGCATGTGCTGTAAAGCTTGTAATTCCGAAGCCCTGTGTCCACATAGGGCAGCTATGTGTCTCAGCAACCAAACGAAAGAAGTTTGTCCGTAATGAAAAATCAAACAGAATTGAAGAAAAGCGGAACATATCAAGTTCCTCCAGTTTGTACTATTGACTATGTAGATATACGCTCATATGAAATGATGTTATTGATTCGGGCAATATTATTTCTCATACAGTCGTGTAAATGATCGTTCTACGTTTTTTCTGCACATCAGGTAAGTGTTACTAAGATTTATTTACAAGACTGTTTTACATGGATGAATTATTGTAAATCTGCAACAGTACTTACGATAATTAAAATATTCAAATAATATAGAAAATTGTTGAATGAAATTGTTTTACATGTAAACCCACAGGGTGTTAAGCATTCAGATTGAAACTCATTTGCACCGTTTCTGATTAAAATTGCTGTTTAAGACAATAAATTTTAAAAAATTATAAACTGGTAGAAAAACTTTGGTAAATTTAAAATGACGCATAAGTGTAGCAGATGTTCTGCTGAGTAGACGGCGATCCACCATGTAAAAATATAGATTAGAATTGTTGTAACGCACAAGCTGTTCTAGAAAAATATTTATAGCTGTTTTAGAAAAATATTTTACGCGACACAGTTACATTGCATGTTAATTAAAAAGTTCCAGCGCATCAATATACAAAAATCGAACAGACAGTGAACGGAGAATAAGATTAGACTTTATCAACCTTCATGGTCAAAAGTCATATGTGCCGGAATGACCTTTCGTCGCTGATGCTACCGATGTGCCAAGCTGGACTGCTTGCCGTTTCCTCCGAAAACTCTAATTCCTCTGAAAACTCTGTCAAAATATTAATACGTACGGAGCCCCTAAAGGGACATAAGAAAATTTTTTTAGTCATTCCCCCGAGTTAGTGATTAATGTTGCCTATTCGCCATGTTAATTCCTGGAAATATTTGAACTTGAATTAAATTGTTCCAATCAAGTACTTAAAGTCAGTTACATAAGTAACTTCATACGTGGCCAGGCGCTATTTTTGCCTACTTGTGCTCTCCGGTTTACATAGATAAAAAAGAACAATATTTAATTTTGAAAGCAAATAATTTAGTATTCATTCAGCCTGTCCACATTTCTATACAAGTACATGATCTCACACATATAGCCATGTGGTTGACCGGAATAGTACATTGCACCACACTTATTAAGTCACTGTACTTTTAGTGAAGTCTTCTTAGCAACGATAATAAGTTTTTTATACGCCTATCACTAGTATCTATTCATTATCTAATAGCAAATACTTCCGCAATGCACTTATATGTCATGTCAAAATCAAAAGTAATATTATATAATCACAATGTCCCAAAATCCATTTTGTTTTCGGAAATTTAAACTGATGCACAGTGAGGGCAATTCCATGAATTAACATGGAGCATATGCAACATAAAAAACATTTTTTCTTATGTCTATTTACTGGCTCGGTTCCGTAGTTATTTTAATGAACTATAAAACGAAGTTTTATTACACAAAATATTGTGTTTCTGCAGCTTTTGCTGTTCATTAACACGAGGGAAGCAAACTTAATTGATCTCTAGAGAGACTGAAGTTAATGGAAGAAAGTGCACATATATATCTGATTAGGAAAAGATGCATTAAGGCTAATTCTAGAGCACGAAATATTTTGTTATGTAATTTAAAATTCGAAGTGCTTGACGAATAATTGAAAACCAAAATGGCCGCTTACCAGTGCAACAAACGCAGACAGGGTGTACCAAAAGTAATAATACACTTTATGTATAAATGCGCAAGTTAGCGTGCCTATCAAAGTTTGTGTATTAAAAATTTTATATTACCCGGCGATAGAAAGTAAGTTTGTAGTCAGTAAGTTTGTGACCTTGAGTGTGTGGATTAAAGTAACCGTTATTTATAATTAAGAAACTGCAAGGGAATGTAGGTAAATATGGCACAAGTAAAATGGCACAAGTAAAAATGGCACAGGTAAATATGGCACAAATGGAAAGGTATCAAAAATGGCACATATGTTATTTTGATGCATATAATTTCTATATTAAAACTAGAATGCGCTGGCAGGAAGCAACCTCCGTCAAGATGGAAAAAACCTAAACATGTTCGTCTGATTCTGTTGATTCGTTTAAAAAACATAAAACAATAAACAAGCGAACATACAAAAATACCTGCATAAGTGTTATATAGACTAGCAAAAGACTCAAAGTATTTTGTCCATTAAACATAATTAGAATCAATAATGCACGAACATTTAACATAGCGTTTGTCTGCATTTCTTTTTACCATTTAGCATGATATTGTTCCGCCGTCGGGTTTTCGCCGCCAGGGTCTTAGTAATCACCCCTGGACGGTTTGAACCAGTGCTATCGGTGGGTGAGAGGCCTCGGTTCGAAATCGACATCCTGAAACAAAACTAACAAACCAAGCAACTGGGAGACATTCACCAGCTTTAAAAGAGCGGTACAAGGCCCGACCAAAAAAACTTACCTTTGTAAAAACTAGATTGTTACTGTTAAATAAAGTTCTCTTGTCATAACCGAAACAAATAGTTGGCTAAACATAAAAAACACAGAAAATTTATCTAATCTCACCACTCCCTCACACTGCGCCGAAACAGTTCGAAGACGGGTGCAGGCTTGCCCTGTTTGGCGTTGCAAACACGAGCAACCATCGTACTCCAGGAAATAGGATGCGGCACTTGTATTTATAGACTTTGCTGGTGAAAACAGGCGAGTGTTCAAATTTTGAGCTAATCAGTACGCGGGATTTATGAATTCCACTCAAGTAAGATTAGTAGATTTTAAATTTATAGGGTGTTTTACTTTAACATGACTCGAAATAACATACTGGGTGACTGAAAAGTTTGAACGCAAAACAGAGCGAAGCTCAGCCCACCAACAATATAATAGACTGACAAATATACATATTTACATACGAAGTCAGCATATAAAGCTGCATACATGTACATTGTACAATCAAAGGTTGTAGACAGACAGCGCTATAGAGTTTTCTAAGCGAGAATTTTTGGAACCTGGAACTTGCTCGTAGTTGTTTGATACTAATAAAGAATTAATTACCCTCTCTTGTTGCCAAGTCCACCTTTTGCCAAAGTGTTGTGGCACGCCTTTTGAGACGTCCACAAAGTATTTCACGAGTTTTTTGTGCGTGGTGCTTGGTCAAGTCTTGTGAAAAAATGAACGGATGAAAAAACACCCATTTTGTGGTTTTCGTTCCTCCCCCTATCCAGTAATTTGCTTCAAAATGCATCTTTCTTATCCCTACCACCTTCTCACGCAAACTCCCATTTTTAAGTAGTTTTTTGGGTAATAGTAGTAATTTGCTCCATAGTAGACAAAAAAACAACCAACTAAACAGGCAAAAAGCATTGGAACATAAATTCCTTAGCAGAGCTGAAACTCTTTTCAATGCTCTTTTAACTCATATTTTGTAAGTGTGCCATTTTTTCCTATTTTTCCATTTGTGCTGTTCTTCCCGTGCCATTCCCTTTGCCATTTTTTCCAGTGCTATGTTTACCGCACATCACTGGGACTAGTTCTTAAATTCGGACAACTTTTCAGGCGAAATGTCAATGACCTTGACCGTGTATGGCTCGGAGTCAAAGGTTGACTACAACTTAAATACCTCTAAAGATCCGGGCAGTAAAACTTGGATTACTTACAGGGCTAGAGAAGAAACATAATTATTTGTATGACGAGTGGTTCAATATCAAAAGGTCGATTAGAGCTTAAAAAGTTATAAGAATTTGGGCTGTTTAATTTAATTTATGGTACCAGTCCATATTGCTTTTTTTCAAAAATGTAGAACAAATCTTAGTGGAGTATAATTAGCACCATCTGCGGATCGTTCAAGATTAAGTGTTTAATTAAGGGTCACAAACAAACCTTTGGAAACTTATATTACCTGCCAGGTAGTCTGTAACAATGAGCAATAATTCAAGGTCAAACGTCATTTACAGCTCAAAATCTGGTAGGAAAGGGGCAGCATGCTTGGGCAACTTGTTATGCCAGAGTACAAACGTGCTACGTACACACAGAGCACTTGTATTTTAAATCTTGCCTAGCCCAACAAAAGACAAAATACCTTTAAGAAGTTAAATCCAAAAAAACGACTTAAAGATGCAAGTAGAACCAGTTGATGTTTGCCCCAGAACTGGTAAGTTGTATGATTCATCAACTGAGCAGCGGCAGCAGCAGCAGCAACAGCAGCAGCAGCAGCACAGCACAGCACAGCAGCAGCAGCAGCAGCAGCAACAACAACAACGACAACAGCAACAGCAACAGCAACAGCAACAGCAACAGCAACAGCAACAGCAACAACAGCAGCAGCAACAGCAACAGCAAACAGCAGCAGCAACAACAGCAGCAAAAATTAATTTCTAAAAATATAATCAGGGAATTAGCAAATCATCATCTTTACCTGATAATGATTTGAAACACAAGTCTAAATTTTGCAGTTACAGTCTTTCGCATTTCATATTAATTAACGCTGATTTTGAGTTTATTGGTGAATTGTATTTTGTTTCGAGTTACTTTTATAAAGTTTTCATATTCAGTGGCGCTGAAATGCAGTGACGTAATTAAAATGACGTGTGCAAAGCAGTGATGCAAATAATAATAATTAAGTGACGCGTGATGACAGCTACCATAGCAGCAAAGGCGTTAAGGCGTTCTGCCATTTCTGTTGAAGTCAAGTTGCACGTGAAGTAGCCTCTGTCCACTTTTTTCCTTGATAATGGAAACGTAAGTATTGATTTACAATCAGAATTAACTGTCCGGTCAATGTTTTTGAAGATTAGAAGACGTTTTTTAAACTTAAATATTATTTTCTAGATATAAGCGTCACTCCAGCGCATTGAAGCCAAACGGAAGTAAGTTTAAAAGGCCAGGGGCGAAAAGCAAAGCTGCTATAAATAGGAAGGACCAACGTCCCGTTTCAAGAAGAAGATCAGTAATAGGAAAAGGGAATTTAAAAGTTAAGGAAAGATCTGTTAATAAAGCTAACTCGAAGCCTAATGCCCGAGCTATGTTTAAGTCAAAAGCCACGGCAGCTAAAGGAAAACAAAAACGTGCAAACGAAAGCAAATGCAGAAAGCGAGTTAGAGAAAGCAAAGGAAAGTTCGCATCTAAACGCACGCCAAAGAAAAAGCTGTCTCTAGTTCCAGAGCAAATGGAGATCCTTGAAAACAGAGACGAACAGGTGAATTCAGAACAGTGTGCAAAAAATGAAGGCACACGCGTAGACTCTAAGGCAGAGGAGAACGATTTACGATTAGAGGTGGAGCAAAAGCAAAAGCAAGAAACCATGTATGCAGAGTTGGAGTCACATCCAACGGAGAACGATCAAATGTTGGAGTCACATCCAACGGAGAACGATCAAATGTTGGAGTCACATCCAACGGAGAACGATCAAATGTTGGAGTCACATCCAACGGAGAACGATCAAATGTTGGAGTCACATCCAACGGAGAACGATCAAATGTTGGAGTCACATCCAACGGAGAACGATCAAATTGCGAATGAAGATGAAGCGTTAACTCAAGAAAATGCATGTCTAGATTCAAGTTCAAAAGATGACGATCCTAATTCAGTTAACGAAGAAAGACCAAAACGCGAAGAAATAGTAGAAGAAAAAAATCGTTCACAGATTGAAAACGTGTCGCGCAAGTCAACAATTGTTGGAACACGCAAGCGGCGTGGCACTGAAAGTTCATGTTCCAAAAATGAAGAATTAAAGAAGAAACGTAAGCAATGTCGTGGAGATCATAGCGACAAAAACGCTAAGTTGCCAAAGAAGCAGAACTTACGCAAACCAGCTAAAAGAACTACCACACGAAAGAAAGCATCATGCAATTAGTTTGAATTACTTAGAAAATGACTTGCTGTTTTAAAAATGTCGCCGTATTTTCACAATCACAAAGCCTAACAATGCAATAATAACCATTGAGGTACTTATAGTTAGCTTAGGCGTAGCATTGTAATAAACACTTTACGCTGTATCGAATAAATCTTTTGACAGAAAATTTTCATTAATTTTCAAGTAAATTGTTGTTTACGTTTCATTCTGTTTAATGAAATTCCTTTTTTTTAAGAAAATTGAAAATTAAAAAAAAATATACACGAAGCTGTGTGGATCCACATTGCGCAAGTATGCCTTAAACTGTGTACAGACGAGGAGCCACAATGTTTAATGATGTGTAAAAACATGTATGTAATAATGTCTGAGGACACTGTGAGCACGTGTAATTACACCGTGTAAACGTGTCAAAGGTTTTATAAAGCCAAAATCTGTTAGTATATCTAAAGACGTGTTTAGTGTAAGGTCTTCTGTGTAAAGTGTCTGAGTAAGCGTGAAGCCACACTGTGTGAGCACATTGAAGACGTGTAAAGCCACAGTGTGTGAGCATGCCTAAACGCGCGTGAAGCCACACTGTGTGAGCACGTTGAAGACGTGTAAAGCCACACTGTGTCAGCATGTCTAAAGGCGTGTGAAGCCTCTTGATGTCAGCATGTTGAAGACGTGCAAAGCCACGGTGTGTCAACATGTCTAAAGACGTCTGAAGTCTCATGATATCGGCATGTCTGAAAAAGTGTGAAGTTACAGTATGTCAGCGTGCCTAAAGACGTGTAAAGCCTCTTGGTGTGAGCATGATTAAAGACGTGTGAAGCAACATTGAAGATGCGTGAAGCTACAGTGTGTGAGCGTGGTTAAAGACGTGTGGAGCCACATGGTGTGAGCATGATTAAAAACGGGTGAAGCCATATTGAAGGTTCGTGAAGCCACAGTGTGTGAGCATGTGTAAACACGTGTGAAGCCACAGTGTGTGAGCGTGTCTAAAGACGTTTAGACAAGATTCCACTCGAATATTATTGTAGGCCTACGCATGGAATGAACAAACTATAATTATGAGAAATGTCAGTTAAAGTTAACTAGAAATAGTGAGAGAACACCGCCATCTTCCAAACAGAGGGCATTCTTAACGCGGCATTCCCACGTATTCCCACAGCACTACTTCACTGATATCAAGTTATAATTGCAGCTGATTATGCTGTTATTACATTATTGGTCAGAATTTTTGTTATTACATTATGCATTTTGCACAATACAATATGCTACAAAACGCAGACCAGTAAAGAAATTGATACAGTACGTAACTTATGAAGTCAATTTCTTTACTGGTCAGCTTACTCATTACCGATTTGGTTCTGTTAACTGCTTAATTACTGTTTGATAGCCTCTGCCTATATAAACTGATTGTGTGTTTGTAAATTTACTACTGATGATGTGCGTTTGGTATAATTTTTAATCATGTAAAGTAAAAGTTTTAATAAAGTTGTGTGGTTTTAACTATAAACATTTTTGAGTGCCTGTAATAAAAAAATGACATTATTAGTTAATTTAATTACATTAGTGGTTAGTTATTACATTATGTGTTGATTTTTATTACATTACGTGTTAATTTTTGTTACATTATGCGTTGTTTTTTTCTGTGTAACCATATTGGGCGTCAGTTGTAAGAAGCAAGTTTAAAGACGCGTGAAGTCCTACTGTGAACGTGTTCGAAGATACGTGGAGCCACACGGCGTGAGCATGTCCAAAGACGTGTGTTAATGGAGGCCCATAACACAGTACGAATCACTAAATGCTTCAATGAAGTCGGTTATATCTTCATTGAATACTTGTGGAGGGAGCTTTACTTAAAGGAAAGCAGGCTTACTGCTGTGTCATCATGTGGTTTCACCGTAAGTGCGTAATACGTCAGAAGTGAGCTGAGTAGTGCAGCGCATGTTTTTGTGTAACGCGTTTCCGAGATGCAGGCGCAGTGTCCATCTAACTAGCGAACGTCGAAATGCGTGACGCGAAATTAAAGTTCCGTGGTAATAATTCTTTTACTCAAGTCACTCTTAAAAACAGCTACGCCCTCTTTCAATATTTTATACATTATGTTATTTTGAGCTACAGTTCAAGATTAGGTACTCTCTTTAAAGGAAAGGATAACTCACTCAGTATGTTGGGTTTATTTTACTGTCATCACTTAAACGTAGAAAAATATAAGAAATTTGCAAAGAACTGCACCAATATACGACAAATGCCACAATTTGCAAATATACCACCCCTGAAAAGAAATTTTAAACATTCACTTGAAACTCATGACGTAACTGGGAAATTTCGGGGCTTTCCGAAAGCGAGTGCTGCTTAAACTAATTCAAACTTCTGCATCTTACTTAATGCTCACGCAAAAATATTACAAAACGAGCTGTCTATTTTTTTTGTAAAACCTTATTATACTTTTGACGAAGATTGACATGGGCTGCTTTTTTCGTAGACAAATGACGTCATTGGAAGAAGAATGGGCATTGAAAATGATCGCGACTTTAAGTGATTTTACTAGTTACACGAGGCGCTTGTTGCAGTTTGATTACTAAATCCTTTTGACATTCTAACTTCGTAGAAGTCTTGGCCTTTCCTTGAAACAGTTCTGTTTAACTGTCCAATCACGTGAGAGCATCAGTATACGTACTCATCTAAAGACGAGTGATTATTATTATTAAAAATCTTTATTGAAAATGACACTATAAGCCCTCTATTTGCAAGGCACATTAATACAAAATGTTAAATAAATCTTTACATTATGTACATTAAATAAATTTTTGCATTAAATTCTTCACAATTACCAATTTCTTACTAAACAAGCTAACAATTCTGCATTACGATCTACTAATTCTAAATACATATCCCACATTTGCACGTGTTATACTCTATGTACAAGTAGTATATATTGTAGCTTATACATACATAAATAAACTTATATTGATGTCATTCGTATATAAACGGTATGCCAGTATAATCAATTTGTTATAAGATTATTTCGGGTTAGTCTTTTACAATATCTATGTACATTTTCATTACATTAGTATCTCTCTTTCTGTAAATGGTCCGAATGTCAGTTTTTACTAAGCCTCGTTCGAGATTTACTCTTATATGTAACAAGTGGTAAGGGGCAAAGAAAAATTGAATGCTCTGGGGTTTGGCTGCCCAAACCGCAAACACACAGATCTGAATCAGTCAATTCTGATGTTCGTCCTTCGAATCGAAGATGACCATAGTGACAGGGATAAAGGGTCAGTTTGGGGGGTTGTCATTCCTTTGATGAGCTCGAAGGTGACTGACTAGGCCAATTCTGGCCTGGAAACTTCTTTGGCATTTGGCACAGGTGAGGCTGGGTGTTTCGACCTATTGTTGGGCAGTGTGACATGCCTTGCGTCTCCTGCGCTTCTCTTCTGCCTCCTCAATTCTTTTCGCCTCTGCTGTCTTAGCCCCTGTGGTGATGGCACTCTGCCATGCTGAGCGATCTTGTGCAAGGGTTTCCACTAAGCGGATATCCATGCTGAGCTTCTTGAGTGAAGCGTCTTTGAAGCGTTTCTTTGGTCGTCCAGCCTTTCTCTTTCCAGACTCAAGTTCTCCATAGAGTATCTTCTTTGGTATGCGGTTGTCTGGCATGCGAATCAAATGTCCTGCCCACCGAACTTGTGTTTTGAGGAGGAGTGTATGGATGCTGGGGAGGTCAGCTCTTTTAAGTACCTCTGTGTCTGGCACCTTGTCCTGCCACTTGATGTGCAGGATTTTTCTCAGACAGCACATGTGAACGTGGTTAAGTTGTTTTACGTGTCTCCTATATAATGTCCAGGATTCGCTGGCATAGAGGAGAGTAGTGATGACGACAGCTCTATACACCTTCAATTTTGTGATGGTTCTGATGCCTTTCCTGTCCCATACGTTGGAGCGGAGTCTTCCAAATGAAGTGCTAGCCTTGGCAATTGTGTTGTTGATTTCTGTATCGATGTTGGCAGCTGTGGTAAGGGTGCTCCCCAGGTATGTGAAGTTGTCAACAGAGATAAGTTCTTGACCATTCAATAAGATCTTTGGCTGAACCTGTGGGGCGTCTGGGGCTGGTTGGTAAATAACTTCAGTTTTCTTTGTAGAGATTGTTAGGCCGCAGTTCTTGCAGGCTGATGCAAAATGGTCCATCTCTTTTTGCATTTGTTCTTGGGAGGTGGCACTGAGAGCGCAGTCATCAGCCAAGAGAAAGTCTTTGACTGTGGTTACATGGGTCTTGGTGGTAGCTTGCAAGCGCCTGGAGTTGAAGAGGCTGCCATATATATATTTCTATCCTGTATTTAAATGATTTGCATCCTCTTCCAATTAGAAGAGCTAACGCACTTGTTTCTATAAATCTGTCATATTTACTGACTGGTTTATCTAATGGTGTTGTGAATACAGGAATTATCTCTCAACGTATCACTTCGGGCAATTTCTACACCTCTTGTAATCTTTAAAAACGAATGAGACGAGTGAAGCATGAGGTTACCCTTATTTTAAAGTAAGACCGGACGATGGTTTAGACTCAATCTCATTTTAATTTACTGTCCAAAATATGCATTTTCTTGCCTATAAAAGTTAACAATTGTTCCTTATATTTGAATAATTAGCTTAGGAAGTTAATTAACGGCAACCGGACACAGCTTTTGCTTACGTCAGAAACTAACCACAGTTTCTGCAATGGCAGGCGTCTTCCATTACGCATCAAGCATATTTGCATAAGTGTTACTGTTTAAACGCATGATGTCACGAAAAATGGGCTTTACATCATGTGACGTCATGAAACCAACACTGCAGTTCATGATCATGGTCATCACGGTACCGCCTTTTATTTATCGGCCACGCGAATGTGACAAAAAGGCGCCGCTGCCAATCTTAGTAGAATGTCTGAGCCGCGCGTAGCTTTGAATGTTTAACGAAATTTGAGTATCCGCGGTAATTATTGTTTAATCTAAGCTTTGATTTAAAATAAGCTATTACAATTTTCAATATTTTAGAGCATTCTTTATACTGAACTCGTGTTTACACAATCATCCGGTTTTGCATTAAGTTTTTTTGCTTTCTCTTGTATGATACGAAAGTAAAATATTGCATAAAATCGATTATGTGCCGTCACAATTTTACTTCACAGTCTGCAATCATGCGACAATTGGAAGTCAAGCAGATGTATTTAGGTAAAGCCACTCT
Source organism: Tubiluchus corallicola (assembly GCA_030141605.1). Classification (NCBI taxonomy): domain Eukaryota; kingdom Metazoa; phylum Priapulida; class Priapulimorpha; order Priapulimorphida; family Tubiluchidae; genus Tubiluchus; species Tubiluchus corallicola. The sequence goes on from JAQGDQ010000124.1 coordinate 475,532, forward strand.
TTCTTCATAATTGTTAGACATGTCTGATTTCTCGGAGGTGTTTCAGTGACCCCATTTGCGTCATGTGTTGAACTGCAGCTCTCCAGTTGCCACTGTGAGACTATTACGTCTTTTATGAGTTTCGTCAAGAGAATATGGCTGACGAAATTACTGAGCAAAAGCTAATAATGTGATAGTAATATGAGCCCGGGATCTGATTAATACTGTCAAATATAGTTAAAACTAACATAGAGGTCGCTATACTCGCAACTCACTCACTTGGTCGACGAGTTATTGATAAGGTTAATCAGTCAAGCTATAGAGTTAGTTCTGTAGCTCAGAGCTTATGAGTTATTTTCAACCCACCTCGTTTCGATTCTCATTTCGTTATAAATTTAGACATCATGAAGTCTGATTAACACGAGCTGATCTGACCCAAACCAATCTTTATTACTGTATGTAAGCAACTGAGTAAATGAGTGAATAAGTAAATAAGTGAGTTAGCGAGTGATTGATTGATTGATTGATTGATTGAGTGAGTGAGTGAGTGAGTGAGTGAGTGAGTGAGTGAGTGAGTGAGTCAGTAAGTAATCAAGCAAGAAAGAAAGTAATCAAGTAAGTACTCAGGCATGCAGGCCTAAATAATTGTTTTCTTACTAAAACACCCATAAACTGCACGCACGCACGCACGCACGCACGCACGCACGCACGCACGCACACACACACACACACACACACACACACACACACACACACACACACACACACACACACACACACACACACACACACACACACACACACAATATACAGATAAAATAAAGAAACGAAATCAATTAGAACTACAGGCTTGAACTACGTATAGATCAAGTTAAATGACATAGTCATGCGTAGAAGTTTAAGTCAAGCTCGCACTAGAGAGAGAGGTAAAAAAAGAACTAAGGTGTTTTGTAACTGCTGAGTGCAAAAGATAGCGCTTTCGACTCTGACACTGAAATCAGTCAATTTTTTACCTGCCTAGGAGCGCCGATAAACAGTAACTGAGTTTTGCTTGCATTTAGGCCCCTAAAGCGAGATTGCTGTAAACTATCTATGATTTAATTTCCGCTAGACATTTCGCTGTTTTTGATTTTGCTTCAAGCACAGGTTCAGAATTCAGATGAAATGACAAATAAATCTGCTTATCATCGGTGAAAATTTGTGTTGCCCAAGAACGTATCCCTGGGGGACACCTGAAGATAAAACAGAGTCTCTTGTCTCTTTAAAACACATCGAAGACATTCAAGTGAATTCTACCAAACGAACATATTCTTGTTAAAAAACTAATTTAACCATGAGCTGCTGGGCAAATGCGGTGACTTGTTTGCAATTCGCCTCAGTTTTGCTAATCAAGCAACTTTAATTCCACCACAATGCAGTTTGTATAGTTAGTTCACAAATGAGAGAATTAGTCAAGACAGAAGTGTGCTTGCAGCATTTATTTTCTCGTTTAAAGTGTTAAAAGCTCCTGTGCAAACAGCGCCAAACAAACGTCATTCACTCGAATTTGTATTCCGTCTCCGCGGTGACATTTAGTTGTGATTCCGGGGAGCGTCGTAAAACGCCCGTAAAAACGTTATGGGCGCAGCGCAACGAAAAACCCACAAACCGGACAGGATTCTATAGAGAAATGATATTTACGCTATTTTTATTAAAAAAAAACACCGCTGATATTAGGAATTATTCAGAACAGTGTTGGCGAAAATTTTGACGGAAACCGGAAAAAAATGAAACCTTATAAAAATAAATGGTACAATAATGGCAACGTAAGGCAATTATGAAGCAGCAAAATAAAAACCTATTATCGTGACTTAATGCTTTCCGTATAAAGGCTTTCAGAGTATTCAACGTTAAAGTAAACAACATGATATCTAGTATGTACTGCCTCTGATCGTTAGTTAGTTAATTTCAAATTGAGAAAAAAACGATGCTATGATAAATGTTGCATTATTTTGAATACCATCCTACTAATAAACTGTCACAGTAATCATGCATGAATATACTGTGTTACTACAACAATCTATAATTAAAATAAGCGGTGCGTGTGTGCGTGTGTGCATGTGTGCATGCGTAAATGCGTGTGCATGTGTATTACGCAGCTTCCACACGCAATCCATGCACGCTTGTGGAAATTACATTGCAGGTTTCAATGGTTATTTTACACCGCTGGTATTCTGTCTAGTAACCGTCACGGTAACGCGGAAACCTGAATATACAATAATTAGCCAGAAGATAGCAATAATTACCATCCAGCTATCAGTTGTCACTTGCAATCATGTAAATCAGAGAAAAGAGACCTCTTGCATGTGGCGATGTCTGAAGTGTTCATGCTCGAGTATTGCTTTTGTTGTTCCTACTTCAATTAACAGTCAAATTCAGAAGAAGGAAGGTTCTGAAAAATTGCGAAATAACCACGACTCGAACCCAAAACCTTGTGGTTTCAGACCACAATCTCTAATCATTTGAGGTCTGCCATATGCAGCTGTCATGCCCTCGCTGTTTATTTTAATTGTAATCATGAGTGATTGATGTAATTCATAAGCGCACGGGATAACTTTCACATTTTCTAATTCTCATTAGTTTAGTCTATCGTGTTCTTGTTTATTGCCTGTTTCCTCTTGTAATCTTTCTTTCAGTTCGTTGTAGCCTAAAACCCTATTAGTGATCCTTTTAATGCCTTTAGAGAGCTCAAAAATTTCTAAACAGTAAAAACATATTGCAGTAAAACTGCGAGCGGAGACGTCATAGTATTCGTGTTTTCCATTTTGTAATTATTCTAAACTCAACGAATTTTTTATCAGCTCACGATTTTAAACGCTGCAATTGCGACAACTAAGCCTACATTTTAACTGAATGAAATTCCAGGCTCACGGAACTACAATCTCATTCTAAACATGGTGCGCTTATTGGGAAGCTTTTGGCCATTCTCGTCAACATTAATTCAACATTAATAGCCAAGGTTTTAATGATATATATATATACATATATATATATCATTAAAACCTTGGCTATTAATGTTGTATTTAACTAACGATAGTCATTGCCACTTTAGAAGAAGGTATGGCTTACCTTTAAGATTTGGTAACATGAATGTTAAAAAGCGAGTTATTAATGCTTTTGATGTGTGTTTACAAGATTATCTGTGAAGAATACGTGAAAACTAACAACATTTCTATGTACGATTATTGTCATTTTTTAAATTGTTTATTTTATGCATACTAATTTCTTTCTTTTTTGCCTGCGTTCATACTAACTTTTCCTTGTTATATTTTGTGTATATGAATATATATGCTGTATCTGTATGTAGTGGTACTAAATAAAATAATAATAATAATAATAATAATAATAATAATAATAATAATAATAATAATAATAATAATAATAATAATAATAATAATAATAATAATAATAATAATAGCAAGTTGAATAAATAATGAAAAAAAATTAAATGAAAAAGTTCAAATTTTCTAAAAGAAAAAGAAATGTGTATTTTAACCTTTAAGTTTTGTTAAGTTATAATTTTTACTTACATTTTGAAACCTATTCAATTTTTTTGACACTTCAAATCTTCAATTACACTGATCAATAGCCACAATGAAAAATAATCTTAAAAAAATCAATACAAAAATTACAATACTGTCATACTAATATCTAGTTTCTTACTTTTGTGGGTTTGGCCATAATGTCAAACATAAAATATTTGTTTATTTGGCCGTTTTCAGCAAAAATTAGTAGGTAGGTGCTGAAATGTATGTAATTTACCCTCTAAATTCATATACCGTAAAACGGGGTGAGTTCGCCACCCGAGGGTGAGTTCGCCACCCCTTGCGTAATGGCCATTGTAGGTTTGCTGTAACTATTGTTCAGTGTTTAATGAACAGATATCATGACCACCGTCATTATAAACAGTTTGCGACAGTTATCTTCTTTCAATTAGCACTAGAAGTATTCCATTCTGCGCTACATATTATTTGTCTACTATTTCTTGCTACTTAACATGCCACGCACCTGCACCCCTGTACCGGGTCATAGATACCAAAATTATACCCCAGAAGCTCTGGAAGCTGCCCTACATGCCGTTCAAGACGTTCAAGCCTTCCTTGCCAACGTAGGAGTTTCTATTTGAAAACTAAAACTAGACATTTTTCACAATTTTTTCATAGGGTGGCGAACTCACCCCAACCAGCCAATCACAACCAGTTAACTTCAGCAGCCTAGAATGGCATTAAACAGTGTTAAATTGTTAGTGGCGAATTCACCCCACAATAGTGTTTCATTCGAAAGGCAATATAAAGCTTGAACTAAGAAAATCGGTTGGGTAATTCTCTTGCTATGGCAGGAAACGTAAAAAATACCCCTAAAAAGTGGCGAACTCACCCCGTTTTACGGTACAAATTAAATAAAATTCACAGCTCTATGGCATTTTAAAAAGAGCTCAGGATTTTCCCACTGAGATAATGTAAAGTGGGCAGTCCAAACTCTAAAGTCCCTCGTGAGGGTTGAAAGTGATAGCGTGTAACGGCATCCATGATGTTATGCAGGAGGTCGTCAAAGAAAAGTTGCTTTTGTACCGTCTTTGACGGCATTGCATGCAGTAGACCTAATGACTTGAACAAAGCAATAACAACATTGAGACTAAACTCCGTGCATTCTGTCTTCTGATGTTGTTAATGTGATTTTCAAACAGTAATTGGCCGATGATTGTAACTTTTAAGACTTCCCACTTTGTACGCAGTTAAAACGCAGTGTTTCCAAATTTTAAACGACTATTTAAGCCAAAACTATTATTTGAATTCTTCAAGGGACTTGCTAGTAAAAAGACACAGGCCTGCTGGTGAGCTACAGTCTAAGGCGCCTCCCACTAACCTGCCTTCTCACTATCCCATCATTACCTTGGGAGTGGGGCTTTACTTTGTGCACACCCTGTATATTGCTCATAATTTAACTGTATAATGCAGATTGAAAAATCATTTTGTCAGTGTATTAAAGCTTTATTTTGCTATCCTACAACAAATTTCACTGCCATTTACATCGGTTAAATTTTATGATGTGAACGCAGCTTTAATTCCAATAAACCCACAAAAGTGTTGATTTCTTGATAGTAATCTAATACTGTTTTGCGTTAATTTACATTTGGTGATTGGACATATCCAGTAATCAGTTAGCTGCCTATTAACAATAAATTAGCTAACGATCTGCGCTAAGTTGAAACAATTTCGATATTTTGTTTGAAGTCCTTAGACCAAAGCGAGCGAGAGAGAGAGAGAGAGAGAGAGAGAGAGAGAGAGAGAGAGAGAGAGAGAGAGAGAGAGAGAGAGAGAGAGAGAGAGAGAGAGAGAGAGAGAGAGAGAGAGAGAGAGAGAGAGAGAGAGAGAGAGAGAGAGAGAGAGAGAGAGAGAGAGAGAGAGAGAGAGAGAGAGAGAGAGAGAGAGAGAGAGAGAGAGAGAGAGAGAGAGAGAGAGAGAGAGAGAGAGAGAGAGAGAGAGAGAGAGAGAGAGAGAGAGAGAGAGAGAGAGAGAGAGAGAGAGAGAGAGAGAGAGAGAGAGAGAGAGAGAGAGAGAGAGAGAGGAGAGAGAGAGAGAGAGAGAGAGAGAGAGAGAGAGAGAGAGAGAGAGAGAGAGAGAGAGAGAGAGAGAGAGAGAGGGAGAGAGAGAGAGAGAGAGAGAGAGAGAGAGAGAGAGAGAGAGAGAGAGAGAGAGAGAGAGAGAGAGAGAGAGAGAGAGAGAGAGATCTAATGAGTAATGATCTAAAAAGCGAAAAATAAAATACAATTAATTGGTTTCAATATATTTGTTTCAAATTTCAACTTCAGTTTTGTAAGGAAATACTATGGAATTTATAGTGCTTTAAAGTTTGGAATTCTTTTCGTCTATATCTTTTCATCTCTTTTCAGCTTTAATTCTCGGGATAATGTCGCTGAAATTTTCTTTACTAGTGATTTGCGATTCTTATAAAATTCAGAAGACGGTATATAATCTCCTTTTTACATAATCCATCGTTAATGGTTAATGGCAAACTGTAATCCCTCTTGTTTGATGGCTTTTAATTGTGATTGCATTGAATTTTACGTAGTTTCTTCATTTCGTGATTACAAAAAAGAAAAAAGAAACTTTTAATTAGATAATTCTGTCATTTGCAGGCTCAGATAAAAGCTATTACTTTATTGGTTAGACAAAAATAATCACAAATCCAACTGATTAGAAATTAAAATTTTATATTAATGACTTATAATAATTATTTAAGGAAAATTTGCTAATTGTGCTAACTTTTTTTATAGAAGCGAAGTTTCTCGACCAACGATTTGTATATTGTGGGGCAAACAATTCTAATGCATTGATTTACATAACTGTCTTTTAACTTAGCATATATATAACTAGTTTGTATATTATCATATGTATACATATAATAATCATACATGAAAGACCAGCATGGTAATGCTCTTCAAACCAAGGCTCATAAAGTATGTAAGATTTCAGATGAAGTTTTATTTATTACAACACCCTCGATATTTGGAAGCCTCAACTCTGAAAATACTCATTTTAATGACTTTCTGACTTCCCACAAAGGACTATTATACGCACTTTCTTCTGTTACATTAACAGGGTGTGATTTTTACTTCAGATAATTGATCCTGTGAATGTTTCTTATGAGTAAATCTTTGGACTCGGCCAACGAAAGAACACTTATTTTTCTTCAAGTAAAACCATGATCAATCAGTTTAGTTGTTGTAATAACGACGTCATTAAAAGTTTTCTGAAACCAGCCACATTTTTTCAAAGAGAGTAATAATAGCAAGGCCAATAATAATAATAAATTTTTCGAATGATAAGAAAAGTTGGAAACATCTTCTTTGTAATGCTTTATTTCATACTCATACTTTACTTTAAATAGAATTACAGGCTAATACAGTATCATGTATAACTCCGAGCCTAAAAATATTTAAAACTAGTAAAAAATGCTGCAGTAACCGCATATTGTACTGATAACGGTGGAAATGATTAAAGATGGAACGACAACTGTGCAATTTATGAATTAACGCGAATTTAGAGTAGAAAAACTAGCACCCCTCTGCCCGCGGAACAAGTGCTGAGATGATGGGGAACTTACGGGGGAACCACAGAACCATTACAATCCACACTTATAAGAAACTTTTATTACAACGATAACAATAACCTTGGGTGGCCGTGCTGCGAGGTTTAGGAACTATTGCTTGATTGGTAATTAACACCAAAGGCATGTAATATTCTCAACTATATTAAATTACTCCCTCACGGGTAACAAATTACAAGGAGTGAAACTGAATGTAAGACTTTCATTTATCGATGTAAGAAACAGTTTAGAAAGCAAAACAATTTAATATGATGATTATGTAATCAAGCTTCCCTCGATTTGTATAACATGCTTCTAAGTGGAAACATTTACATAATCAGCCGTTTTATCTGCTAGCTCTGCATTCAAGCGAAATCATTATAACGCAGTTATGCTTCACATTTTGCAATCAGTCATTTGTCTGCATCTAATTTATCACGATGAAAACAGAATGGTGGACAAGAAACGGCAAAGAAACGTGAAGAAAAATTGACGTTGTGTAGAGCACGAGATACTGGCAGCGCGTTTGATGTCTGAAGTTTCCAGGCGTCTAACGATCGTTCGCTGATTTCACGGGTATTGGCATTGTGGGAATGTTCTGAAAGAGATAACATTGATTATTGAGCTTGTATCGCTAAAACAGAACGACAAATAAGGGAATGTAGGAAAGACGTTCACGTTTATCCAACATTTGATTTCTAGTCGAAGGTGTAGTACTACCTACGTGATGTGATTGTATTATTATAGTTGCCCCAACGAAGTGGGTAACTGTAGAATTATCAGTTCTGTCTGTCCGTTCATCTGTCTGTCTGTCCCCACTTTTTATAGGCTATAGAGTCATATAGGAAATTGATAACTCGCGCAAGGACAGGGCATCACTCAAGCTCGGAACCCGTTAATTTTTGAAACAATCGGTGTAGATTTGAATTTTGTACAATTTTGAAAGACATGCGTACATCCATCATATAATAACAGTCGTTATTAACACATGTTTGTTTCATTTAGAGCCGCACAGCATGGAAGTAGTCTGTGGTTTTTCACAACCTTTGGGTATATATGTCTGCATCTGAAATTAGGTTAATTTAAATGCTACTTACGAAAATAACTCCCCGTTAATTTATTGCATTAACCAACCGAAATTGAGCATTAATTAATAAAAAATGAAAAGAATCGGCAAAAAGTAAATTCTTTGACGGAACGAACAACTAACCGCTAGCACGAAAAGGCTGGGCAAAATGAAATACTCATTGAAAGAGCAATTAAGGGCTAAGAAGCCTAAGCTATTGGACAGTATGCCTTGTCCAGGTCAACACCTAATCTTACGGACCACTGGGCTAGTGCAGTGCACTAGACTTTTCATCATCACAGGCATGCCTACATGCTGGGGGCTTCGTCAAATAGCCTCTCAATTAAAACTGCGCGTTAATAAAGTTGGTCAATCAAATGTTTATTTACTACGAAACGTCTACTTATGAAAATCTTAATCTATGCTTTTACACTAAACTATTAATTTCGAGTTGGAAAAGTTGTCATTTAACATATGTGTAAGCAGAACGCCGTACTTACTAACGCAACACATTCACGCACATTCACAAATGATGACGGGCCTGAAGATAATGACTTTAGAAAAGACGTGTTACGAAAGCAAGAATGGCAATATTTAGTAGCAAATTGTGTTCGTTCTGCATAAAATGAAATTAAGCAGAAACAGAAATATCAGAATTGAGTCTAATGAGAGACTGGAAATGGCTGACGTACTGAGAAGTACTCTGTTGCGAATGAATGCTGAAATCTAATAGGTAATTTTCTGGAATTGTTCACAGAAAAATGGAAAAACAAAAAATCACGACTAGTCCACAACTTTTCAGCTTCTCCTTTCTTTCTCCAACTCGTTACCTACAATGGGTAATAATTCTTAATATAAACCGCAATGGTTTGTAAACATTCTGACAATTACAGTCATAATCTAACTACCGTAATTAAATATTTATCACTTTTTTTCTTGCGCTTTTTTACTGAACGCAAACTGAGTTGAGCCTATTCTTTACACATCTTAGCACATTGCAAGCTGCAATTCAACACGCAAAGCAGGGCCTATTGAATTTGATGTTTGTGGCGAGAACGGAATCTGTGGCCTGTCACTGGCATCGTCGTCGTCTTCTTTGTGAAGTCGGTTAAGCTTCGAACTTTATTCCACGATGATAAATAAAAACACTGCTAAACAAAGATCAAACATGTCTCACAAAAATACTTGTTTAGTCAAGTTGGCGTCATCAACAGTCCAAAGTAGTAGTAGTAGTAGTAGTAGTAGTAGTAGTAGTAGTAGTAGTAGTAGTAGTGGTAGTGGTAGTGGTAGTGGTAGTGGTAGTGGTAGTGGTAGTGGTAGTGGTAGTGGTAGTGGTAGTGGTAGTGGTAGTGGTAGTGGTAGTGGTAGTGGTAGTGGTAGTGGTAGCGGTAATGGTAGTGCTAGTAGTACTAGTATTATTATTGAAATTTTAGTAGTAGTAGTAGTAGTAGTAGTAGTAGTAGTAGTAGTAGTAGTAGTAGTAGTAGTAGTAGTAGTAGTAGTAGTAGTAGTACGAGTAGGAGTAGGAGTAGCAGCAGCAGCAGCAGTAGTAATAGTAGCAGTAGCTAATCGCTGCAAGGCAGATCTCCGTATTGAAATCTGTTACTAGTTGGAGTAGTTTCCTACTTTCCTCTGTCATCAATTCTGAGTTCCACTAGCTTGATCGGTTTCACAGCTACAACTTAGCGACTTCTCTGTTTTACTGACAGCTGCAACTGATAGAACGGGATTTAAATCGTGTAATAAATGTACTTTCACAACGAAACTGTGGCTTTTACCAAAGTGTAATATTCTGTGGTGCATGTTCCTGACTTCCGATGGCATCTTTAATGATGCTGCACTAAGTTCCTACCGAAAAAAACATTCAATTTTATCGTATGAATCGTTTCAGTGGCTTTGCTTTTTGAAATGTAATTAAACACTTAAAAACTTGTTGTTGTTGTTGTTGTTGTTGTTGTTGTTGTTGTTGATGTTGTTGATGTTGTTGTTGTTGTTGTTACATTTGAAGCAATTTTAAGTTCAGTTTATCTTTTTGTATAGTGTTCTTTGGAACAGATGTTATGTAATTAAGTTTCGAAAACCGGTAGTTACTTGCAGCGTCGATAATTTCATTGTATCTTCACTTTTTAAAAGCGCCGCCTCGTGTGCATTTATTAAGCTGTTTGCTTTATTATGTGCTGGTACCATAATTAATCATCAAGGCGGTTTGGTGAAATAAACAAATAAAAAATCATAAAATGAACAACAGTATTTTACAACTGAAACTGGATGATTTGTGGAAACGTTTATTTAGTTTTATTGTTTTCGCCCGAATTTGTTTAATTGGTTGCTAAATGCCGCTTGATTTTTATGTTACAGATCCGGAAATGTCTCATAGAGTCGGTTGGCCGACATGAATCCGGAATCTCTTCAGGCAGTTACGGATTACGCAACAAGTGCCTCGCAGCAGCAACACGTATGATGATTCCCAATGATGTAACAACATTTAGGTCGACTATAATGGCATCAATTCAGACTTGTATTGAAGCCTTTGCTGCAGTGTAAGGTGAGACAGAATTCTAACGCCTGCAACGAGCCATCATCATAAGTACGCGTTCCTGAGTGGCCGCTTGCTGCCTGCGCACCGAACTCTCAATCCGTGGATTAGTTGTGTTGTTTTTGAAAGTCTAAACGTGGAGATTGGAACCTGGACGCTTGTTCCACAAAGACAAACATGTTTGCTCCTGTCAGCAGATGAGCAGTAACACGTACCGAGTCCTAACTTCGACAAGGGCGGTATGGCCACTTAAAGTTGAAGAACTAATGTGTGCCATGTGCCCTTCTTGTTCTCTTGTTAAATTTGCTGCATTTTTCCGTGAAATTTAGATTGTCGGACTGAGAGGTAAGCTTACAATTTTAGCAGCGCAGTCCCGATGATTGGCTGATTTTCTTCTGTAGAAATGTGTAGAACTTGGAAGCGTACATAGCCGATGCAACGTTCTCATCTCATGAGGCTTCCGAATTTCGTGCGCTTTTGTTCTAAATAATATACAGCTAGCAAGGAACTTGTGCTAGTTTAAAGTAGTTAAAAGAGTGTATCTCTTTTTCATATACAACTCATTAGCTGACATGTGGCTACTAATCACTCGGTACTCATTGTGTTTATGATATAAGTTCCCCGCCATAAGTTCTGCTTTATGAAAGTGAACAGAAAATTACGTTGAACAAACCAAAGATTTCGAACATTCCAATGATATGACTGGCAATATGGATGGTGACTATTTTAATGACACAATTGATTTCTACAACTTCTCCAGCGATGATATTCTGGACCAGCCTATGACGGAGAGGACTGATATTCGGGCGATATTCACTTTGGCGTACACAATTGTTTTTCTCTGCTGTTTCTTTGGTAAGTTTACTCTATCCAGTTAGCATGCAGATTTAAGAGAGCTTGCCTTCGCCTTCAAGCGCTACTTGCTTTAGCTGATGATTAGGGAAATTACTTAAATTCAATAACTTGTGATTTTATAAGAAAAAAAGTTGACAAACTTGATGCACAAACAAACTGCTGCATGTAATTAGCGAATTATCGATATAACTGCTAAAGCAATAATAGGAATCGCATTTTTAAAATGCAAAATTATCGTATAATGTTCACAATTAAAAACACCACTTTTCCGAGTTGACACATGTTCAACATACTTCGTTCAACTATGTTGACAAATAAAGTCTAGATAAAACTTAATTATGTGATATGGTATTCACCTGACTTTTTTCAGTTTGTTTTCTTAAATTTTTACGAAAGCTTTGATGACATAACACATACTCCTCGGTGAACCAAATTTCCATTGCCATAAATTTTAAAGATTAATCAATATTATTTATTGATTATTATCTAAAATTTTCCTAAAAGCAAAAAAAGTTGTAAAACCTAATAAATTCCTGCTAGCATCTGTGTTTCTGTGCGGATTTATAAGCACACCTCCAACCTATACGCAATCTAATAAAGCTTTAGTCACTACATGTATATTGTCAAAGTTGAAGCTACGATTTTCACATCTTTCTTTGGCGTTTTCGTAACTATTTGTTTCAAAACTAATCACAAAACTCTAGAGTTCGATGCAACAGTTATGTATGCTCCGTGGAACGCTTATACGGTCCTATACAGAAGTGACAGGACGAGAGATATGGGTGTTCTGGAGAGCGCTACTCTATATTTAAAATATAAGATTTTAAATTATAGGCCTTAAAAAAGAAATCATGTATCGCAACGTCTCTGTTGGAAGTGTTATTCAAATAGTTGAAGTTTGGCGTTGGTAACTCTCACTACTAACACCTCAAGAACACGCTAATATTATGTCGAAATATTGTGTTTTGAAATCAAGAAGTATTTGACATCAAAAAGACTCTTCAAGCTGGAGAAACAGAGAACAGATTATCTGAAATCAATAATGATGTAGAAATGTTTAAATAATGCTGCCCCATTATATTTGAGTTAGAACTTTTGGTTTGCTACAAATGTTTATAACCGCGTCACAAGATCACAATTATTGAATCAGCTAGGCTCTATATGTAAATGTTGTTAAGTTTGAGCATGGTAAGCGTACATTTTATAACTCTCAGACTGTGCGTCGGAACACTCTTCCAAATCATACGAAAGACGCATCATCTTTACATACTTTCAAAATATTTGCTAAAACTTATTTTTCGTGTATGGAATAGCCCAATATCACTTACAGTTATAATCCATATTGCTGTATATTTATCCTGTAATTAACTTAGTTTTATGGTTCTTTTAATGCTAGATATCATCACCTGATTCTCTTAAGAATCATAAACGCAGCTATTGTAACGAAATTGTATGGATGAAATGTATATATCTATATATTATGAAAATATATGTAAATAACTGAGGACCTCCTTGGAAAACAGTGCTAGTCACTGAAGGTGCTAGCCTCATAAAAGATTACTATAAATAAAAAAATGAATAAACCATGCCAAATTCTTAGCAAAAGACAGTTGTACAGATATTTGTAATGCCTAAAACGTATAAGTCTTCTTTATCAAATGTCTTCAGATTTACTGCTGGGGAATTACAAGCCTGACGGCGCTGTTTTGAAGTTATCTTTGCGGAATTCATGAACTCGTGTGAATACATTGAAGTTTTTTCTGCGACTACGTTATGCTTGTTTTCTTAAGCCATATGAAAAGCAGACTCTGCAGACAACTTTGATGTTTATTCATAGAAATCCGTTCATCAAAGATATATTTGGTTGCCTTTCGTATCGCTTGGTTTCGCACAATCACTAATTTTACAAAGCAGTAACATAACATAACATAACATAACATAACATAACATAACATAACATAACATAACATAACATAACATAACATAACATAACATAACATAACATAACATAACATAACATAACATAACATAACATAACATAACATAACATAACATAACATAACATAACATAACATAACATAACATAACATAACATAACATAACATAACATAACATAACATAACATAACATAACATAACATAACATAACATAACATAACATAACATAACATAACATAACATAACATAACATAACATAACATAACATAACATAACATACCGGACATAACTGACAAAATGTGTTTAATTAATACAATTTATTCATAATCTTAAAGCACAAGAAAACCCTCCACTTACATAAAGCTTAAGAAATTCGTCTTGAATTTTTATACTACTTACATACTGGCTTTTTGCATAAAGGATTTGCGTCGGCAATAACGCCATATGAAACATGTAAATTTAACTCCCGCAGTGGCTGTTAGATGCAGCCATTTTGACAATAATTCATTTGAAACAAGTTTAGATAACACCGAGTAAAGTTTGAAAAAATAACCAGAGCACACGTCACTAACTAAGTAAAATTTTAAATTACTGTATCTTGTCAATAAGATTAAAAATACGTTTTTGGCTAGTGAGTGGTGTACCCTGGAGCGTGAGTCCGCGACATTTTACCAATTGGTGAAAGCATTTTGAATAACTGATAATTTTCTTTTCTAGTTTCATAAGTCTTTCCAGCAGGTAAGCGAAATAATAAGTAATATAACTTTGCATGGAAAATTTTTTAGGACATAGTTTAACATTTCCTTTTCTTCCCCCTGACATATGCTGTGCGTATATGACGTCATGTAATGGCGCGGTCGGTACGGTGTTTTAAAATGAAAACAAACAAAAAATCCTTTAAACGCAAGTACGATATAAAATGCTATAAAGTAATATAATTTTTAAGGCGATTTTTCTGAAACCTACTTCAGGCACCTCCTTTTCTTTTCCCTTAAGAATATATTTATACATATCGTAAATTTGATGTAATATTTTGGAATTTAATTTACATTGTTTTCTTTTTACAGCGCAGAACAAAACAAAGCGCGGAACAATGCTTTTGCGGGGCGTTTCTTTGTTCTTCTTGTTACTTATACGATGATTCTACGTATTATAATGATCGTATTTCTTTATACAGGTGTGCAGATACACGTGTACGTAAATGAAATTTAGCAGAAAGTTGGGTATGTCGAGGAATTGAAAAATATTGAGATATCAATTCGAGTCACTTTTAATTCTGTCCGTTTCACACATACTTCGGAAAGTTTTTTCAGCTAGAAAGACTACACAAAAGCTAAAATTAAAAAACCGCGCACATGATGATTAGTCACCCGTAGTTTTTGAAAAATTCCTGAAGTATACAGTGACTTCTTCACAGCCAACTGCTTACCAGTAAAAATGACAACATAATTTCAGCTTAGAAATGAAAAACTAGATCTTTTGAATAGATTGCAAACCATCCTTCCACCATTATAGGTAGACTGTAAAATTATGAAAAATTAATGTCAGCTTATCTACGACGTCATAAACTAATACAACACACGTTTATAGATGCTCCTCGTGTATTTATTATTTGAAACTGTATATAGACCACATGGTCTATGGCCCTCTATATGATAGTCACTCTGCTGATGTTGTATTAACTTATATAATTTATGAAGATTTTCGAATAGGATTTGGCTCTGTCAGTAATCAAGAAATTGCGGGGAAATTAACAGGACATGGCACTGACGAGGAACGTAAAGCTAGCTAATTTTTCTCTGAGGGAAATGAAATTTGTAAGAAAGATAAGAGCAAGAATAATAAATGTCACTGAGAACTCAGAGGTAGTTCAAGACTGTGTAATGGGTCCGCTGTTACTTTTGCTTCTCTTTATACGAAAACAATATCAGTAATACTGGATATTCAAACGGGCGTGAAGTATGTGTAGAAGTACATCTAATGGAGTGTACATCATAATAATGGTAGTATCCAAGGCGCAACTAGCTGTATACGCAACTAAATGGTCTTACAAAAGACCGTCAAAGTGTATATAGCTGTCAAACGGAAAAATGTTATTCTATCTGTCCTGAATGGAATTACTGATTTATGAATTGATATTAGCCGACATTCCATTCTTTTTGTAGAAATCCTTGTGAAAAGAGCAAACAAATCGTACGATTAAATTGATGATGTCACACTTATTTTTGGCGGTACACTTACGCGTATGTTTTAAAACAAAGATTTCTGCAAATGTGGTAAAATGGATCAACGCTGTACACTGGGCAATGAGCTTCTGACTTTATTAAAATAACAAAAACTATATAAACTGTTTTCCTTTTTTATTAATAAAGGAGAGGATAAAGCAGCGTATTTACAATAGTTTGTTACATTTAGTAAAGTCTGCGGCACTTTGTCTAACATTAGTAAGTGTACGAAAACCTTAACCCATTTTACTCCGTTGCACACATATCAAAAGTTCTACACTGTGATTTTTTTCCCTCTGGATTGATACTGCAGTTCATTCGCGTTTACTACTTTTAATGATCAAGCGTTCGGTGGACAAGTGGTCCAGACTGCAGACATGGCTAGTAGTTGCAGTCTTGGGTTCGAAACTAGAAGCTGCGAACGTTAGGGCATATACATATCTTGTACATGTTATTTGTGCTTTATTCATGTATTATAGTAAATCGTTAAGCCGCTATTAGTGCGAATGCTGGCATAATCGACGGTAAGTGAACGTCTGTTTTTTTGGTAGAATTTTCTTTGTTCAAGTCTTTACGTCGTGCTATAATGTTCCAATGTTCTAATGTAAACATGTTAAACTCAGCTTGAGCCGTTGAAGAAGCATTATTATGAAAATCTGGTATGAATTGTATGCATCTAAATGAGTTCTCTAATATTGATTTTATTGTGGGTACCACAATAACTTTTCTTGCCGTTCTTTGTTTTTTGTTAATACTTAATAGCATAGCTTTTTGGTGTACAGTTACTATGCTAACATTATCAACACTTGACTGAGGTTTTTGTTAAACGTGTTTATGCTGGGATTATGGACTTTTACAAATACTATGTAATGCGTGCATCGCAGCTGAAGCTTCTTCATTATAGCCTAAAATGTCACAGTCAACTTAAAAAAACGGATTATTTATACAAAACAGGGATTTAGTCATGTCTGTATTTCCAAAAAAGCAATTTTGTTCAGCGACGGAAAATTAACTCGTGTCTATCCAATAGATGGTTAAAATATACATAGAATATGTCCACTGTCAGGCTTATCAACGTCGTTAAACGATGATAGGAGAGCTTTTAAGTTTGCGCGCAAGATCGTGCTCATGATAATTGTTATCAACCCTATAACAAATCAAAAGCATTTTTAAACAGATACAAGTTCTTGCGGAGTAATCAGAATGCAAATATTCAAATGAGTGTGATAAAACTTATTTTGTTGTTGTCCCTACGAATTAACTTGTAAACTGTTCATAATAGAAGTTTAATGCATTATTTCCAGATTGTAATTAAGTCATTTGTTTAAAAAAATGAAGTGTTGTGATCCCCATTCTTCTGATATTAACACTGTGCACTCAGCACTTGCACCGTGGAGATACCTGCATCAGACGTAGTCTGTATTGTAAATTCACTTTAAATAAATAAACTTCGTACAAACACTAAACTTATTTTGTTATACAAGACGCCAGTGATATTGTTTTAGCCGTATAAAAAATTCATTTGACAAAAGGCAATTATGGCTATCAGACGAAAATTGTAATTGCTAATCAAATTATCTTAAACAATAACAAGAATAATTGCAAGCAAAGGCATCTTATAAAGTGATCGAACTGACCAGTGACTCTAGTCTGAGCCAAAAATTGTGATGGCAGATGCTGCTGTGATGATGATGATTACGACGACGACGACGATGATGATGACGACGACGACGATGATTATGATGATGATGACGATGATGATGATAACGATGATGATGACAATGATTTTGACAGTGACGAGAAAACAATAATTTCGACAATGATCAATAATATTTTTTTGCAAATAATATTCTTTTGGACGCGTACAACAACATCTTCAAGTTAATTTTCGTGATTCGCCTATATAGTTGCAAGGACTTTACTTTGTAGTTTTTAGAACCGGCAAGAAGATTAGGAAGCACTTTAGCTTATAAAAGCATGGAAGTGTGATTTCTTCATTAACGGCCTTTTCGTCAAATCGGGCTGTCATGCAATGTATTTTCTTCAACTACATTTTTAGTATGTCAACTAAGCTCCATGCAGAATATAAGCAGTGCAGAAAAGCGAGCTAATTACACATATACACATATCTGATGTGTTTATTCATACATATACCCAACTCATATAACGGCATAATTATCATGTATAAGCATGGAATAGAGTGCTACTCGATACTTCACAGTAGACTCGCCCGGTGAAGGATTAGGGCATGGGCTTTACGGGCTGCAGCTCAGGAGCCTCCGCTAGCTGATGGGACTCCAGAGATTAAGTGAAATTAATTTACAGTGAAAACTTAAATAGTACTAATAACGGTATGATGTAAGTTAAAATACCAGTAATGTATTTATTGTAATTTGTACGTATTATATTAAACTTTAATATTTCAAAAACTTATTTTAATTTTGTAAATATCAAAATTATCGAAATACATCTTCTTTTTTGTTGTGTTAGACTTACACCTATCCATGTGGGCCTAATGTTGGCATTATGTTGTTGAAGTTGAATTAACTGATTTGAGGAATCCAACATTCATGTTTTTTTTAATTGTCACTGATGGCCGGGGCATCACAGTACCTGCAGCCCAGGGGTCTACAAAATCATCAAAATCCGTTCATGAATCATCCACGTATAGAAATTATGGTCAAAGGCTGAATGTCTAACGACCTGCAAACGTGGTTCAGACTTCAATGAAACACGTAAACCTGCGTCAACTCATGTTTTAACTGCAACAACTGACCACATTTCCACAGCAGCTAAGTTGCGGCAGTACAGTAGACAATGGCGCACTTCAACTAATGACATGCATGAATTATTGCAAGTCTAACATTTGATATTTGCTGTTATATATGCATTATTATTTACGTTTTAGCCAGTCAGAAGTGTAGAATTATTCCTAATATTAGACTAGAGTTATTGTTACGATATGAAGGAATGTAGATTTAAATCCAATCACGACCACCAGACATCATTCTTCAATTATCCACTCTGCACGCTGCAGAACTGATTTGCAAGTAGCTGTTGTGGTATGAGCCAAGTGCTATCGCATAGTTTTATTACCACAGGGAACTGTTCCTAATCGTCCATTAATATTTTCATCAGAGCTCTCTTTCATATCATGCGCTCTTGTCATTGTTAAGCAATGGTCCATCAATAGAGCTATTCTGGCGCGAGCGAATAATATGTTGATGAATTGCAACCACCAGAAAAGCCTTTCAGTTATGACCTTTACAAAGTTAATGAGGAATATTAGTGACAGCTGGTAAAATTTTTCATTTAGTAAGCTCTAAAACTCTTCTAACACAGCCATAATATATAGGAGAATCTTCTCGGCCGATATATTCCAGGTTTGCATTATGCAGCAAAACTCCTAATTTGGGCGTCAGTGCTATTAATTTATTTTCACTTTAAAACATACGCAGGGAATATTTTGGCACAAAATGAATGAGATTCGCAATCCACATCTATAGAATTACATGTATCTTGTCTATTGGCGAGCCGTTCTTTTTGACATTGTAATTGAATTATGTCAGCTTTCTGCTATTTTAACAAAGAGTGTGTAAAATTTTCAAATTTCAAATGACCGAAATCAAATAGTTTAAGCTAAAAGTTAATTACAAATTATTACCAAGGAATTTGGTAATAATAATAGTTCCTTGTCAATAATTTTAAATTGACTTTTAGCTTAAAGTATTTAATTTCGGCCATTTAAATTTGAAGACTTTACACACTCTTTACTAAATTAGCAGAAAGCTGACGTAAATTACGATGCCAAAAAGAACGTCTAGTCGATAGACAAAATCCATGTAATTCTATAGTTGCGGATGGTGAATTTCATTTTGTGCCAAAACATTCCCTGCGTATAGAAAGTGTGTGCTCACTCTCATATTTTGTCAATGAGAAACATCCTTTTTGGGCCACGCTTGTACCCTAAATGTTTCCAGATTTTATTAATAATAATGGGTCTAGCATCGTAACCAGGTGTAACGTCGTAGCAAAGCGTCACGATACATTTGGCTTATTTTCTTCATATGACGTCATTTATGAACTATTTTTGGCACATATCCCTTGGCCTAAAATTCCAACTATTCACATTGTTATAAGTGTATGTGAAACTTAGGAAAGGTTTGTGCAGAATAACTCAAAATCGTCGTTCTCTCAGAAGCTTCAGAAAATATTGTAATTTCTGTCTACATACTTTTGTATTTCCATACCTTATGGACATATCACTTTCAACTTCTCAAGCCTAAAGTTTCTAATGTAGCACAGCAAAAATGCTATTATAATCTTGCGTTTCATCCATTTCTTTCAGTAGTACGTCTTCATTGATTTTATAAAATTCTATTCTTTCTTTAGTATAATTTAGTAGAAACAAGACCACCTAAGTACTGCTTCCTAACTTTAAAGAAATTCGAAAATTTGTGAAGTAGTTTTAGATACAGCGAATTGTGTCACTGCATTTCACAGAACATATCACGCTGTATAACACATTGTATAGCGCTGTATAACACATTGTGGGCAGCATTTGTACAATGATTTGCCAGGGGAATATTCACATTAACTTCATTGTTTGATATCCTACCAATTTCGCATCCGTATAACAAAATTGGTAGACAATATGTATTGATCAGAGTCTTAGCTACTATGTAATTACGATTGTGGCGCATACTTGAGAGAATATTATTCACTTGTCAAAATATCACAACCCAAATACTTTACTGTCTGTCTCCAGATCAGCTGTTTACCGCAAAAACAGATTACACCCTCTCCAGAAAAGCTTTTGCTAGAATAAAGAAGCCATGTTTTGTTAGGAATAAATGAGATACTCCATTCTGTACCATCCATATTTTTCACAGATTTTAAATTAAGCATTTCAGGTAAGTGTCTACATGACCCTGACAACAAGGCGATGTCGTCAGCATACATGACAGTGCCTATAAAAGTATCTGCCACATAACAACCACAACCAGCTGAACGCAATTGACGTATAAGGTCGTCCGCATATACAAATTAACAGGACATGGCATTGATGGGGAACATAAAGCTAACTTATTTTTTTCGGATGGAATTGAAATTTGTAAGAAAGATAACAGCAAGAAAGATAACTGTCACTGAAAATTGTGGGGAAATTCAGGACTGCGTAATAGCCCCGCTGTTACTTTTTTTTATACGAAAGCAATGTCAGCAATACTGGATATTTAAACGGATATGAAGTATGCGTTAAAGTACATTTAATGTGGTGTAGATCATAATAATGTTAGTATCCAAAATGCAATTAGCTGTATACTCAACTAAATGGTCTTACAAATGACATTTAAGAATTTCTTAAACACTTGTGCAATCAAAACTTATAGCTGTCAAATGGAAAATGTTATTCTATTTGTCCTGAATGGAATTACCGATTCATGAATTGATATTAGCTGATATTCGATTCTTTTTGTAAAAATCCTTGTGAAAAGAACAAACAAATTGCACGATTCATTTGATAATGCGAAAATTATTATTGGCAGCATGTTTTAAAACAAAGATTTCTACAAATGCGGTAAAATAGATCACAGCTGTACACTGGGCACTGAACTTCCGACTTTATTAAAAATAACAAATAGTATATAACTGTTTTTCTTTCTTTTTGCAAACAAATTAATAAAGGAGAGGAAAAAGCAGTATTTACAATAGTTTGTAAGTCTGCAGCACATTGTCTGACATTAGTCTGTGTACGAAATTAGCTCATTTTACTCCCTTGCACACGTTTTCAAAACCTCTACACTGTGATTTTTTTTCCTCTGGTTCGATACAGCAATTCATTAGCGTTTACTGCTTTTAACGAACAAGCGTTCTGTGGTCAAGCGGTCCAGACTGCAGACATGGTTAGTAGTTGCAGTCTTGGGTTCGAGACTAGAAACTGCGAACGTCAGGGCATATATCTTGTACATGTTATTTGTGTTTTATTTATCTAGTATAGTTAATCTTTAAGCCGCCATTAGCGCGAATGTTAGCATGAGCGACGGTAAATAAACGTCTGATTTTTGTTTTTTTTGGTAGAATTTTCTTTGTCAAGCCTTTGCGTCGGGCTATAATGTTCTAATGTTCTAGCGCAAGCACACACACACACACGTGTGTGTGTGTGTGTGTGCGTGCGTGTGCGTGTGCGTGTGCGTGCGTGTGCGTGTGCAATTATAATTAAAGAAGGACAACGTTAATTTACCGTTTAATTGATTTGCAGTCAGACCTTGTTACAACGCTCCCTTTTATAGTGCTAGTTCCTTTAACGCTCAGTTTTTTGGCAAAACAAAATGTCTATATTTCTTTAGACATGTATGTATTAATGAACTGCGTTGTAGTGCCAAACTTGTTTAACGCCAACTTTCTCAGGAGTCCCAAAGAGGTGTGACTGTAGTCTCTCCCAGTGGTGTAACAAAAGCTTGAAAAAATGTGAAACGTGCAAAATTAAAATGCAGATTTTACGCGAATGACTTTAAAGCATCCTTTCTGATGTTTTTACTTTTGTTTAAGTAATTAGTCAGCAGCGACCTGCACCTTTCTGCTCACTCGTTAATTACAGGTAATTTTCGTTGCCATTCTGACGCAGGTTGTGTTTAATTCAGGTGTTCCGTAACTAACGGCTGGTAAATTACACGTACGCAGGTCAAGTTTCTTCTTAAGTTCAGGTAACAGTAAAAATAAACTTTTTAATTAAACCTTATGCAGGTAGGTAACATTATACTGGTAGCGAATCTATATAAATCAAGCTTAAATATATGTGCGTATATTTTATTTATAAATAGGTTACAGCGTACGTGTGATATTTCATGAGACGAAAAGGATCTGTAACTGTCTGATGAATGTTTGCCTTATATTTTTTACTGTTAAACTAAATATAAACTTAACGAACTGATTACCGGGTTTGCAAACATTAAAAATTGTGTAAGTTTTTCATAATTTTACTATAAATAAATACTATAGATTATTTGCTATAAATAAAGAAGAAATTTTTATTTTAGGCCTAGTTCTTGTCAAGCAATTGGGTATTTTCCTTTCGGGAGAAAACGTTTTTAAAAATCGAGAAACTGCTCGCGGATGCTTTGCGAAGGCCGCACATTTATGACCTTTATGCAAACCTAGGGTACTTTTTGTACAGAGTTATTTATCCTGGAAAAAGCTATCCCCAGACTAACTCGCAGCCCTTCATCTTTGCAGAGTTTTGTGAAAAAAGTCCCATATCGTCGTGTTGCCTCTTACCACGCCGTTCTTAGAGGAGTACCGGGTAGAAAAAACCTACTAGCGGCGCTTGGTGGAAAGAAATTTAGAGCTTTTTGTAAAGAGAAGAAACCGGGCTACACTATGATTTGGGTGTCTTCTACAAATGCCTCTACGAAGATGAACTGACGAAATCATAAGTCATTTATTTCACATAGCACATATAGAATAATTTTATGTACAAAATATAGTGAAAGGGTCTACAATGAAATTGATGCAAATTACTTTTACTGTTATTGTACAAGAAAAGCCTCACACTATGTTTGCCTATATATAAATGTAAATGTGTTGCGGGCAATAAAAGAGCAGAGCTTGTTAAATTGTCCCACACTGTGAAAGTAAAAAAAGGAATGAAAATAAGCTGAAAATTTTAAGTGAATCGTGTGATAAAGAGAACATTTAGGGCTTCAGAATGGAATGATATAATGAATAAAACTCGTATGATATAAAAGGTAGAAAGACTATTATTTGCTAAAACATTTGTTGTAATATTAGGCATGCGCGTACACAAATTAAGATAACTGGATGAGATACTTGGGCTACGAGTCAGTTTGGAGGAAGATTTCTTCCAGACAATCCTGTAGCTACCATTTGAAGGTCACTGTGGCATTGAGGCCTAACCGCGTGAAAACAAGAGCTTAAGCAATTTAAGGTTACCTTGCTCAGATGATGTCTGTTTCTTCGCTCTTAATCATGACCACTGTCCGAGTTAATAGCAAGAACGATTAAGTGATAACTTATTAAATATATTTAATGCTCTCACGTGGGTATTACTAATTAATAATAGTAATTAATTATAGCCCCAGAGCATCAATAAAACTGCTAAAGGCATTGTGGTGTATGGCATCAAATGATTACCCACCTGTGGCCAAGGCATGAAAATATTGATGTGCTCTATATAAAATCATGTGCAGTGCATGTGTAATGTGCTACATAAACATGTAAGTGCACATGTATCTTCCATACAAGATGAAAATCATGAAAAAGTCATACGTACATTGGTGGTAGTGCTGTTGATAATTGTGACATTGTCCAAACAGTAAGCCATAGTTTTCTGGCTTTAGAGATCATGTGCAAATCAGTAACAAAGTTGTTTTAAAAACGTCGTCCATACTGATCACTCATTCAGAGAATTAAGCTAAGCAAGACAACCTTAAGTAAGCAGTTAAGAAAACAAAATGCGGCGACCAAAGACCGATTTGACTAACCAATGATTTTACTGTGCGGGAAAGATAGATTAATTTTTATGATAAATCCCAAACATTCGTAAAAAATAGCAAACGGACATTAGCGATTATATTGTACTATAGGCGAAATGCCATTTATTTTCAGCTCATCTTTATATTATAATGATCCTGTTCATCAATAAATCCGTGCACTAGCACCTTTAAACAAACCGGGCAGGTCTCAACACCTGTTTCATATAAATCAGTACTGTGTAATATATTTATTATTAACGTATTAATAACAATAATATTAATGATAGTATAGTAATAAATAATGCTACTTAAATAGTCTAGTCAACTGAAACAAATCTCAAATGCTGCTAATATTTCGAAAAATAAATTACTGAAGCAAAGAAATGATGAACATAATAAAAGATACATTATTTACAGTCTGTTGTTTTTCTGCTATTTCTAAAACTTTACTGTTTTCTACTGACTGGCAAATGACAACACAGGATCTATGTCGTCCAAGTTTGTTTATAAGCTGTAACGGCTTGAAGACAGCGAGTGTATTACAACGTGTATTACATCATCAAGGTGGGAGAGGCTAAATGCCGCTTGCGATCTATGTATTGAGGAGATCTATAACGTGTCTTAGTATTTCAGCGTTTATGTCGTAACCGGAATGCGTATGCGTTTAGTATGTCAGCGTTTATGTCGCAACCGGAAAGCATATGCGTTTAGTACGTCAGCGTTTATGTCGCAACCGGAATGCGTATGCGTTTAGTATGTCAGCGTTTATGTCGCAACCGGAATGCGTATGCGTTTAGTATGTCAGCTTTTATGTCGCAACCGAAATGCGTATGCGTTTAGTATGTCAGCGTTTATGTCGCAACCGGAATGCGTTTGCGTTGCAGGTGAATAACGCAGAACGCATTC
The DNA here is from genome assembly GCA_030141605.1 of Tubiluchus corallicola. Taxonomy (NCBI): domain Eukaryota; kingdom Metazoa; phylum Priapulida; class Priapulimorpha; order Priapulimorphida; family Tubiluchidae; genus Tubiluchus; species Tubiluchus corallicola. Next base: position 500,656 of record JAQGDQ010000124.1, read on the forward strand.
CGGATGCTACAAAAACGTCACTTTATCGTCTTCCGCAATGTAAACTGTGTTGTAGTCTTAACATTAACTGAATTTTGTCATTGAGCTTCTTAAAACATTAGATTCTATCGACACTTTTGTTTCGGGAAGTTTTTGTTTGCTTGGGATTCATTTTCCCCTTTACAATTCTGTTGCCAAACGCGCTGTTGTGTTTTCTGCTGAAATCTGATTACAATTCTTGGCTTCAGAAAGGCAATGCGGATGAGGTAATCTCTGCAATTAACGCGTAATTACTGGAAATGGCTGCGCAGTTATTCAGCCTCTTGTTACACTAAACTTCTCTGATCGTCTTTTGCTCAAGCGGATGGATCAAATTAATCAGAAAGACAAACACTTAAACTAAATGAACGTGTTAAATCAGCACAGAGGAAGTAGATTGAATTAGACCGTCTTGTAGTTACGAAGTTGCATTTCATGCTCCTGCTGTGTTATTACTGTGTTAAGTATATGATTTTGAATTGAAAAAGATATTGTTCCTGCTAAGAAAAATTGATGATACAGTTTGGAGGCGCCTGCACAGATAAATCACCAAAACGGTAGCTGTACAAGCTACACAGTAGGCCTACGCCCTTAAAATATGCCCAACCATAAAACTGCAGTCATTCATTGCAATTGCTTGAATATAATTTTGTTACAAGTGTACATAACAGTAACTGTTATATAGTGTTATCTGTAAGACTAGTGAGGCACTAGTAACTGTGTTTACAACCCTTGCTTGTTTTTCTACACATGTCAGAGTTCTTCATCAGTTCAGCATAAGGAAGAGGCAGCGACAGGACTGTCTTGTATTGTTCATGTCTTTTGCTTTTACACGGAAGATCGTGATGCGATCTGAGAAACTCAGTAAACGAACTTAGAGCACAAGAAAACCATTTACACAAACACAAAGTTAAAAAAATCGCCTTGAAATGTTGTATCATCTACATACTGCCTTAAAACGATAAAGCAAAATTGATATATAATTAGAGAATACCAAAGCACGCATAACACTCTAGACTTGTAATATAAGTGTCTATACTATAAAAATATACGACTCATATGGAAACTTACATGGCAAAAAAGTAGTAAAAAGTATTAGAATTCACCATCTTTCATAAGTCACGTAAATTTTATATATATCCTATGTCGTTCTTACTCAGATACATGCCAACATTTTGTAAAAAAATCATTTGATCATTTATCATATCTGTAATACTGTCAATAATAATTATCGTATTAATTCACATAATTTTTTTATTTTGTCATCAAGTATACCATCATGTTATCACGTATACAAATTTGTGGATACGTAATGTAGTATTTTAATGTTTTTACTCTTATGATTTTTATCTTAGACTAATCGACACAATTGCATACATCAGTCTGTCACTGATTAGTTATACACTGATTTTTATGTGTATATTGTATTTATATTTATAAAAACTTGTTTTAAATGATTTACCATCAAAATAGCTGCGTTTAGCGCCTAGTGGTAAACAAGCTCTGTGTCCAGCAGCAACGCTGCATAGAACTTGCAAACTTAAACTTCTGCGATTACCACTAGGCGCTAGACGCAACTATTTTGACGGTAAATCGTTTGGAACAAGTTTAGATAACATTGCGTAAAGTTTGTAAAAATACTCAGAGTATTCATACCGTACATTTCACTAATTTTCAATCTTTTTCTTCAGTTTGTTTCAGCTTAAAGCAATATACAAATATATACTAACTAAGTAAACGTATAAATTATTGTATCTTGTCAGTAAAATTAATAAAATGTTTTTTTGAGCCAGTTATGTACACTGGGAAGGTGAGTCTGTTAGCAGTAACATTCTAAATTACTAAGAATTTTCTTTTCTTGATTATGCAAGTGTTTGAAACAGGTAAGCTTAATGCTGAGTAATATAACTGTGTGGAAAGTTTTTGGGAGATACTTTAAAATTGCCTTTTCTACCCCTTTAACTGGATAAGAGTGACAATCAGCGCGAGGACCGTCAACCCTCTGATGGTCAGTCCTATCTCATGACGACGACACTATGCTGATGGCAAGATCGCCGGTTGCAATTCAGTGTTGTAGGATTATTGATTTTTCTGGACAGTCTAGCATGTTTCAGTTTTGTATTTAAACTTTTTCTTTGTGGGAAATATGTCACTAAGTTATTACTTTATTTCTACTAAACATTGTACAAGGTTCGGATTATCGTGAAACGTCATGATCCAGAGTATATTCCCACAGCTTTTTAATTTACTTCCTAAGTCTAATGATGCGCCGTAATTGGCTTAAAAACAGTTCGGGCTTTAAAGAAAGGAGGTGGCAAAGAACAGGGAGAGAAAAGGGAGGCAGAGTAGAAAGAGCTGCGCAGCCTCTAAGATTTTGTATAATGTGAACCGTAACTTGTTTTTATTACATTTTGTTTTGGACTAGCAAACAAATTATTTTTCTCCACCGAAGTGTTTGGCAAAATAAACGAAAATCATTCCATCTGAAGACTGCAGGTTTAAAATCGTTTCTGTTAGCTTTAGTACGACATTATGCTTTACGACCTGGCCAAATTCTGCAATACACCAAAACGCAACAACATCAGAGGTTGTTGGAAAAAGTGACCTGGGCAAGCCCGGCATGGTTAACCTTCAGTTTTAGTGACATTCAGTATTCTGTTGAGTTTTTCTATTTGCTCAGCCGACTTTCCCAGTTTCAAGGTCAGCCTTTTTGAGCTAAATTAATCCTTTGTCTAGCTAACTTTCGGATGACCTTTTATTTTTGACCAAATTAGCTCGAAAGCGAATTTACTTTTATACGCGTGAATTAGAAAATGATCTCGTCTAAACAATCTTCCGTTACAAACATTTTATTGCAAAACCAGCGGCGTATTAACAAATAGGCTAACTATGCTATAGCCTGTGGCGCCAAAGTTTGAGGGGCGTCACATTTTAGAAAAAATTCATTCTCGGAAAACGTGTTCACTTTCATATCCATGTAAAGGGCGCATTTTATAACACACCACAGGCAGTTACCGAGGACAGCTTCTATCTAAGTGCCACGTAACGAACAGTTGCAAGGTATTACACAACAAGCAGTTGCGCAGTCTCCTAAAATATAAGCGCTATTGAAAAACCACGTAGAAACTAGGTTGATGGTGTTTTTAATACACCACAAATAATTGTTTGATCTGCTCGTTACATAAACAACAATAAATTCACAATAGAGATGAGCGGGACAAAACCATCAGCCTAGGGCATCGTAAAGTCTTGATACGCCCCTGATTGCCACATTATATGAAAAAACTGACAATTTTTACCGCTAGAAATTACAATAAGCACAATCTGTCAATGTTCTCAGGATTCTTGTTTCTGTTCACGTTACCGGTTCCATCGACGTAATTTGTTTGAAAGTTCCAGACATAACGTGATTAGCATCTTGGCAGAATGAAATTTTTGGATTGGTCTGACAATTTATGTGATGAATTTCGAAATTCTAATCTTCACTAACGGCTTTAATCTTGACTGAAAGAAGCTTTTGCATAATTATTGTTCGCAGTAGCCCACTAATGTGCATCTATTATTGATTATTAGGTTGATTGATCTTGACTAAAATCATATAATCAATGTTAGATTCTTATTATATATGTAGCGCATGAAAATCGTCATCATTATTTTTGCTGAAAAGAACTGTCACATTCCCGAGGCGAGGATATTACGTAAGCACAGACGTAAAAACCAGAATTGGTAGTGAATGTAGGAAGTAAGAGACGGCAGCAAAATGATTATGCTATTTTGCGACTCATCAAAGCCCCTAACAATGATTTATGTTCTACTGAGATTTCTCACAACAGTAGTATTGCGGGGAGATTCTGTAATTGGGGATTTGGGACACATTATCAGTGGGAGGATTTAGTAATTGAAAGAGCGCCCATTTAGAACAGGGCCGTCGTTAAGTTAGTGACGGCTTTGTGAAACCGCGGCCCCCAGATTCTAGCTATTTGCCTAGCTGCGTTCACGCTTATGCGACTAGCATAAAAAAGATCATTTCTGATAGAAGCAGCTAACTCAGTAAGCGCCGAGTTTACGTTAGAAATTCCTTCGCCGCTTAATGTGTGTCTGATATTATCGTTTAGCTCTTATTTTATACATTTTTAAACAGATACAAGTTCTTGCTAAGTAATCAGAATGCAAATAGTCAAATGAAAGTGATGAATAAAACTTATTAAATAATTTTTGTTTTTGTCCCTACAAATTAACTGGTAAACTGTTCATAATAGAAGTTTAATGCATTATCTTCAGATTGTAATTAAGCCATTTGTTTTAATTAATGAAGTGTTGTGATGCCCATTCTTCTGATATTAGCACTTTGCACTCAGCACTTGCACCGTGGAGACACCTGTATCAGACGTAGTCTGTATTGTAAATCCACTTTAAATAAACAAACTTCGTACAAACACTAAACTTATTTTGTTATACAAGACGCCACTGATATTGTTTTATCTGTATAAAAAATTCATTTGAGAAAAGGTAATTATGGCTATCAGACGAAAATGTAATTGCTAATCAACAACAAGAATAATTGCAAGCAAAGGCATCTTATAAAGTGATCGAACTGACCAGTGCCATAAAGAATGTGCAATAACTCTAGTCTGAGCCAAAAATTGTGATGGCAGATGCTGCTGCTGTGATGGTGATGATTACGACGACGACGAAACCTGGAATAATAGTTCCTTGTTAATAATTTGAAATTGCTTCAACTCTTTAATTTCGGTCATTTTTGAATTTTGAAGACTTTACACACTCTTTACTAAATTAGCAGAAAGCTGACGTAAATTAGGATGCTAAAAAGAACGTTTCGTCGATAGACAAAATCCATTTAATTCTATAGTTGCGGTTAGTTGGTGAATTTCATTTTGTGCCAAGACATTATCTGCGTATAGAAAGTGTGTGCTCACTGTCAAATTTTGTCAATGAGAAACATTCTTTTTGGGCCAGGCTTGTACCCTGAATGTTTTCAGATTTTCGTAATAATAATGGGTCTAGCATCGTAACTAGGTGTAACGTCGTAGCAAAGCGTCATGATACATTTGGCTTATTTTCATCATATGACGTCACTTATGAACTATTTTTGACAAATATCCCTTGGCCTAAAATTCCAAATATTCACATTGTTATAAATGTATGTGACATTTAGAAGCGGTTTGTACAGAATAACTCAAAATCATCGTTCTCTCAGAAGCTTCAGAAAATATTATAATTTCTGTCTACCTACTTTCGTAGATAGTACTACTACGTACCTTATGGTCATATCAGTTTCTCAAGCCTAAAGTTTTTAATGTAGCACACCAAAAATGCTATTATAATCTTGCGTTTCATCCATTTTTTCAGTAGTACGTCTTCATTTATTTCACAAAATTCTATTCTTTCTTTAGTATAATTATATTGCTTCTTTGCTTAGAAACAAGATAACCACCCAAGTATTGCTTTCTAACTTTAAAACCATTCGAAAATTTGTGAAGTAGTTTTAGATACAGCGAATTCTGTCACTGCATTTCACAGAACATAACACATTGTATAGCCAATACACTGTGGGCAGCATTTGTATAATGATTTGCTGGGGGATATTCAAGAATGGAGGAAAATTAAGCTTACTAAAAACGATTTATTGGCAAACAAACTGCAATTTTCAAAAACGTGCTATTCGTTCGCTCAGGATTTTTCTTCGCGTAACTCGTGTAGTCCTTAATAAGGATGATCTTCTTGAAATTCAACGCTCATGACCGTTTAGCCACCGAGGGATTACGGCTTCTTGCAAGACGTCGAATCTCCAAAGCCAGTTTTATAGTACCAATAATTCAGTCTACGGCCACTGATTTGTCTCTTTCCTCAGCTTACAATTTAAATTATACTTCCAACTTTGATTTATGTAAGAAGAGCTTATGCCGCTTATCTAACTCTCGGTTCAAAACACTTAGCAATTTTCAAATTCGTGACGTCACAATGTTCGTATAAATCACTGCCCATCACAATGCAGTAATGAAAATATTATAATCTGGCCGAAATCGCGTCATGAATCTTTCCACAGCTACAATGACGGACATTTAGCTTTGCGTTTTCAGGAGAAATAAACGTGGCGTGAAATTAAATGCGTTTTGAAATGGCCGGATTCGTATGATTTGTTATTGAGTATCAAGTGAATCTGTTTATAATGAGCTCTGCATGCTGTTCGATATAAGCGTGCGTCTCTAACCGCAACAAAAACGTCCTCAAGCTAAAAAAGTTCGCTTGAGAACAAACTACGTGACGTAAACACTGGAAAAATAATGATATCGTTATTACTAATGGACGTTATTACGTTATTACTATTAGATCACTGGCATTACAATAATATAAATTTTACGTTACTTATGGTGTCATAGTGCAGCAGTCCAGGTTCTTTTTCTCATATTTGTTGTATTTTTACTGCACCGTTTCTCTGTGGGAACACCATGTAATTATTGCCAGATATGGTACAAGTACAACCTTGTAAAATCATAATAAAACTGATGCTGCTTACTTAGTTAATTTGGTTTTAAACAACGTAGTAACAACAGTCATAGCTGCGGCAAAATTACTGCAACTTGAACCAGAATGTCACGTTCAAACAATGGATAACAACAATGACTTCAACAACAGCTTTAATCATAATGATAATTAATACAATTATTTGCTAAACTTAGTTGCTCTGTAGTCGTGTGATTGTAGTAAAGCTGTTAAGCACCTTCTATATTTAGTGCACTAATGCTTATTTTTTCTTACTTTTCTATAACTATTCAAGATGGCAGACAGTAAAGGCATTTGAATATTATTCTAGTTATAGGCTGATTGTATTGCAAAGTTAGTGTAGGTTGTAGTGAAGCTGTAACAAATGTAACGAGCAGAATCGCAAATATGGCAGCAATAACGACAGCAAGGGCAACAACAAAAGCAGCAGCAGCAATAGCTAAGCTAACATAAAAACTAACACATCAACACAATAACAGATTAGCAGCAGTGAGAGACAACATCACAGTAACAACGACAACAGCAACGAAAATTAACATCAACAAAAAGAGCAACAGTCATTCGACCTCAACTGTAGTCAATTTCAAACTATTTTGATTATTGAAAACACGTGTTGTGATCTCTGTTACAACGCATTTGTTTTAAAACCCTACCATCAACACACTAACGCAAAGTCAAGTATCTTTTTAAGTGTAAAAGTTTGTATGTGTTAATTACACACAAATAAAGCATTTAGTAATTATGTGATTTTTCCTTTTTTAATCTTTCACTTGTTGATAAACCACAGTGGTGAAACGCGTTTTCTCATTTTTCTTAATTGTGAGATTCGTAATTTTTATTGCTGCACCGATGTTCTCATTAAGTTTCTAGAGCGTTACACAGAACTGTTTACTAAACCAAGCAGTCACTTATGCTGGAGCCATTTATCCATTAATTAATGGGGAGCTATCATACTGGAACTTCCTGTCTCATTAATTCTGCACGGTCGTTCACACAATTGGCTTTCTTACAGACGTTATTTTGCATGCGCTCTAATTGCATGAAAATCAGACAGGACCCTGGAACATGGAAAGACATTATTGGCAGCATGAAATGAAGCATAAACTGATGCCCGTGGAACCATGATTTTATTCCTTAAGATAAACCACCAAGGCTGCAAATTGTTTTTCCCTTACAAATACCGTGTCTATCGACCTGAACCAAAAATAATTTATCTTAATTGCGCTCGTTAGAGACTGCCTAGCATGCGCTTTTATAGTTACTTATGAGTTATAGTTGTGCATGCAGGGGGTCAAAAATTCATTACAACGCAGTAAGTAGAGTATGGAACTTAATAAATGGAACTCAAATGGCTGCATGTAACAATTACACATTATTTAGAGTTCAGGAACTTTGTGCAGCGCTGGCGTAAAGCGCATGCGTAATCGCGGGTAGCAAGATAGGTAGCAGCAACGAATTTTTCGATCTGGCAGCAGCTTTTCTCGGGTTCAGGCATAGTCAAACTGATAAGTCTGGCTGTGTTGCCCACTTTTAGGGAAAAAACGCCCCAGCGTTCCACTTTTCTGGAAATTAGTAATAGTCTATCAGTTAGTCATGCACTTTGTCAGTTAACTGGCTATAAGGCCGTAAGTCAGTATTAAAATTTGTGAGTTAGTTGGTCAGACAATCAATGATTTATTAGTGGATTAGTCATATCGATTATTAGTCAATCAGTTAGTCAGTCAATGAGACGATCGGTGAGCTAGCCAGACAGCTTTTCAGTCATTCAGTCAAAAAATTATATCAGTTAGTCACTAGCCTGTCTGTCTATCTGTTTGTCCGTCAGTAATTAATATATTCAAAAAGTGAACTACTGCATAAGCATACAACGTTGTTTTACTAATGGCAACAACACGACGTCTTAAATCAAACTGTGTACTGAGAAAACATCAGAGACAAGAAAAACATCTTCCAGCTATAGTTCCTCTTGGACTGTCGGGGATTACATGAATACGCAGAGGCGAGGATTTCTAGCTGTTCGTGGCATCCGCTAATGACGTGATCAATAGGTAGAGCAGAGATGAAGAAGATGACAGTGAAAATTTCGTAGAAATAAGAGTAAAAATGCAACATGAAAATTCGTGGAAATGGTCGGTACAAATACAATATGTTGTTTTGTTTAGTTGTGTAATTAATAAAACACTGTTTTATCAAAAATATTCCTAGGCCATAGAAAGCATATCTAAATTTTTGTTAACAAGTAATATAATACAACACAGTAGCAACATAGTAAAACACAAAGGTATGATCTGTAGACAAAACAATGGGAGCAAAAGCCCCAAGTTCCTCTCAGCAGCGTTCTTTATGTACACAAACTGCTTCTATATTTGGCAGGCCACTGCCCTGGGTGTTTCGTTGCCACAGAGATCTGTTGCCATGTGAACCGTTACTATGGTGTTCTGTTGTTATGGTGAACCGTTGCTATATTGATCCATTACTATATTCGGTTCGTTGTTGGCAGGATGCAAGAAACTATCCTGCCATTGTTATAGTGATCAGTTGCTATGGTATTTCATTACTATGGTGATGCGTGTTATTTTATTCGGCTTGCTCTTGCTCTGTTCAAGAGACTATCCAACGACTGACAAAACTTATTATTCGTACTATAAACTAGTCGGATCACTCAATAAAGAATTGTTCGTTGAATTTAAATAAGTTAATAGATCTTAAAATTATTTTTGCAATTTTCCTGAAATTTAAAAAATAATTTTGATCCATGTTCTATTACGAATGCTTGGTGTCAAACTATCAATAGTCAATCAGTTAGATTACACTCCTCCAAAACACACATATAATTCGAAGTCAGTTACAGAACTTATGCTACTAATGCACTAATGCCACTGTGACACATATACACGTCTTCCCCACAAAAGGATTATGGTGCTGTCGGGAAGTAATCGAGCAGAATTTTTTAAAGCCATTATAGGTATCTCGTACCGAAACCATACTAAGTAATACATATTAAGCCATACACATAAAGTGAGCTTAAGGGAAAAACGAAAATGTTTTTGTGAGGCAATGATATTTGAAAGTGTGTATATTTATGCTTTCGGGCATTTAGAAGTGGAGTTGCTTTGTGCAAAAATTGTTCGAACAATATGTGGCTTACGACATTTCTAATAATGAATAAGAGGTATAAGTTTTGAAAAAAAAACAGTCAAAATAGGGCCATTTTGGAGGTCTTTTGCCCTCCCCCCGTTCTTCCCGATAGGCCTCCAAACCTGTTCCTCTCCGGATCTAAGTGGTGATGCCCGCAACTATTTATTATGCATGGTTTTTTGTGGTGTACAGATTTATTTGTTGTCTTATCAGGAGTTGGTTAGCCGAGAAGCTTTATAGCAATGAACTGAACAAGCGTCTGTTGTTGCCCATGGCATCAAACGTGCTGTCCGTTCCACCTAGCTCTAATCTGCTCTTGCTTAAAAACTTTTAATCTTCAGAGAAAGAATCCTTTAGAGTAATCAAAGTACATTAATTTGGAGTACTTGCTGCTTTGCACAGCTGGTTTAATACGACTAGTCTTTTAAGACAGTCCTGCTCGCCGCTAAGTCTTTGGGATTGCGAGCCGCTTAAGGTTTCTTGTTTCTGTTCAAAATGCTGATGTTCGATGTGCCTTGCAATTCACATTAAATAACGCACTGGCAGCGTTCTTCTTTGACACACGGACCTAGTGATCGACCTCTCAGAGTGGTTTGCCTCGCGCTGAGACGAGGTGGGTCCTTCGTCGCACCTCTTGCCCTGTTCCAATAACATTCGAAAAGATCGGCCACGGGGACAGTCGGTCTCCCTGCTCTGCGAGACATGGCCCGGAGTGGATGGTTGCTGGCGTTCAGTCGCGGGGAGGGTGCTGAGCTCTATCGAGCGGAGAGATCACATAAGATACGATAACATAAGAAAAGGTGAAGGAATGGCAGACAAGACAGAATAGCGAGGAAATGAACGAGAAAGACGAACATTTCTCCTGTTATCCATGGCATAAGAAGGTTAATTACACAATACAGAGTTTCAGGGCCGGATTAAGGTGTGCTGCTGCCCTAAGCACCCAGCACCTGGTGCCCAGGCCTCCTTTTTTCTCCCTCCGTGCACGTTTTACGGCTCAAAGCAAACCAAAGCGATACAGATTATGACATTACATATAAAACAAACTCCATGTCTCCATTGCTCTTTAATTATTCTTTTTAAATAAATCAGTTACAAAAAAGAAGGTATGGTGCCTGCCAACAACAAAAATAGAATGGTGTTAAACAGGCAGTTAAAATGACCCCACTGCATGAGTCATTGATTATGAAACTTCCTGCTCTAGAACCTTAGCCAATGGCTGCTGCAGACGTTGTGGTTGCCAACTTGCCATGACAATAGGTGTAAGCATGGTGATAAGATATGAAGACACTACTATGATGTAATGTAATGAACTGAAAGACAACCCTGTCAACGTTATTTGTAAACGACACAGAAATGTGCTACAGAACATGAAACAGAAAAATTTCTGATTGCAGCGTCTGTATTAAGTAAATAATTAGACGTGTTAATTAAGTCAAATCTAACAGTATTATCACTCACGCTGCATTAATAATATTGTAATATGTGTTATTTGTTTCGGCTTTAGATGAACAACTAACGTAAGTTCAAAGAGCTTTTTGCCAACTGTAAATAACAAATCTCCGGCTACATAACAGAGACTATTATTATTATTATTATTATTATTATTATTATTATTATTATTATTATTATTATTATTATTACTTTGCTCTTATCCTAAATGTCACGAGCCAGGTAGAGCAACAGCGGGTACTATTTTAAAATTTGTTTAAAGTCTTTGATATGACGCGGTCGCAGTATCGAACTCGCGCCCTCCTAAACGGAAAGTGGGTCTACCACTAGGCTATAGAAATGTTTGTCATTTATTATCCACCCTTTAACCTATATATTGTAGTTTGATAACTAGGTGATACTGCTGATAATTAGCCCTTTTTAATTAATGCGTTTTACTAACTTTGTGTATAATGACGAAAAATAAATAAAATATAATTCTAATTGTAATTCTGTTACAGGTAACTTGCTGGTGATACTCGTTATTTTGTTGTGCAAGAAGATGCGAACAACCACCAACATGTTTCTGGCTAATCTGGCTCTGGCTGACATGTGTGTCGCCATCTTTTGTCTCTACCCTAATCTTTACCTTAGCTTCTGGAAGCACTGGCCCCTAGGCGATGCCATGTGTAGGATCTTCTACTTCATGAAGGGCACCTCTTACACCGCCTCCATTTTGATTATGGTAGTTATGTCAGTGGAAAGATATTTAGTCATAATGATGCCTATGAAGTCGCGGCTGCTTTTGACCAGAAAGCGGCTGATCTGTGTTACAGCCATTGTCTGGGTAGCGGCTGTGCTGAACAATGTACCTTGGTTGATCTTATACAAGAAGGAATTATTGGAAATTCCGGGCTTTCCGGAGCTAAACAAACACCTTTGCGTTCTGCATCATGATTGGATGGATCGGCTGTCACGTTTTGATGTAGCAAATGTTTGCGTGTGGTACGTACTTCCTCTGTGCGTAATAACGTTTATATACTTCAGAATATCTATCAAGCTTTGGAGAAGTGCAACCAGTGAGGCGGTCAACGTCAGCTTGCGCGAAACAACCAGAGGTAAAGAAACAACACCGATGGTTGTAGTGGACAGTGTTGGAACTGACACTTATAAGGACAAGGGCACAGCTATTGCCGATTCTAAGACAAAGTTGAATACGTTTTCAGGATATCGCGGGCGCAATGATAGCACGGTAAGCAGCGATAGTGTAGAATCCAACTGCAATGCCATTTCTGAGAAACAAGTGGGTGGAAAACACACTCCCGTTCACAAAAAGACTACAAAAACAAAATCATGTGATGAAGCGGCCCTAGAAGCCAGAAAGAAGGTTATCAAATTGTTAATAGTAGTCGTAGTAGCTTTTGCATTGTGCATTCTACCCTACCATGTATTCAACATTCGTCAGTCTTTTGATCTAGTGCCGCATAGTCGTTACTCTGCTATCAATGCAGCTACGGCAACGCTTATTATGTACATGCACAGCGGCATCAATCCCTTTCTTTACGCATTCTTTTCCGAGAAATTCAGAAAGAGCATGCATCTTGTGTTAATGTGCAAACGCGAAGAGTCATGGCGTCCGAGATGGGCACCAGCACAAACGTCCATGACGCAAGCAGCTGGGACGCCCGTTTGAATATGAGAATCCGTATATGAATGACCTGGACAATATTTTTATTGTTCTTTCTTCATACACAAGAAAATGCTATTTGTCGCTCTGAAAAAAATCTCAATAACATTCAAATTCAAATGACTGTAGAGCTAGGGCAACAATATGTTGCTTACGTTTTACTAAGTCTGACAGCAAGGGAGAAAGAACGAGTGAAAAACAATGACAGTAGGTGTGAGTAAAAAGCAAACTTGGAAAAGTGATGGCCCTGAACGGATCACGATTTCCAGAACGTTAGATGTATATCATGAAACCTAAACGCCGTCTTGAAATTTAGACATAAAAAGAGTGCACCATTTATCTCACTGCCTCATTGTTTTTGATAATTAATTTTGCTGATTACTGTTCTTGAGTTGCGCACGGTACATGGCAGCTACCCGGGCTACCGTGTCAGAAACAGTTTCGCTAATGCAATTTGTTATTGCTTCATACATGTGCTTGAACGCGTAAAATTTGTGTTTGCCCCACAGGGCCTCAGTCTCAAGTGATCTGACCTCTTTTTGTTCGAGGTCTAGATATTGCTCTTGTTCTTGTTGTTGGGCAGGACCTTTTACAAAAAGCCTAAGGATTCACCAATTTGTAATGGAGCATCATGAAATTTATAGACATATGCTAAAATAAAGTTCACATCGACTGGTGATGTTGGATTGTCGATCCGCCATTTCGAATTCAAGATGGCGGCAAAGACGTCAATTTTGAATAAAGCCTAAGGCTCAGCCAGTTGGCAATGAATTGTCACGAAATTTATCAAAATATATTATAGTAAATTATGTATCGATTAACGGAGTCGGCTGCCATCTTGAATTCAAGATGTTGACATTGACGTCATTTCTAATCCAACATCTTGAACTCAACGAATCACTCGACCAATAGTTCGATTCGAACTTGTTGATGTAAAAATAATTACACTTATGTAGAGTAATTAGTAAGTACATGCCGCACTTACGTAAATGTTATACATAAAGTAAAGTAGCGAACTTGCATAGTTAAAATGCGTGTATTGCTACAAAGAAGTCGTTATTAACTTAGCACGTTTTTACCTGAATTGTATTGTACTATAACTCTTGATAAATTTATTTTTCTTAGAAAGTTAGGGAGACCATTTCTCTAAAATATGCCTTTGGTTGAGTGAACATCTGGAAAATTGTCTGTCGCTTCAAAAAAATAAATACGTTTTTCAACAACAAAACGAAAAAGTATCACATGTAGCAGAGTAGAGCCGACCTGAGTTTCGTGAAGCTGAGGTTGTGGCTTGTGCATTTGGCGAGATTCGATAACCGACATTAGCAGGTTAGTCAGACTCGTGAAAGTGTTGTAGACTGAAAAAATAAATTGCTGGAAAAACAGTTTTAGATGTATAATTCTACTCTGTATTGTATTCTACTCAGAATCCAAATATACACACACCGCAGTAAACATCGTTGAAAAACAGTCAAAGTAAGGTCTTATTCACATCTGAGTAAAATATTATTTTGAACACCCCACTGTCTACGTTTATTGCTTATTGCTCTTATCTAGCAGCCTAGTAAAAACCGTTACGTTCATAGAGAAGCCAAGTGCTCTAGTTTACATACAAAATGTGTAGCGGAAGTAAAAATATTAAGTGATAATCACAAAGTGTATTGATAGGTGTCAGCACGAACTTAGTGCCAATGAAAAATTAATTTCAAAAATACAAATCAAAAGTAATAAATCACAGTCAATTAATTAATTAATTATAAACTGAATATTAAATTGAGCTCGCATCTGCGACACCATGTGAGCTAATATGTAATGACATACAAAAAATTATAAAGCAAGTTTCTTTCTGCTAAAGTTAAATTTTTTTATAATTACTACAGAAAATTATAATTAGATAGAAGTCGTAAAACGTCCAGGCTGTCAATATTTTCAAAAACGAAAAACCACAACATTTTCTGCTATCACCGAAATCAAAGTGAAATTGAAACAAACAGTAGCTACGAAACGAAACAAAAGCAAACACACAATGCCCAGTTGCATTTCGTATTGTACTTTGCTTTAATACAACATTCGCAAGGAAATTATTACCATATCTTTGGTCGCATGACGTTGATAGGAGAGGAATGGGGCGGCATTACGACATACAGCGGTATAGGACATATCCTTTTTCACAACACCGTTGTTTGTAGTAAAAGCAGGTGATATAGGATTCCAAATTTCTAATAACACATTTTTATTGTAGTAGACGCTTCTACTCTGTCACTTTCTCTCTATCACGCTGCGCTCTGTAACGGAAATTAAAAATTCCGACTGTTATCGTACAACTATAACGTAATTATTTCGGTACACTGAACAATTTAGTTTTACTGGATTTCGTCATAATAAAGTAAACAGCACTGTTGGGATTAATGTCCACAAATGACATTATATTCGCATCATTAGATGAAGCTTTTAATTAACCCGCCAAGACTCGTACAGCAGAGTCAGCATGTCAGTGCACGTGGACACCGACTTAACGAAAATGGGTGACTTAATTATTAACACGCTTGTTTTTTATTCTCTTTTCCAACCGTTAAAAATTTCGCAGTGTGCACCCGATGTTTGTTCAAAATATTGAAAATGATCTTGAATGAGCGGATTTTGAAATGTGCCTTGCGTGAAAACTCAGTTGTGCATCTGGCACCGTGCT
This sequence comes from Tubiluchus corallicola, assembly GCA_030141605.1. Classification (NCBI taxonomy): domain Eukaryota; kingdom Metazoa; phylum Priapulida; class Priapulimorpha; order Priapulimorphida; family Tubiluchidae; genus Tubiluchus; species Tubiluchus corallicola. The sequence continues at coordinate 516,144 of JAQGDQ010000124.1, forward strand.
AGTTACAGCAAAAAACACAAGCAAAAAATGTGGTAATCCACAATCTATAATATTGTCTGTTCTCATTTGTCTGGCATTGTGTGGCGATAACATTCATTGAAAACATGATAAAACACACAGAAAAACACACATTAGTTTCATAGTAACTAAAAAAAGTAGTGAAATTAGTTACAATCTTAACTAACATGTTGAAAGCAGATCTCTAACTCAACAAGTATAGAATGTTTCAGAGCTCACTACAAACTTTGATTTCTAATTTTCCTTTCAAAATTTTCTTCAATCTCACCAAGTTCTTGCACGAATCGAAAGGGTACTTTGGCTGCCGTTTTTGGCAATCATTCTTGTTTATTTTTTACTGGAGGCAACGTTACTATGGCAACGACACTAACGTTAGAAATGAGGTGCAAAATCTCCGCCTGGCAAGTGGTCCTTCAAATAATGGGTCCTCCAATCGAAGTTTGGGGAAATGAGAACACTGTGTAAGCCACATTATTACGCATTTGAATCATTAATTATGTCACTGCAAGATTATATTAGGCAAAAATTTATGCAAACGGCCCAACAAACGTTTATGAATTCGAAATAACAATTTACCCGAAGGATGTTGAACAAGCATCTTGAAATATTGCTGTGGGAAAGGCACGTGTTAATGATCAGCAAAAGTGTTTCGAAGAATGTGGCGAAAATAGCGAAGCCTATCAGTTTTATAGTGCTATTCAGATTTTCGTCTAATTTGACTGAAGAATCCCCAAAGTTTTTAGCTTATCTGTAGCTATTTTCCGACAAATAATTTTGTTTATTAAAAACATGTAGAAAATATAAAGTGTATAAGGACATGAGATATCCTGTATTTCGACAGCAAATGACCTCTGTTTCATAGAAATCGGCTTTCCCACTGTTACGGATTTATTAGGAATGCGCAGTACAGGTATTTTAGCCGTATTCTTTCAGATCGAACAGATGCGGTTGATGACTCCTTCATCTTTGCCTGCAATCTGTGTATAGGTGCAGCATTTGCTATATCTGAAAACGTTGTTAGTATAGGAAGGCGATATTCTTGAAGATGATTTAACAGCCTGAAATACCGAATTCGACAATCAGAAAAGACAAAATGTATAACATATCGCGAGTTAAATCCAGATGTCGAACGTTTATAACTCTAACATACCAGAAATCCAAAGGGTGAAGCTTGCTGCTCACAAGCTTACGCTGGCCGCTGGGCTCAGTTACCGAGGGAAAACGCTTGGTTTCGTGTGAGGCTGGTACAGACAGAGGACCATGTTATATGTGAATGCACACAGATTCGTAATTTGAGAATGAACTATAATAATAATGCAGATTTCTCAAACTACGGCCATTTTTCCAATCTGAAGCAAATTTCGTTTACCAATTTGTAACAGAGGCGTCAAATATGTATGATAATGGTGATTGTGATTAATCATGCTGTAATAATTTATAAAACTGAATGTAACATCCAGTCGTAATGGTACATAAGTGAAATTTTGTGGAAAATATTTCGTACACTTCGAATGTTATTTTTTACGGAATGATTCTGTTGTGACCATCTCCTTGATTGTGTGTTTATATCAGTCAATAAATTTATCTATCTATCTATTATGTCAGCTTGAGAGCTTAACACCCACCCCTCGTATTAAGTTATAGTGTAAATGTGGCCGCTGGAGATCTATGCGGACGAGAGCAGACTTCGAACACATTGTAAAATGGCAGAATTAAGAGAAGGCAAGCTTCATCAAAAGGATCAGGAGATTCAAGCGAACGTTAGTGTTAAAAAATGTGAAGCAGAATGCATTTAAAATGAAAGCGAGTGAAAGAAGGTAAAAGATGAAAAGAAGCAAATTCAATTAGAAAATAGAAAAATTACGTATACAAGTATAAGAAAATAAGGAACAGGGAGAAATCTCAATTATATAAATGATTTAAACAAGTTAATTACACAGTTGTTCCTAAACAACGAGAAAGACGCACAAAGAGAGACACTAAAGAACGTCTCACAAATATGGGTGATTATAGGCAGTAGTAATTTGATGAGATAACAGAGTTCCAAAAATAGATCTTCCTGAAAATCGAAGCTAACAACGAAAGCATAACATTAAAAGAAGTAAAGAAGAAACAAATAAAATTTAAAAAGCTCCCATTCCTGTAAATTGCGTATACAAACATTATTTTCACTGCTTTATTGAAATTAGTGAAAAGCATAAACTAACTATATTTAAACATGGCAATGTTATTCACAGAAATGAAGGACAGGGTGGCAATAGAAAAATAATCATGTTTTCCTTTTTGACAAAGGTGGTACTGCAAGCTAATTTACTGTAGAATTTGACATTATTATCTAAAAGATAAGGTGAACGACAACGCTTGTTAATTTTCATAGTGATGACAGGGTAACAAATATATGGAATGGACTTAAAATTGCGTGATGCGCTGGAACTAAAAGAAATATAAGTGTTGCAAGTTTGAAATAATTGTAAGTTTTGAAGACAGATAGGTATCGGATTGCAAAACAAGAACAAGCAAATTATGGGCAAACTAAAGTGTGGCCAAACGAAATTTTTAATACGGAACTGAACTGAAAAAAATTTATAGGCGTGACATGACAGAAGAGATAGTAATGAATCTTTGATTTTTAACACATGATGTAAGCCACATAAAGGATCAAATGACAAAGTGGGCGTAAATAAAGATTAAAAGCCTGATTAAACAATAGCAAATAAGAAAAAACTAATTGACTTAATGTTGTTAAAGTGTAATAGCAGATTTATAATCAGCAGTAATAGAAAAGGAAGAGACACATTTAGATAAATAGAAACGAAAGGTTATACTTGTCATTACAAAAACTTAGTATGTACATGCAGAGATAAATCGCTTGGAATCGGATGGATTTTAGCAACAAAAATGCACTAGAAGCGGTGATAACAATGTATAATAGAGCCTGATAATCCCCATGGTTATTAGTTATTGTGAAATACTGATACTCACAATTCATGCATCTCGGGACTGTTGAGCAAGTATAGAACAACTTGAAACAATGTAAAGGACGTGTGTGCATGAATAAAGGAACATATTCATTTAGCAAGAAATAATGACGAGAATTAGGAGGTGTCTATTTTTCTGGAAAAACGATGACATGACAGAAAATCCATTTATGTACGAAGAAGTCATTAACCATGGGAACATAATCGTGATACAGAGTGACAACTGGAAAACGTTGAGCATGATAACACGAATGTAGGAAAAAATGGCACAGGAAAAAACGGCATACTTAGTAAAATATGCGGTTTTGTCTGTAATAGCTTATGCTTAACACGCAAAACTATCTAACATATTTCCAAGAAACTTTGTGAAGAAAGGCGGGAATAGGGTGTCAAAATGGAAATCTTTTTGGTAATTCGTTTTTCGCGAAACGTGTCTGAACACCTGCTTTTCGATTTGTGCCATTTTTTCCTGTACCAATTTTACCACGCACCAGATAACACAGTTTATTGCAACTTGTATGACGTATGACGACGACAAAATAATGGTAATGAGAAATAAAGATGTTCAGCCAAATGAAAAATAATAATCGTTCAGTGTAAATGTGCTGAGAGTTGACTACTAGGTTGCTCGAATACAATGATTAGTACACCAGCTCCAAACATGATACGGGATAGGTCCAAACAACCTAAAAACCACAGAGCTCCTGTTAGGTTACTAGGCATTACATAATCACAAGTGTTTGCTAAGGTGCATAGATTTTGAACATAGACAGGAATTTAAAGGTTTTGATTGTAAAAAAAAATATAAAAATAGCTAGCTAATCAGAATGTTCACAAAAATGTTCAGCCATTCTGGACTACGATACAGTAATATTTTTTGGATATGACATGTTGCATATTTGAAACGCGCACGTCTTATTAGTTTACAGCGACATATGACTGTTTGAGTGTTTATTTGTCTGCTTGGAATACTCGCAGCTGTCGCTGAAAAGGATCGACCGTATAAGCGGAAATCAGTAATCACCAAGTGCAGAAAAAGTAACGACGATTACCCATATTTCTACAACGCTTGTCTACGAAACGCTGTTAGCCAGATTATGAATGTCAACAGTTTTTTCAAGCCGGTAGTGTGAGTAAAATAAGGACAAAATAGGTAAAGTGCGAAATAACTCGCTAAGCTCGTTTATCTTGTTGGCTTTGGCCACCGTTTATGTAAAAAGTTTGATTTCACATGTAAAGACAATTTTAAAAGGTTTTGGCCGTGTAGGCCTAGCACTAGTATTAGTAGCAATCATACTGGACTTTATAGCGGATCTTTCTTAGCGCTTTATATTTTCCCAAGGAATTAAGAACAATGAACTCAGTGTTTGAAGCTGTAAAATCGATAGGGGAACGTTTAGGCTAGTAAATAGTGCTGCGTGAAATGTTAACGCTTGCTCGACATCCTTTGGTACGCTTCTCCTACCACCTTGTGTACTGCGCTGCCGTATACTGCTTTCTGTGTACCGCAGCGCCATTTGCTGCCTAATGGGACATAACAGAATGGTACACAGTGAGATGGTACGCTTTGATGTCAAGCAAGCACCTCGAAGCGTACAACGTAGTGTTTTATTTAACCCTCCTGACGTAACTGCGTAATATAATACAGATTGCCACCTGATTTTCTGCTAAAATGCACCCACGCATGCGAATACCTTTTTTAAATACTCCAAACAAGCCCACGCCAATCAAGGTAGAGCAACAATATGATTTTGAAGCCTGTCAAGTTGGTTAATATAACAAGCTGTGGCACCAGTTGTGAGGGCAGCCCATGCTAGTTCAAATAGTTAATTTGCAAAGATAGAATACGATTTCAGGAAATTGATAATTACAAGCACAATATAGACATCCCACTACTTTTTTCTATATTCTTAGCCACTTTTATAAGATGTTTCTCCAATCTAAAATTATCAGAACACAAGCTAAGGCAAAATCAAAGTTTTGACTTGAATGTCACAGTATGACTTGCCAATTGTTATTCAACACTAATGCTTACAAGATAAAGTAGTAGTGGACTACTACCACTAACACATTGATTTGGTCATGGAAATCAGGTATGTAACTGAGATTATTCGCTGCAGCAAATTGATTTACAACTGGATTGATTTGGGATGTACGAAAGATGCATTGTATGGAGGAAATTTCTATATAAATGACTCTGTAAATTTCATCCAATTGTGCCAAATACATGCATGAATGACAAGACAGCATGGCAGAGATTCGTGGTTGAATCAAATAAAAGTCCAGATCTACATTAATATCTTTTAACTTTTAATGCATCTGGGGCACATGGCACATTCAATGTCTATTTGGGATTATTTGTTGCACAAAGTTGGAATTATTTTTGGATACTGAGTATTACCCTTTTTTGTGAACACAATCTTCAATTCCATTTCTAACAGTTATATTGCTGGAACCTAAGTTAACTCACAAATAATCACAGCTAATTTTCAAATGAAAACTGAATTTTAACTAGACATTAAGGTGCTGCCATCTACATTCGACATGAACATCGCGTGATACTTCACTTTAACATTGACTGATTACTTGAAGAATCTCAAACAACTAGGTCTAATGTTAAATTTCACAAGTTTAAACAATTGATTTTCAGAATTCTAGTTAAACACAATTTTCAGAATTTTTACATGATGCAAAACTAGTAAAATGTAAGGTTTCAAAGAAGACATACAGTAATCATAGCAATAGGGTACATGAATTTTGAAAACATAAGTATAGTTCATTGCCTGTCAAAAGCAAAGACTTGGTCAATATAGGGATGCACCAAATGCACATTTTCATCAGCCAAACTGTAATCGAATGTTTTACTCTTGGGTACCACAGAACCGAAGCTTAACCGAATGAAAAGCTTTGCTGCCGCACCGAATTCTGAATAAAACATCAAGTTAAATTGGAATACTGGACCGAAGCCGAACCATTTTTTTACCGAAACTGAATCAAATTTTTTTGTAATTTTAATTAAAAGAGTTATAAAATCTGAAATTTTTTATCATTTTAAGTTAGTAGTGATTGGTAAGTTGTGTAAAATTGTTCTTATTACTAAATCTGCATTTCTTTATTGTTTTGTAGTAATTAAGTATTTTAAGGGCCACCCTAATTCTTTCAAAAGCTATTCAAACTATTTTGTATAATCAACAAAAACAGTATTTAAGCAAAACTGCAATAGTTTAATTGTTTACTGGCTCGAGTTCCCATTGATTTATTTTGGATTTTTATTATATACATCATGTATAAGCAAACACAGCACTGCTTTGCTATTGCACAATGCGCATTAACGTAACTTGTGTGCCAACTGCGCATTTCATCTTTGAGTTAGCATACAGAAAGCAAAATGTCAGCTGTTGAGTCGAGTTCGCTGTTTACTATCAGCTTTTTTCGGATAAATTTTTCTAAGTGTTGTAGGTAAAAATTCGGTTTGTTGAATGTAATTCGAATGTGACGATTGTTAAAAAAGTAACTTTGGTATACCAATGGTTCACCGAACCTTTAGTGCTTACAACAAAGTTTATCAGACTGCATTTTTTGACCGATATTCGGGGAAAGATTCATTGATCCGAATATTCCGTGTAGCCCTAGATCAACACTCGTAAATAATTGTTAAGTTCACTAGAATAGAAGACCGAGACAAGGTTTTTAGTGTAAAGAAAAAATCAGCTATGTAAAAGAAATTAGATTCTTTGTAACTAGCAAGATGCACATTAACATATAAAGCCTCAAGGTCATAAAAGAGCTCTTTGTACATAAAGATAATATTGACATTATTTATTGATTTTAATTTTTTATTAATCTTGTAATTGCGTATATTATTTTTTCATTTTTTTTCAATTTAAACAATATTGCACTGTTGCCAGACACTTTGTAAAATTTACTGCTCCAAATCTATGGAACACAATATCAATTTATGTCACAACACATTGAACATTTTATGGCTTTAAAAGATCCGAATTAATCCTAATTCTAATGCATTCTTTGGGTTTTGCCGTGAAGTGCGATACTCACAGTACATCCTGTGGCTGGTTACTTTACAGTTCTTATTTTCATACGTTTGCATCAAAGTCTCTGCTGAACTTTCTATTTCATTTCTCTTTGCTGTTTGTCTATCTTATTGTGTTGCTTTGTCTTTACTATTCTCTGTTTTTCTATAATAGTTTCTCTTGTCAGCTAACCAGTTTTTTCTCCACTTTTCATGGTGGCTTCACAAGCTTTGCTTCTTAACCACCATCCAGCATATGTTTCTGGTTGATAAACTATTACGTAGTTTAGTAACTGTATTAATATAGTTCTTTTACAATTATTGCAATTATATTTGCATTTTTTCCCTAACTGTATCACATAATAGCATATAAATATAAATTTATTACAATTATTGTAACTATAATTGATTTAATTTATAATAGTTATAATGTGATAATGAATATTGTAATTATGCTAAAGTGGGTAATGAATTACAATTACAAAAGTATCTTATTGAAGCACGTGAAGCAGACATATTGAGTCAATTATGTGGAGTTATCTGAGTCTATTATCGACAGTTTTTATATACATTTGAATAGAAGTGATCTCTACCAGATGTTTTTGAGTCAGTTAGGTGACTGATTGTATTAACCATCTGAGTCTAATAAATGATGCCTACTGTATATATATTTACGCAATAATATATATGTGTATGCATATGTATACTTAAAATACCCGCATTATATAATAAATAAAATATAATAAAATAAAATAAATAATCATAATAAAATAAGTAGTCATCAATAAAAAAATAAATAAATGGTTTGGACATACATTTATTGCTGATATTTTAGAAATTTTGTGACTAACACATCGTGACGTTGTTAATACAATTAAGAATAATTGCAATAGTTTTTTCTGTCTACTCTTCTACAAGTCTATGAAAACTAATGTGATATGTCTGTGTTAGATTCATTTGTCAAGTTCATCCCATTAAGCAGACATTCACTTCTAATTAGTAATTCAGTAATAAAACTAACTCTGCCATTAATTTTGCGTAAGTCCTATGCACAGACGCTCAAATGTCACTAAAATTTGCATTAATTTTAGAATTTTCCCTTAACGAGAATACGAGATCGGTTAGACATTTGCTAAAGGTTGTTCTTGTATCAGTTTGCAATCTTCCTTTTCCTGTCAATAGGGCAACACATGATTTTGTATACTGCTTCACAAGTATATTGTTTACAATAAACATATACTTTTATAAAAACTTATATAAGTATAAAAATTATTGTTGATGTGAAGTTCTGTTTTTTGGTTAGTTTAGCTGCTGTACTGGTGGCATCAACTGAAATACCTTCTAATGTATTTTTTTGCTATTATTAATTTAACTATTTGGAGTGTAGCTTTGTTTGACAAGACTTTACAGTTCAATATAATTTGCATTTAAAATTCTAACAAAAATATAAAATGAAAATAATTTAACAATAAAATTAGGTAATATTAACCAAGTTTGTGTTATTATCTAGAAATTATTTTTAAGAATAAAACTGAATCGAAAATAGGCTTAAGCTTCATTCGGAAATTTATAATACAAAAGTTTTCCTAGAAAATGAATTTCTAAACATCTAAAATGCTTCATTGTTGCTTTTGTGAAATGTAACAAAATTTAACAATAAAATGATGTAATATTAACTAAGTTTATGTTATTATGTCGAAGTTATTTTAAGAACAAAACTGAAGTAAAATCAGGATTAAGTTCAATTAAACTTCTATAAAGGATCATAACGTAAGCAATTCATAACGTAAACATTTTCCTAGCAAATAAAGAAAATAAATTTTAAGCACGTAAAAAGCTGTATTATTGCCTTCAGAATGTTGAAGAATGTAACGATGATTGTGGCACCCTGTCCTGTTACAAAGGCTTTTCATTTGCTTTTTAGATGTTAAAGGCTATTGCAGTTTTATGCATAGACAGTTATGTAGTGTTCACTTATAATTGCAATTTCTTGCTTGGGCATTGCATTCACGAATGTGCTTATTTTTTAAATGTTTGAATTTTTATAATTTGATAGATTATGCAGTGATGTTAGCCGGTCAGACAATCACACTTTTGGGACTATAATGCATTAGGTTTACAAAGTTGATTGGAAGGTAACCTGTATGTCTTAATGTATTTTGTACTTCAGCTTTTTTAAATAAATGTTCTTTAGAAATGTGACCATACATACGTAGAATAGTATTTTAGAATCTTACGTATTTATCTTATATTTATAAGGGTCATGTGGTTGATGTGATCTTAAATAGCCTATTTTTTTTACTTAGAGTAGTTCTATATTCCAGAACTGAAATACTGCTTGTTTTTCAGGTTTGTGCTAGCCATCATGGCTGCAAGATTATGGAAGCCTATGTGTCATCTTTTGGAGAATGCAGGTATGCTGATAGGATGGTCTTAAAAATTATATGAAATTGTGTCATAGATTACTCGAAGAATATTATTCAAGCAACTTTTATTTTAATTTATTTATGTTTCTGATAAAGCTTTATAACTTTGAAATCATTTAAATTTTTTTTCACTAATTTTTTAATCTGTTTTGCATTTTAGCATTTTAGTCATAATAATTTTGCAGTTACATTTAATTATGATATCAGCTATATGTATTTACAGATCTTTTTTATTGCTGCATATTTGAACTTTCGTCTCCTCTGTTGTATTTGTACATGCATTAAATATGCTTAAAGGGTGATCACATTTTACCATGTGATTTTTCTTAGTTGCACTGTGCTTATAACTTTCTCTTCTGAAGTTTTCTATATTTTGCTGTAAATAGTTAACATTAAAGATAGTTACAAAATTTTGGCCTGATACATTTTTGATTAAAAAAATTATTGCACTCAAGCAGTTATCTTTAAAATAATCATGTACAACATGATAGTTATCTATATAAAATTTTTACAACAGTTAAGTTTTTTAGAAACAACACAGAAACAACTTGTGAGTTGCATATGTTTTATTTTCTCAATTGTTACTTACATAGTTATATGTTTTGTTAGTTTAGATTCTTCTCCATAAAAGTTAAATTCATAATGTTAATGCATCCAGTTGAATGCTCTTAAATCATGTCAAATGTCAAGTCAATTTATTTCATGTAAACTTACTTTTCTTCTAAGTTTGTGTTTTGCGTGTAGTCATTGTGAAATGTGGTGGACTGAAAGTATAGTAAAAATGTTCTCTGCTAACCTAATTTTCATTTACGTGGTTGTTTATCAAACAATAGGTCTACATGCCTTGCATTAATGAGCGAATATTTATTGAACTAAATGGTTTGTAGTATTCTATGATTGTTTTACTTCCAGAATGCAAAGTTGCTCTTGTAATATTAAACCAACCTCTTACAGACTTGCGTACATGGTTCAAAACAGTGTGGCGAAAAGGTATGCTAGTTAACTGTGAATCTGGCAGAAGCTTTTATAAAAAGCCTTCGTTTGTTGATTTTTTATTACCAGTGTATGTTTGCGTTTCGCATCAGAAGAGTGGTACATAAATGTATGTTGCTTAAAGAACCTGCTGGCCACCCATTTCCTTACATCTTAACATGTAGATGGTATTGTCTAGGAACAATTTTATAGATTTTTATAAGCGTATGAATGAGACCGTCTTCATCCCAACATGTAATAAAAATTCAACTTACTTTAGTAACTAAAATCTTCAGATTTGACCAATTCTGTGGCAGAAAAACTATGCGAACCTTTTAACACATTTCTTGAGCAAAATCTTAGAGACAATAAAAAGAAATATTGTGCAATAGTCTGTACAATTTCACTTAATCTTTTCTGTATGATCAACTCAATCCTCTATGTCAAATACATTTGTAAAACCGGCGGTTTCAGTGATGCTGAACGGAAATGTAAAAAATATTGTTCTGTATTTTACAGCTGTTTTTCGGTCTTGTGTTGATGGGGGTGCTAATGTTCTATATGATGAAACAGTATCTCAAAATGGGACAAATACTACCATCCCTGACCTTATATCCGGTGATTTTGATTCAATACGGCGCGAAGTAAAAGAATATTATGCTGAAAAGGTAAGAAAAGATCTCATTGCTTGGGAGTCGCAGTTTAATAAAAAACAAAGATGTTCATCAAAATCGTAAAGATCCACGTCTTTATACTGATTTCGAGCATCCCCGGTTCACCTTCGTTTGTGCTTTTTTTAGTACAAAAAACTTTCTAGGAAAACTTATATCTTCTCCACGACCACTTTGTGTTGTCAGAATTTTTTATAATTTCTTTTTTAAAAACTGTTTTTAAAACTAATTTTTTTAAATTCTGCGGGTATAGTCTTAGATGTTTGAGATTGTGCCTTTCTTTGTTTGTATTTTGTCTTTCGTAGATCTATTCTAGTATGCACTTAGAAAACCTATACATTTTTACAGAGCTGAGAATGTATTTAATCCAAAAACAATATCTTTATTTTTTGTTTTGATATCAAATGAATCCTTCTATCAAATTTAGAAACAGAGATATGAGAAGAATTTTTATATCGACAGTGGCCATTTTGAATTTCAAGATTCTCAAAAAAATGAAAAGATATATATGTATTTTGATATTCCGTATAGCCTGGCGATTACCAAAAAAAACTGTAATTTAGCAAATCTTCAAAAAATTTGAACGAAATTACACAAGGAACTGGACAAACCTGCAGATCTTCAACTGTAAATATTATTATCTTAAAGGAAGACAGGATGATTTTTCATATACTAACCCATTTTCAAGTACTTTAAAAAGTATACATTTTAACACAATTATTAATGCAAAAGCGTTTCTGATAATTAAATAATAGATTAAAATCTTAATTAACGGTGGGCGAGCCCAGCTATTGATGACATCACAAACTAACATAATGTTCAACAGCAAAACTATTTCACACGTGTTTGCGAAAGTGAAAATTGAAGAACTGTGCTAACTAGCGAATGGTGAAATGCGTGTAACAGCGAAGAACTAGTGGCGCGAACATGAATTTGTGTTTGTGTGGTAATAATTCTTTCACATTAGTCATTTTTAAAAAAATAGTGTGTTCCCTTTCAATATTGTTTTGACCTACAGAAAGGGTCTGGTTTCGCTTTAATCATTCACTAGTTCTCTCAATATTTCCAAATTATCTAGTTTGGTTTTCTACTGAAAAGTTCCTAGTTCTAGATATGAATCGATCTTCTAATTTTTATTGTGAGCTAAAATAATCCGTGGATAATAGAATATTCTTTGAAAGTTAAACTCAGATAATATAAATGTGAAGAATTGGTTTTGATTATAATTGTTTTTAATATATATTTTTCCTTTGTATTCTTGGCTGAATTTTGACATCAGGATTAATTAAATAGGTATACTCATCATCTAACTGATACTCTCAAAAACTACGATTGCACTTGTGCTGTGTTCTAATATATTAATTTAAGACCATTTACAGATTTATAAATAAAAAAATTGAGTTCTGTTAATCTGGATATTTTGTCTTGTTGTGTTCAGTCTCTTTTGTTAAACTGTAATTTACTTCACTTATTGTAAATGCTGTTTTTTTAATATGTGGAAACAGGGGGTAGAAGTTGTGCCGACACCAAATCAGGATGAGACAGATTTTACAAAGAATCTACGACTGCTGTTAGACAGAGTCAAGCGAAGAAACATTGAGGTAACTAGAATTATTTCATCAATCCAGACCAGAGATTGCTAATTTTCACACTTGTTTTTTATTTTTTTTTGGCTGTGACGAATGTACAGTACCTAGATTATTGACTTTTGCTGCATTAACTGTCAAAGTTCATATGTTAATGAATGCCTAATTTCAACAATGTAGGGATGTTTGAACTGTTGAAATAGTAAACTTGGAGTTACGTGAAATTTTGTGATTTAACACTAGAGTTTTGTTATTCCCTCAACCAAACATTTCTGTTCAGTACTTAAGAAATTTATTACATCATCGCATTTTTGCCTTGGAGAGATGAAAATTAAGGCAAAATCAAGTTGAGTCATACTAGCAATACGCAATGAAAACAGAGTGAATAATATTTTAGTTCACAAACAACAAAATATTTAATGGATAGTCTTTAGTCAAAAAATTTTTAGCTAGAAAGCCTTTTTTATCGACATTTATGTTGACAGTAAATATATGTAAATCAAAAGATACTTACTTAATTGCTATTTTTAGTTTAAAGTGTTTGCTATTATAGGTGAACAGTATTGTGGCTTGTGTTGGTTTTGCTGGTATAGAAGGACGAGTTGACCACGCATTTGGGTTATTGCAGTCACTCTACCTAGCGCACACAATGACGGATTTACCTGTATATCTAATGGGTGGCCAATCCGTTTCTGTTCTTTTGCCACAGGTAGACATAGCCTATTAGCAAATTGTTGACTTTTTACACAATTGCCAGTTATTTTATGACACGAGAAATTAAACTGTAGCATATTTATATATGCAAGCGTAGTTTATTATTATGATCTAGGATTGCTTGCTTATGTTGCTGATGCAGTTTGCTGCTCAGAATTTAGATAAAACCTGGGACACTGTCTACAGTTTGCAAACATTTTCAAACAAATGCACGTGCATTCACAATGTGCAGTATTTGCAGAAGCTAATTAGAGAATTGCAAAGAAATGGAATTGGATCGTATGACTAGGTCTTTATTCGGGTATAACTTATTTTTTCCCCGTTTCAACTGAGGTCCCGTTTTCTGAATAAGCTCTGCTGTGCATGGTGGTTTTTTATATTGATAGATAGTTTTCGGATAATGACTATGCGTCGTATGGCCGCGTAGATAAGACATGCTGTATCCATTCTAACTCTGTGTAATAACTTTGTGAAGAGAAATTTTGGCTGCTGTAAATGTTGTTCTGCTTTATTGGTGTGCATGGGAACTAATTATAAATTGTAGCTAGGCAAACTATTTACTGCTTTTAATATTGTTATTAAACATAGCAAAAAGACCCTTTTTTCAATGCTAGGAAGCAAGAGGGAAAATAAGAATAAAATTGATCAAAAATTAGCCCTTATTTTTCTTGTTTTGCTTACCATTTTATGAAAAATTGGTTCAAAATTGCTATGTGTGTCATCAGTAGTGCAGTCTGTTCGCTTATTAAATTTTTTTTTTAAGAATTGACTCGTGATTCACTTAGATTTATTTTAAGTGATGTGGTAAATCTTCCAAGCGAAATGACATAAATGAAATTGGTTTGTTTTGAAAAATGTTTGTAACTTTTGAGCTACTGGTAGGGTAAATTTAAAAGTATATTTTTGACATTTTTTCCCTTAAAGTTAGATTGCTTTAATCGTGTCTCATAAACTAATTGAAGTTTGTATTATTAAAATTGCTTGCATATATTAATTGGTAGTAGTTTTGCCACATTAAAGTCTGTATAATTAAACTGTATGTTGCCTTTGATTCTCTAACATAATATTTATTTTTGGTTATGACTTTTTTGATAATTTATCTTAATTTTAGGGATCTCATGTACTTGAAGTTAATTCGGGATATGAAAACAGATACTGTGGGTTAATACCGATTGGTTGTCGCTGTGATAACGTGAGCACTCGAGGACTAAAATGGAACTTGCGTAAGTCTTATGCAAGTGTAAATACATATATACCTATAGCACTAGTAAAATAGATACATGCACAGTGATGCGTTGTCTCTTGCTACTTATTTAAATATTTCATTACTCTGATGTCTGGAATATATTTTTATACTAGTAGTGAAAGTTTACTCGTTAACAGTGAAACTGAAACCTGTTTTGAACACAATTACTTCTTAGATTTTTGACAAAAAGCAAACTAGTTTTTACGAAACCATGCTCTTAGATGAGTTTGCTGCGGACTTGGTCGCTATACAGTCTAAAAGATGCTGTAGGCTGTCAAATTGCAGCCAACCTGTGACAACAGCAGTCATAACTTCACTTTTTCGACAAGCAAAATCGTTGACCATTGTATTTGCAAGCCAGTAACTCGACTATACTACTTTTGTTGATCTATGTTCTAAGCTTAGTTGGAGCTGTTGTCTTTAGGCATTTTATTGTTTTTTTCTTCAGATAACACTAGTCTTGGTTTTGGATCCCTAATTAGTACATCTAATGAACTAGATGGATCTGGTTACGTCCATATTACCACTGATAAGCCTCTATTCTGGACAATGAGTATTACATTCAGCAATAGTAAAATGTGAAACATGTGACACTGATTCTTAGGTGCTAATACACTGCACAAATCATTTGTATAAAGTGTCAGACAGTACTTATATTATTAGCAAAGTGTCTTGTATAGGTAAACTTGCATTTTTTATATAATCCTGTTGCTTTAGTGATGGTTGTCAACAGCAACCAGTTCTTTGCCACAATAGAGTTATGATTGCCATTGTCAACACCTGTCACAGTGTTTAGACTGGCTGGTATAGCAACTAAATTGCAGAGGTGTTATTTGCAACTTGTCTTACCTTGATCTGACTTAGTTCAATGCTCCATTGCTCAAGTGTTTACAATTTTTTTGGAAAGATGTGACAGTCATGTTACATATTGATAAAGTAACAATTCAGATTTAATTGCTCACCTGTAGAATTCAGGAAATGAAAGTGTAGACATTGTAGGTCTAATCGATTATCTCTGTTGTGGTTTAGGTTTGCAAGCCTCTCTGATGCTGTATATAAGACATTTCATTTTCTTGTTCTTTGTGATATTGTAATTTGTTGCTTCATAATCCATACATAATTCTAACATCGTTGTTATTGAGTCACTGATTCTCTTGTTGATGTTTTATTGTTTAATTTATTTTTGTGCACTAACATTTGAGTGCAAGACGTATTTTTCTACAACTTATCATAAGCTTGTAGAATTGTTAACTATTATTGTCACCTCTGCTTATAGTTAGTCATTTAACGATTGACCTTGCTGACTTATTTTCATTGAGAGCAAACAAATTTTTTTTGTTCTTTATTAATAGGTGAAAATGTCTGACTAAGTATTAACGACTAGTGTTTCAGAAATAATATTAAAAACAGGTTTTTATCTCATGTGTTGCTATTAGCGAGGAGTATGTTGAAAAATTGATTTGCTTAGCTGAATGTTTCATATAACTCATTCTCATTGTTTGCAAGCTAGTGTATTTGTGAGTTCAGTGCAACTTAGCATTGAAGCTACTAGGCATATAGAGTTTAAAAAATCTATGATTTCTCCATTATGTACTGATATAAGACTTAACAGGCCTACTTATTGACTACCTACATGTTTATTCTTGTTCTTTGAGCTTATTATGTATTATAATTATTGCTGCTATTGCTTCTTAGATATGCAGCTAAATGTGTTTTTTTGATGGTAGATAACATTCCCTAGGTATTTAGAAATTAATGTTAGAAATGCTAAGACTTTGTGCCTACAGAAAGGTATTAAAGTGACTGATGCTGTTATTAATCTGTAAACTTGGGATTTATTGTGAAGGTCTCAGTTTCTTAGACGATTCAAGTAATAGGCAGAACTGATAGACATTAAGCTTTTGCTAACATTCCTTCTGAGTTATTGAATGGCAAAGATTGTAGTTGCAATAGGTAGGCTAATGGTCTTAGTTTGTTAGATGATAAAAGTAATAGGCAGAACTGATAGACATTAAGCTTTTGCTAACATTCCTTCTGAGTTATTGAATGGCAAAGACTGTAGTTGCAATAGGTAGGCTATTTTTACGTTAAACTTAGCTTTGTTGTTGTTAAAAATGTCATGAAATGTTAATAAACATTTAAAGTGAGAGATTGAGCTTGTAGTCATTGACTTTTGAAATTAAACTTGGCAAAAGAGAGAAGATTTGAAAAAGTTTGACTAAGTCTGGATTTAAATCTGGACAATTTTGATCAATCCATATTCTGACCACTACACTTAGAAATAATTACTGATTAATAGAACAGTTATTAATATCCTTAATTTTGGGGTTATCACTAAATAATGGAGTAAACCCACAGTCATTATTTTTTATTAAAACTTGACCAAAACAAAGAATTGTGAGAATTTGCAATTGAGTCTAAATTTTAACCAGGAAGCTTTTGGATATGTCCAATGCTTGTGGTCTAGCCAAATCTTAATTTAAAATATACTCAAATTATTAGCTTACTTGTTCATTCAATAGTCTTTAGCGGGCTAGTCTACTGGCCTGCTAAACCATCATCATGTCCTTTAAAAATGTTCCGTTTTTTTGTAATAATTGTTCAAATTTCATTTAATTTTAACGGCCCTGCAGCTGTAAGTAAATTAAATAAACCGTTTCTATCAATATAAATATTTTTTATTTTATTTTTTAACCTGAATAAACTTATCTCAGCTTATTAGCCCACTGTGTCCTGATTTTGCATTGACTACTGCAAGCTGCTGCAACCACATGTAGGTTCATGATTACTGCAAGCTTCTGCAACCACATGTAGGTTGATGACTACTGCAAGCTTCTGCAACCACATGTAGGTTCATGACTACTGCAAGCTTCTGCAACCACATATAGGTTCATGACTCAGTCTGTTCTTATTTTAGGCCTACAGAATTGTATCGTCCATTTGACTCAAGTCTGGCTTAGGGTCAAGCCTGCAATCTTTAAATTTCAATGTCGATGTCGGTTACTACTTTATTTTGCAACTTTTATGGGACGGTGTTCTCAGGATCATTCTTGGTTCACTCAGCAAAAGCCGCTACCTGTCGGAGGTAATAGACAGATGCAAAATAAACAAGCTCTGTAAAAGTTAACGCTAAATTTATCTTTATGGGCAAATAGGAATCTTTACTGTTCACATAAGTTTTGAGGAATCGGATGGCTCCCGGAGGAGACGAAAAGAAGAACAAAAAACAGAGTTCAGGTAGCAATAATACGACAAATTCGCTCAGCCAGAGAGCGGTTACGAGACAGTTGACTCTTCGCTGACGACATGTTTCTTTTTATCAGACACCAATTTACAGTCTCTCCAAAATCGAACTAATTCTGAATTGTTAAAAGTCAATAATTGGATGTTAGCCAACAGCCTGTCAGTAAAGTACATGCTAATTGGAAGGAGCATATCACAAAATGAGAAATTGCTGTTTAATTTAAAAATAGGTAACCATGATTTAGTTCAAACCAACTGCATTAAGTACCTTGGGCTCCAAATTGACAGTAATATAAAATGGAAAACTCATATTAATACTATAACAACAAAACTAAGTAAGACTGCAGGTATATTTGCAAAACCACGTTACTTTATTAATATGCCAATCCTCATAATGATATATTATGCTTTAGTGTATCCATACTTACAGTACTGTGTGCTGTGCTGGGGAAAAACTAAGCAATATATACTACAACCACTTACCACCTTACAAAACAAAATTGTTAAATTAATTACATTCTCTCATTACAAAAGGACATGCTACACCTTCGTATAAACAGTAATATATACTAAAAGTCTGCGATATATATAGTGTGGAACTCTAAGTTTATGTACAAGTACAAGTACAAAACAGGCACTTTGCCAGGTATATATAAGAACTATTTTTTAAAAATAAACGAAGTCCATTCATACTCCACGAGATCCTCAAAAAAGGTTTCTACTTACAAAATAGGTACAAGACAATATGGCTTGAACTCTCTACACCGTTTATAAAGCCTGCATTGGGCTATGTGGATGCAGAAAAACTGATTGCTCCCTCTAGCAATTCTTCTGCAGTGGCTTGTGGAAAAAGGTCAAGGTCACTTGTTACCTGGCAACATCACACTACTGGACATGTATGCATTATAATACACATTCGCTTAGCCTGTTTGGTAAAAGCTATTACGTAATTTATTCAACAGCTACTTTGCACACCTAGATATGCAGTAATGCAATTATAATTCTTATAATGGGATATTCACAACATCTACATAAAACAACATTCAGTATAAAAACAGCTGGAAAGGACAAATTTCAGTTTTTTCACACCTGTCAGAAGCCAGACACTTTTTACTTGCAGAGAACACTGGTTTAGTTGGTAATGGTGGACGATCTCTCTGCAAAATAATAAAAGTTTATAAAATTGTACTGAAGTTAAAACACACAAAAACACATTTTATACAGCATGTACACAGAATCATCTACAAGTAAATGCAGAGCAAATTTAATCACAATAAGTCACAAAAAGTTTATTTTGCAAAAACATTAGACTACTCGCCCTACTGTCGGTGGAAAATGCAAATACATGCAAGAAAAGTTGACGTTCTGTTAATACTGCGAATTCAGCGATTCGTTAAGACCAATACAAGGGTCAGTGGTTTAATCCGTTTGACATTCTTTATAATTTCAGCTATGTGATCTTTAAAATTTAGTTTATTGTCTAGTAATAATTCAAGGTTTTTCTCACAAGCACTAAAGTTGAGTGATGCCGGAATGCCATTTACCTCATACATGTTATTTTTTACTCATATCCAGCTCTCACAGACACAAACTTTGCACTTGACGGGAAGGAACTGCATACCATTTTCAACTGTCCAATCGTAGAGCCATTCTAGATCCAAATGCAGGTCACTACAGCTATACTTTAAGACACAAAAATATTGAAATTACCACACAATGTACACATATGAAATGTCTTGCTCAAAACTGTAAAAGAAATTTATAATCATCCTTAACTCCAGCTGGGTTACTTAGTTTATACTTTAGGGAGTTCAGTTATAGTTTGTTAAGATAACTATTCTGTTACTTTGTTGGGTTATTTAACGCTATTACATTACCATCTGTAACTGTTTTTTATTGCAAAAGTTTATGACAACGAGATCATCAAAAAGCAAAAAATAGTATTAATAATCTCTAATTTAACGGTTTGAATAGTTTATACATGTCGTTGATAATTGTAGCTGCACCTGCAAAAAAAGATTGTTCAACTACATGGGAGGATAAGGGTTACTAACTGCACAGTTTCATTGAAAATGAGCGGACCCAAACATGACATGGACGGGACTTTAAATTAATTTTACTAATTACACGAGGCGCTGATCAAAGTTTTACTGCTGAAACTTTCTAACATTTTTGAAAAAAATTAGAATAAGCTGAACATTCTGAAAGACTTAGTTTTTGCTTTAAAGCTGGCTGAAAGAAGTGGAATTAAGCAAACTTGTGTGTAGAACGGCAGCTTAGCAGGCAGAATAATTAAATCAATTAGAACTTAAAGTCATATTATAAGAAAGCCTGCAATTTCCATTAAAAGATATCATACGTAGGTCAAAATTAAACATATTTATCAATCGAATTAATACGTAGATAAAATTAAAAAGTTTACATTTTTCAGGTAACCTGATTGCAAAATAGTAGTGTAATAAACATCATATCAAAAACAATGTTTTAATAAAAACAGTTGTTAGGTTACTACTAAGAAAGTGGGAAGGGCTGACAATAAAAATACTGCTGTTTTCGTCTAATCATCCATGTAATATTTTTTTATCATAATTATGTTATCGTATTGCTTATAGCGATCCTTTTGTATGCTAATTTTTTTTCGTTTCCTAAATTAGCTCAATTCAAAAAAATATTATCGTGCTTTTTAAATTCCCTTAATTCATTATCTACCAAACACTTTGTAATTCTGTAAATTTTGACGAGACTTTCACCTCACATTTGAAGAAAAGAGCAATTTATATCGAATAATAATGATAGTGTTTAAAGCAAAGTATTTAACAACCCTGTTCAAGCTGGTGAAACATAATTTATTTTAAGTCGTTTAATCCAGTTGTGTATTATTATTATAATATATTATTATTTAAATCATTAATAAATGATTATAATTATGATATCTGACGAATCGAGCGATGACGTACCAGATCTTCACTAAGTGACTACGTACACAGGCAATGACGTCATAAATACTCACTCTTTACCTGAGTGACAACCGCGTCTCTTTGATTTTTATCGTTTTACCTAACAAATCTGTAAAGAGAAGGATGCTGTTCTTCAAGCAAAAGAAGACTTAGTGGAACTTTTGTTTGTCCGAGGGTGCACGCGTAGAGTCCAAGGAAGACAGGTACACAGAATTTAATAATACCATAATAGAATTTCTCTGTTATTTATGTAGAAAAAACATGATAAATAGCTTGGAGAACGATAGATGTATTACAAAACCTTAATTTTAAAACTCGAGAAATTACGTAGAAACTCTGAAGTGAAGACCAAGGAGCGCTTTTTGTCCTTATTTAAAAGAGGACCACAAAACTAGGTTAAGGCTTCGTGTTTTCTCAATTTTAACATCCAGAGGCAAACGCGAACTATTGATGCAGACACCGGCTGTTGGGTGAGCATCTTTTTATGCTGGCTTTTGTAATGAAAGGTCTTACACTCAAGATTAAGAAATCATAAGTTTTACCTTGGGGAGGCTAGCCGCTTTGGTTGGACTCAGGGTCCCGTTAGTATAGCTGTTTTTCCTAGAGCATTCCATGTGTTCGCCGTTCATTTCTCTACTGATTCGTCTTTCATGCAATTCAGAGGAAACCTGAAGAGCTTGTTCGTCACAATACAAAAATTTTATTGACTACAGTCTTCAACGGAAATCCAGCGACAATCAAACACAAACGCATAAAGTCACTGTAAATAAGTGACCGTCATTAAGTAAGTATTCATTTTTTCACATTAAATTTGACAATAACCTGGCTACAACTACAAGTGCAATCATTTTTTACCAGCGAAACATTTTGTCGTTTTTACTACTGTACTCTCATTATCGGCTGCTCCGCTGACACGTGTCATGTTCTCATATTACTTCGCCTAACAGTCGGGATTACGGGCGAATTTTAACTAAACATTATAACTCAATTAATTGCAAAAATTCTAAACAGCCAGAAGATATAATTGAGGTAACCACCAATTATAATGCGTTTAAATTTGTAAGAAATTTAATCACGTTTAAAGGAACTAATTTTTTGGTATACGTGTTGTGAACTTCCTTTCGAATCCCACATTACCAAAAGGGGTGGGTAGTCATTCGTCATGAAACCAGCTCAACAATAATAATTAACATGCTTAACATGTGAGGCAGCAAGTGCCAGTCACCCAGATAGCAAGCCTAATGAAAAGGCAACTTGGGTTTTTCTGAATTGTCGGCTTTGAGAGCACCAGAATCCGGTAATCCAGTTGTGCTCGCTTCCTGCCAGGGAGGTCTCTGGTTCAACTCTCGACCGAGTCATACCAAAGAATTAGGAAACCGCCGGTTCTTCGATCAAGCTTTATTGATGTAACGTGCAGGTAATAATAACCAGGACCGCCTTGAAAATAAGCGTTGAGGTACTCAAGGTATAATCCCTTGACCATGCCCTAAACGAAATTATTATTACTTAAAAAATTGATATTCATTAAAACATCAGCCTTATTGGTTATTTTATTAAAGTAATATATTAAGTATGTGACATTTTGTTACTCTACACTCTACACAAACGCTAATTACTACTTAAATACACCGTTATAAGTTCTATATAAATATGTAGGTTGAAAGCAAAACTAGTGCCGAATTTACAGAAAAGTGTAATGATCATTCTCTCCGTCCAGGAGCTTATATGAACACTTTCATCACAGCGAATTGGACGGTGAAAGAAGAAGGCGTAGGTTCGAATCGCAGTTGGGGTGCAAAGGTTTTCAGAGCTTTCGCGCGGAATCCAAGATATTAACTGCTGGTGTTGCCAGAAATAGCAGTTAAAGGCTTACCAGATAGTTCACTTATAGCTTCACCAGGGAGCAACCAACGTAAAATTCTGTGGGCCTGCCTCGTCCATTGACAGAAAAAGAACGTAGTGAATACACGCCTAAGCTAGGGCTTTTGTTTATATATTTTTTATTTCTGTCAACCTTGTGTCCTAAGCATGGATATGCATGATAAAAATTAATATATTAATGGGCAATTTGCGCAATGATATTGGGGTCTCAGTAATCGTCTGCAGACGTGCAGCTATTATTACTAACACCCACTTTTGACTATGACACTGCACTTGTGTATGTCTCTTATTTTGGCTGACCAGTTATGGCGTTGTGTTTGAAGTCAAAAATGGTGCACAGGCTGGTCAGATAATGGATGAATGACAAACTTTCGTTCTCACTCAAAGCAGGTTCATGCTGATTCTGGCTGTTTACCTTGTAGAGGAATGTCGTACTTACATCTGAATGTGATTAAGCCACCTCTGTCAGTTCAGTGGCTCATCTTAGTGGCTTTGCCTTGATAATAAGTGAGGTTCTAGTCTCCCCATAAGCATAAAATCAGTTTGACCTGCTAATGAAGGCTGGATTATAGCTTGCACGATTCCGAACTGTACAAAAACAATAATTACTGAATAATTTAAATAGACCCTTTAGTAGCGTTTTGTTAATCGTTTATTTAAAATTTATACAGATGTCATTTTATACGGAAATGACGTGTAGCCCGGTTTGGGGACATTTTCCTGTGACGCCATAAACACTTCTTAGCAACAGCTTCTTAGTTACCAGAAGAGGGCAGGAACTCGGAGTTGATCAGCAAGTCTACTGACGGAGGTTTGTTAATTTTTATTTAAACTCCTGAGAAATTACGACTAAAATCGTCAAGCTTTGCGAGACCAGCAGGTTTATGTATTTTCGAGTTCTTCCTTATTTCAGGAAGGCAAGATATCACAGACACTGTTAACGACCCAAGATTTTTAAAGGTTCTGCAAGGGTAAGTACTTGAACAGCAACGCTCTTGTATTGTTCATTTCGAAGGAGTAATTTGCGAATAGGGAACCCTTTCAGGAAATGGAAAGGTCTTCACCAAGTAATGTGAATTAAATGAAAGCGACATTACGCATTTAGCAGTAAGGTAGTCAGACGAAAATATTATATTATTGTATAATATATTAATCTATTTATGCTGTACATGTATTTGTGACAGATATTTGTAAGTATCATTAGCTAAGACAGAGACAATTTCCCTCATTGCAAATATAAAATAGAATTCACCTTGTCACATGCTGTCAAAAAACCTTTGACCACTTCAGCATCCACCAGCAAGTACTTCAGAGTGAAAATTGTTACATATATCAGCAGGTTCGATAACTATCTGCGGTGTGTTAACATGATCACAGTTGGCACATGATACTGCAGTAGGCACTACAATAACACTGCAGGACATTTGTACTGTTTTTACTATATTTATTGATATAATTAACATATTAATATATGTTAACTATTTTTACAATTATCAGGCCCAGATAATAATTACAGTATATCTCCATGATGTAATAATTATACTTATATTATGATAATAAAAGTAACGATGTTTAAATAGCATCAATCGTGGCAGCAGTGGTATAGACTCGTTTCCCAGAAAATTTGTCTTCTCCGACAAAAAGGAACAGAAATTTCACAGAAAATGTTTTTCCGAGAAAAGATAATGCGCAATAAAAAGTAGTTTATTTTAACTATGTGTATTGATTAATAGGGATCATATAATGAAAAAATTGTCAACTCGTAAAGGCAAAAAAGTAGATCTCGATTTGTAACGTCAGAACGATTTGGTAGGGAATCATGTTGATATTTGAATATGCACAATAGTGAGTAATCACGGCGTGTGATTCGTTACCGAAGTTAAGCAACGCCAAAGTTGCCTAAAACTGATTTATTGGGAGCCTGCTTAGGAAAATCACTCTTGGGCTCGCACTCAAGCTACTTTTACTGTGATTCCGAACCATTTCGTTCATTTCTTGTTATGTAGAGAGGATGTAAATGCATCCGTATGTAACTTTACCAGTTCAGTGTTTCATCTCGCGGAATTACCTTTTTAATGAGCAAGGATCCGGTTCAGTCACAAAAGAACCTGTAAAAAACTTCCAAAGAAGCTTAATTTATTGGAAAAATGTTGACCCCAAAATATTAACAAATCTGTGTGGTTCTCAAAGCCTTGGTGTTTTCACACTTTTATAATTTCTATTATTTATTAAAATATATTTCAAATACTGTGACAATCAATTGAATTTAAAGTGATCATATGCAGCAAATGATTCTGTGCAAATTACTGACAGAAAGGAATTTTATCTTAAAACAACTTCAAATTGTACCAACGAAGTTTCAAAACAAAATATTTTTCCAAAACAAAATTTAAAAAAAAAAAATTGATACCTTAAATATTGCGTCATTTTAAATGATTCCGATTGTTGATAGTCATTAGTCAAAGCACTGCAGATAATTAAAAGATGGCAGAAAGAGAAACAACAAGAGGGAGGGGGAGGTTGAGATGCAAATACATCGTCCTTCAATGAGATCAGCATGGTGAATGACACTGCACAGTTAGTATTGTATATGTCCTCTATCCATTTACAAACCGTTTTTAGCATTGCTTCACTTTGGATGCTAAGTAGTTATCGTGACCACTCGGTTTTCCGTCTTCCAATGGCAGAACTAAAAGCATGCAATACCGGAGACTTATCTGGTATGTCTGTGAGATATCTATGACTGCAGATGTCTTCAATATCTGTGGTCAACGACAGTAGACGTCCTCACTGATGTCACAAATGTTAGCTCGTCATAAGATTTGGACGTCATAGCAACAGTTTCTTGGCTATTACACACATTAAGCAGATTGCTCAAAGAGGTGCTTCTATTCTGGGTGGATTCTCAAGTAAAAGCAAGTACTTTAGAGGTAAATTTCGTTAAATTCTCTTGCAAAACCATGAACCATAATGCTAAAACGTTGCCTCAATCAACTCGCAATCCTTAATCTCTTTCAGAGACCCACACCAACGTGTAGACTGGTTTCTTTTCATCCCATAGGTTCTTGGCAGGAAATTCACAGCTCCTTGAAAGGAAAAAAACAGGGCTACACGATAGTTTCTATGGCCAAAGCCTTTGTTAGGATGAAAGGTAACGAGCTAGTTTTGCGGGAATGATTTTTTCTGATCTATTCTGCATTATCTATTTAGTTGAACTATTTTGCATTTACCGTTTCTAGCGAATTTGGAAGAGAAGACTTGAAGAGAATGGAGCAACACTGATGTACAAGTTTAGTGATTTCTTCCGAAGTACGAAGGCAGAATTCAATTTCAATTCAACTAGATTCAGAATAGCAGGTATTCAATTATTTAAAAAACTATTCTTTTTTATATAGTCCTAAACCGTTTCTTGTAGCGTCCTCTTGGCTCTGGGTGGAGAGATTCTCAAATCACAACACATGGGGAAGACGAAATTAAATTTTTAAAATAAACTTTAAAGTTTCAGAGTTCCTACATCTTTTCTCTTAAGTATTTATTAATCCTACAGTTCTTCCTACAGAGAAGTGTTATTATTATTTTTATTAAATTTATTATATATATTAAATCTTATTGGTGATTTTTAGAAGGCATAATGGCTGGTAATCTTCTTAAGACTACGGAGTGTATGCTCAGCTTAAATAATTGAATCTGAATAACAATATGATAATAATTATATCACTACACCGTTAGGCATTAAACATTAAACTATTTCAGCCTAAGCAAGGCCCGGGGAAGTGGGGCGTGTGAGGCCCCCTGGGGGGGGGGGGATGCCACCATGGTTGGCGCCCAGAAAATGTTTGAACTGCTAGAACGCATTTTCGAAGAGAAAATATGGAGTTATACAGTTGTTAAAGGAAAGAACAATCTTTGCAATATGTAATACCGTATTCTCACTTCCGTACAAGCCATCTTCTGACTTTTTGTTTCGCAAAGTTATCAATTAACTCGTTAAAATCAAGGCCTCTTGCTACAACCATATTCATTCGAATAATTGACAGACCGTTTAACCGATCCTGGATCATCGTCGAACGATTGTCGGTTTTGATATTTTTAATGCACTGAAAGAGCGTTCACCGTCGAAACGGAAACTGGCATTGATAAGAAAATGCGAAGTGCGACGACAATATTTGGATAGACTTTGACTACTTTCAGTGCAATAATTCGGTCCAACAATTTTTTGCGTCGTACAGTATTTAAAATGCTCGATTAAAAAAGCGCGTTTCAAAATACGATTCAAAAAGCGCGTTTCATCTACAACATTTTTAAACACATGTTTTGAATACTTTTTTGGAAATTTGTAGCAATGGTTCTATCGCTCTCTTCAAGAATATGAAATTTCCACAAAAAAACGAACGTCTCACAAATTTGATCTAAAGCTTGAAACCGCCGCGATAGGCCACCTAAAATTGAATCTAAAATCACACACTTATTTTACAACATCGCACAGGCACCGAGCCGCACAAGGCAAACGGCGCGTGCGGCAAGAGAGAGAGAGAGAGAGAGAGAGAGAGAGAGAGAGAGAGAGAGAGAGAGAGAGAGAGAGAGAGAGAGAGAGAGAGAGAGAGAGAGAGAGAGAGAGAGAGAGAGAGAGAGAGAGAGAGAGAGAGAGAGAGAGAGAGAGAGGAGGCAATATATTCGCATAAAGCAAAAAAGTGTTACCTCGGCGCGAGGCCCCACTGGAGGGTGAGGCCCCGGGGAAGTATCCCCACTTCCCCCCCCTGAAATAGGCCCTGCCGTTAGGCACGGGACAACTTTGTCCAAACTTCTTCATTGCAAATTTTGCGTGTTGGGAGTCAGGACATTCTTGGTGACATCATAAACACTCTTTCTTAGGTCATAGCAACATAGCAACCCATTATTAGTTTCTTGACAGTAGAGCATTTTCATTTGCAAAACTGTTGTTGGTGGTTCTGCCGTTATACTCAGACCCTCAATAAGAAAAAAACAAAGGCTTCAAGCTTTGCTACAAACTAATTGGGCTTAGTTAGTTTTCATTTCTTACTTAGGATCCAGATCTAGAGCCAGGAAAAGACAGGAAATGCAAGAAATCGCCAGGACACAGGCAGCATTATTAGGAGGAGACGCAGTAAAGGTAAGTTGTGCAAATAGGGAGCCTACGCAAACCCGACAAACAGCCCAGGGCCTGCAAGACATACAGGTACACAGATTATAATATTATTTTGCTTGTTTAACTGGTATGAAAAATATGGCTTTGCTTTGTTCAGGTATTGTGTTGGTGGTTCTTTTTAAATTTGTTCGAAACTTATACCTTATATCCGTGAAAACTACATATGAATGTTCAAAAACGCAGTGACATTCCATATGGATAGAGGAAGAGCCAAGCGTGAATTTCAGTGAGAATCCTTACACCTATACTTCGTCATATTTATCTAGTATTGGTCTTTCTTCCTAAATCGCACAGCAGCTCTAAAATGGGCGTATGTAGACTATAGGCTGCGCCGTAAAAATGGTACAGGGAAAAAGGACACAGTAAAATGGCACAGGAAAATGGCGCAGGTAAAAATGGTACAGAAAAAACGGCACAAATGGAAAAGTAGGTAGAATGGCACGTGTTATTTTGATGGAATTGATTTTATATGAAAACTAGAATTCGCTCAGTAAGAAGCAGATTGGATTTCTATCGAGTAATGGACGAATGTTCCACATAGTGTTTATCTGCCTTTTTCATCATTGATTTTAGCGGTAGTAATTAATAGACTGACAATAATATGCGTATCAAGTCTATAAGGCTACACACCCAATGAGTAAAGGTTACTCGTGAAGTGATTTACGAGTGTTTTTTATATGTGGTGTTCGGTCAAGTTTTGCGAAAAGAGAACTGGCGAAACGATTCCAATTTTTGCATTCTTTACCCGCCTTTCTTCACAGAGTTTCTGGAAATCTGCTAGATAGTTTTTGAGTAAAGGGCTTACTGCTGTAACAGACGAAAACAAACAACCAAATAAACAGTCAAACCAACTGTGTTGAACAGAAGTAAAACTAACTAAAAGAATTTAGTTAACTAAAAAACTTTAATTAAATAATTGATTCCTTACGTTCCTTGTGAGTTAAAATAACTCAGTCGATTCGTGATAACTTATTTACTTGTAGTTCTTAATTTTTGTGTAGCACAACTGCACTATGAGATCGGGACGCACCAAAAACTTTAAAAATGGTACGTGCTGTTTCTTTACCTGGCATTTAGGGTAAAAGTGGGGTAATAATAGTCTCTGTTATGTAGTTGTACACTGCTATTTACAATCGCTTTTTTGGAGCTTATGTTAATTGTTTATCCAAAAAGCCGACTTTAAATGAAGATTATCATCATTATCATTATCATCGTCATCATCATCATCGTCATTTTCTAATATCCACAAAGTGACATTGATTATTTACGTTGTTTTTTGACGTCTGTCATTTCTTTGTCATAAGATAATGTCATATCAATAAGATATGTCATTTCTTTGGTACGCCACACTGATCCTTCAACACGTGATATCATTCTGTTGGCATAGCTGCTTATGTTCCTTCAATGTAGCCAGTTCTACAGGTCCATTCATAAAATTAGGTAATTTTTCACTGGTACAGCTGGAGTTCATGAAAAAAAATCATAAACTGAATATTTTACAAGATGATAAGTTTATGAGCTATTGAGCTGCAACATGAACAGTACCGTAACCGAAATGGTACTGGAATGGTAAGTCTATGCCCATAGTAGTTTTTGGCTAGTTCACTGACAGTGGAGTAAATAACGAACGTAACGTAATGTAATGGAATGTAACGTAATGAACTGCAGAATGAACATTAGTGTGAAGTGAAATACAGTGTGACTTGAACAGGAATGTACTGGTTCACTTTCATCATTATGGAGTTTTTAGAAGAGAAAATTAAAATGTGCGCCGCAAAAAAGTTAGCAGGCCATGGGTACTTACATAAGCGCAATAATTGTCTTTAATAAGATTTTTTAAGAAATTTTGTCTTTAAGAAATTTTTGAAGTAATATTGCTGTCTTCACGACATCCTTAATGGATTGAAACAACGACGAGTGACGTCGTCCCTATTTTGTAATTTTATGTTTGAATATTTTGTGATTTTTTTTATTAACTGTATCGACAGGTGGCTGTTACATACAGGCAGGTAGCTTTATGATTTTGTCCTTTAAAAACTGCAGATTAATGATAATTTAAAGACAGCTGTTGCATTTGCATCTTGCCTGTACTGGGGACTGTTGAGTTGTGGTAGGCAAATTACAGTAAGTGAATATCAAACTATTTGTGAATTATGGTGAAACCTGCGAGTAATTATAATATGATACAAAAATATATTCATACTTCTGGTCATCTCACCTTCTCTCCTCTGTCTAAGTGATAGTTGCCTCACTTAAACCGTATTTTGTTACTGATATGTAAGAACTGGTTCGTTATTAACGACTAATTTAATGATCATTGATAATTATGAAAATGTCTTAGATTGATCCTGTGCTAATATTCTTGTTATTGAAGATTTAAGCCTTGAGAGTTGTTAGTGCGAGGTTTTTCCTTCTTCTGTACCAGGCAGACTGCCTAGGTACTTACATTTCTTCCAGGCTTGTGATGTGACGTTTGAATGACGTCAGAAACGTTTACTCATCGTTGGAAGTCATAGCAGCAGTTTCTTGGTTATACTACACACATTCAGCAGACGATGAAGGAGTCCACAAAGGAAGGTTGTTTTGGCTGGAGTTCTTAAGTTAAAAGGAATGACTAGGTGAGTGTTGTGGAAATTTCTTCAAATTCTCTTACTGTGCCATACATAAACGTATGATTTTCGCTCGTGTAATTTGCCTGTTGATGTCATATTTTTACTTATTAATGATGTTAGTTATATCTGTTCACGTCCTTCTTGCAGTAGATAAGGATGTAGCAACAGCTTCTTAGTTGCCGTGCAAGGCAGACTTTGATTAGCACACTGCGTGTTGTTGATGGTTCGACTGTTCTACTCAAACCCCCGAAACCTAAGAGAGAAAGCTCTGATCCTTTTCTAATTTGCAGTCTTACATATTTTTATTTCTTGCGGTATTACAGTACAGAAAAAGCTCGAAACAGCACAGCTTTCGATCTTACATTTCATGAAACCCGTTGTTTCACCATTTTTGGACCCGTTTCAATTTGCATATCGTGCTAATCGTTCCTCAGATGATGCTGTAGCTTTTGTTGTTCGTGGTATAATGTCACACCGTGATAAACGTTATTGTTATACCAGAATCCTTTTCGTCTATTTCAGTTCAGCTTTCAGTACTGTTCTGCTACTAATATTGTGTAATAAAATTGCGGAACTTAATATACCTGACTGGTTAGGGCTGTGTAAGTTCGTACTTGAGTTCTTGATAGGACGCTCAAAGGTCGCCAAGATAACTAACGGAAATACATGTACTACCATTTTCTCAACTTCTAAGGTTGTTAATACAGGAGCTCCTCAACGGTGCGTCCTATCTCCAATGCTATGCACTCTCTTTACATATGACTGTGAAGTATCTTTCCGAAATATTATGATGGTAAAATTCGCTGATGATACCACACTGCCTGGCCGTACTTGCAGTAACAACGAGACTAATTATTTTTTGGAAGTTCAAAATTTAACACGATGGTGCGAACAGAATAATTTAGAACTGAATGTTTCAAAAACAAAAAAAAAATTATCGTAGATTTTAGAAAAGATACTGATGGAAAAGCACCTTTGCTTATAAATAATACAGCTGTAGAAATTGTTAAAGATTTCAAAATCCTGAGAATAAAAATTTCAGATGATCTTAAATGGGAAGTTAATGTGCTCTGTTGTGCAAAAAAGGCCCGCCAGCGTTTGTATTTTTAAGATAACTTACATCGTACAGTAATTGAGAGCGCCCTCACTTTTGGAATGGCGCTGCCACCGCAAGGAGATCGCAATGCTCTTGATCAAGCTGGTAAACCGCCTCAAAAACTATAGGAATTGAACAGCAATCTATGACATATTTGTATGACACTAGCCTTAACTAGGGTAACAAAGAGAGCATACATAGGGTAGGAAAGAAAGGGTAAGGTAACAAAGAAAGGAATTCCATCCAGATAATAAATATTTTGAAATGCTCCCCTCTGATCGTAGATTCCGCTAAATTAACGCTAAAACCTCAAGAACTTTAAATTCTTTCTATCCCGTTGCAATTCGCAACAGTAAATTTCAGTAAATCTCCAATATTAATTCTCTATGTCACTGTACAACCGATTGAATTATTTGTGTTAATCTCCTTGTTGTTTCCATAAGTTAACTGCAGTACGTAAAACACATAAATTTCATTGTATGTATTATGCTATAATGACCATAAATTGCTTACTTACATATTTACTTACCTGCTGCACAAGGGTTTTTGAAAGCAGACTTTCTCTTTCGTCTATTTTAATTGAACCTAAATGCTTATACAGTGCTGAACTATAGACAATAAAAACAATGCAAAAAATGTTATCATTTCTGCATTAAATATTTTAGAATCGATTTGTATGAGATAATTTTTGTTAATCCTACACTTCGCTTTAGAAGGCCAATAGGTTCATTAAATTAATGTCTAGATTAAAATACGTGATTACCGATTTCGCATATGGGGTCATTTTCTGTGACATCATAAACACTTGTAGCTCGTAGCAACAGCTTCTTAGTTGCATGAGAAACATAATTAGTCAAATTATCGATGATGGTTCTGCTGTTATACTCAAACATCCAAAAAAGTAAAAGACAAAAGCCCTCAAGCTTTGCTGGTCCAAGTGTTCTTACCTGTTCTTCATTTCTTGCTTAGGATCCAGGATCCCAGATCTAGGAAAGGCAGGAACCGCAGGAAAACTCAGCCACAGGCAGCCTATAAGAGGTCCAAGAGGAGTGGCAAAGGTACGCACAGAAGTCAAGATTTACAGGTACATAAAATATTTTTATACTGTTTATTAATGAATAATGAAATATGGTTTTGCCTTGTTCTGGCGTTGAGTTGATCCTTCTAACCCTTTAAAAACAGTAGTAATTCATGCACTAAGAGGAATGTGAATTTCTGTGTAAAAGAATCATTAAGCTCATATTTTGTGTCAAGGATTATTAGACGCTTGTACAACAACTCCAACATGTAGCTACAGAGCTGCCTGGAAGAAATCAAGCTATTATCTGTAATATCAGGCTCCAGTTTTGACATTTTGTTATGGTTTTTACAGTGCGCACAAAGCGATATTGATAATTTATGTTTTCTTTCGTCACTGGTCCTATCTGCAATTGCTGTCTTTTTTTATATAGTTAGTTATTCCGGTCCTTCCACATACTTCGCTATATTTCTTCATCGGCTGTACACCTGGTTTTGCCAGTCCTTTGGCATACTGTGGTGCTGTATAACTGCAGTTAAAATTCTTACAGAAGAATTGATCCTCTTTCCCATTCTTTCCTGATCTCTCGCACGTTATCTTACATTTTTGTTTCAGGTAAAATTTTGCTGGAGTAAAACAAAACGTGCGCGTATAGAAAATATTTCCACTAGGGGACAAAATCTGAAAAATTGGGGTCGGGAAGAGAAATACACCAAGTGTCAAGTAGTACCATGTAGTATTTCAAATGAAAGCTCTTGATGAGACGAATCGATTGGTATATGTTACAATGAAAATGGCTAACCTGTGAACCCTCTGGGGGACAAAATATGGGTTGAGGAGACAAAGGCCTCCAGTATCAGCCGATCTAGCTAGTAGTACATTAAACGAAAGGTCTCCTTGAGATAAATTGAATGGTATAAGTTATGCCGAGATAGGTTGACCTCTGACCTTAGGACACGGGTTGAAAAGTTACAAGTTGCGATTTCAAGTGCTGTTCCTATGAATTCAAGCAATGCGAATTCTATAAAACAAAGTTAGACTTTCAAAGAAAAGGCTGACATCTTTTCAGTAACCATTCTGTAACTACTGTTTCACAGTTTGGCTTTTCTGTCGGATATAGGGATGTTTAATTGGTGGGTGTTCATAACACTGCAGTATATGTATACGTGCCTACCCTTAAAACAAGCAAAAAACAAGCATACTGCATTTTGATTTAAACGAAGCTATTTAAAGCTGAGCAAGAAACTGATAAAATTTAAGGATTGCTACAAGAAAGAGAAATTGCCACGTAAAAGGGTGCATACTGCATAAAGAGACATTACCACGTAAAAATTTACGGTGTGCAAAAGTTGAAGGGCAAGAATACACAATTCTTACGTAAAGCTGAAAAAAATTTGGTCTTGAAAATATATATCACGTACATAACATGCTGGCTTTGATTGCTTGCATTAGCAGTAGCGCTATATAAAACGTGTAGTTTTAAATTCCTGCGCTGACAGGACAGCCATTTTAAGGGTCAATCGTTGAACAAGTAATTTAAGCAAGTCTAAATAACATCGCGTATTATTACCAAGAATTTTCTTTTCTATTTACATACGTCTTTCAAACAGGAAGTATAATGCTGAGTAATATAGCTTTGTATGGAAAGTTTTTTGAGGCGTATTTAAAAATTGCCTTTTAAATTCCAAAGTACTGAGATCAAACTAATTAGTAATGGCGTAAGAAAAGGTCAGTGTACACTCTTAGCAATGATTGTGAACTTCTATTTCCGTTTAAGCGATTAGTTTTTTCATCAAACCAGTTCGTCAGTTTTAGTTTAACAAACTATTTTGATCGTGTAAACAGTGAAAGTAACAAACTTTTTGTTTGACAAACAAAGTTTGATGGTATCAAACCGTCCTAAGTTCATCAAACAAAAACCAACAAACTCAGACTCAACAGCCGCGCTCTCATTACATTATATCGATTGCTCATTTCGTAGCGGGGTGGGGGTGGGGGGCTGAAAATTTTGTCATTAATCCAGCAAGTGGTACATATACAGCGATCAACGATACAACATGATATTGGAACTTGCAGGGTAGAAACAGTGGTAATAGAAAATAGATTTTGATTTTGCTCAGAATAAAAAAAAAGAAAATTCTGATTTTGCTGTACAGTTTCTATCAATGAACGAAACAATTTGTGAAGAATCACTTTGTTATACAATATACAGGCTTTGGTTAGATAAACTGAACTTCTTGCAGTAAATAGTCAAACCTCTCAACGTTTAAATCTTTGAAATTAGGTTGTAACTGTCCTTTCTAAATGCTTCGCTGTAGTTATTTTTCCATTTAAACTTTTCTAACTCTTTCTTGTCCAATTTCTCCTTTTTTAATCGCACAAGTTAGCCCAATATAGACAACAAAGCACGTCTGCACATTGGCGCCATAACTTGACTGACACTCCTCGCTGAATAGTTATTATAACCTTGATAATATGTCGTCTAAATACTCGTCGGTTTCGGTTTTTAGACTGGCTGTTTTTGTTTGATTTAAAAATTGATCGATACATTTGTTATAATTTTATTCTTAATCTGAAATCTTTTGAATTATATCATCAATGCCGCTGAGGTAAAACCAACCGAACTTGACGCACAGGTAGGAAACCTAACATTAGCGATGGAGCGTTACTAGGTGCCATGATGTTGATATTGAAGGTTGGCAGGAGTCGAATCACTGAGGCATCCAACAAGAAAGTTGATGGAGGTAATAGCTGTATCGTGGTATATCACGGCAGGGCCAAACTGCAGTGTAAATCCATCCAAAACGTTCATGGCAGGGCCTGATCACTGTGTGCATGCATTTCACGGCAGGGCCTGATCACTGTGCGCCTGCATTTCACGGCAGGGCCTGATCACTGTGTGCATGCATGTCATGGCAGGGCCTGATCACTGTGTGCATGCATTTCATGGCAGGGCCTGATCACTGTGTGCATGCATGTCACGGCAGGGCCTGATCACTGTGTGCATGCATTTCACTGCAGGGCCTGATCACTGTGTGCATGCATGTCACGGCAGGGCCTGATCACTGTGTGAATGCATTTCACTGCAGGGCCTGATCACTGTGTGCATGCATTTCATGGCAGGGCCTGATCACTGTGTGCATGCATTTCATGGCAGGGCCTGATCACTGTGTGCATGCATTTCACTGCAGGGCCTGATCACTGTGTGCATGCATTTCACGGCAGGGCCTGATCACTGTGTGCATGCATGTCACGGCAGGGCCTGATCACTGTGTGCATGCATTTCATGGCAGGGCCAGATCACTGTGTGCATGCATGTCACGGCAGGGCCAGGTCACTGTGTGCATGCATTTCACGGCAGGGCATGAAACATAGTGCACATAACCGAAAAAACTGATGGGGCAGTAGCCGCTCATTTTCGTAATTTTTAGTTTATTTTGTGATATGATAATCATAATAATGATAATTGTTGTCGTCGTCCATTGAATCATGCGTTCAATATCCAGGGACATGATTCTGTTCACCTCCTCACTCCAGGACTCACTGATCTGTGCTGAAGTGTTTTAATGTTGCTGCGCAAAATCTAAATTTGTTAACATTTGTCCTCCTGCAGATATTGCTTGCTGAAGGGCTGTCTTCACTAGACTATCATCAGTTAGTCTAAGCATGTGCCCAATCCATCTTAAACAACACCTTTTTATTTTTATTTTCCGACGTTCTTCTCTTATTTATTCATATAATGTCATTATTTGAAATGTTCTTTGCCCATCTGATATACAAAATGTTTCTGTAATTTCATAGTTGAAATCCGTCAATTTCCGCTTTATAATTTCTCAGAGTTATACAGTAGTGCAGTTTCAACTAAGGTTTTGTTTTCAAAGATGTTTCCCTGTTCTCAACAACTTTTTGTGGGTTTTGAATATACTGATAATGCCACTATCTTCAGTCTTGATGCATTTCTCTGTTACCAGCAGACTACCAAGACATTTGCAAGTTTTTCCATGATTCATCACCGTGACGAATTACGTGAGTTAGTTTTACTTTTGTTTAGTATAAGATCCATTTTTCAGATTTAATTCTATTGAGTTTTTTATTGCATTTAATTCATCTTTGTTTCTTGTGATCCATGCCACATCATCAACGCACTTTATAGGGATGTTTGGTAGAAAGCTGTAACAGAGTTTTCGTCTTATTTCAGTTAGTATTAATTCAGGATAAAGTATCGTGTAAATGTGATATTCTAAATCTTTCAATGCTATAATTGTGTCCTTTGAGAGTTATGCATGATCCAGTAAGAGCTAATCGCGATAATATCAAAGTAATTATGGTCAGGGCCTATTTCAGCCTAGACGAAGCCCGGGGAAGTGGGGCGTGTGAGACCTCATCGGGGGTGGGGCGATGCGCCAGGGGGCGGGCGCCACCATTGTTGGCGCGCGGAAACTTTTTGAACTGCTAGAACGCCGGAGAAGCATTTTCGAAGAGAAAATCAAGACCAGTCCTTAATACTTGTCAATACTGGCAAATCGTGTGTGCGGCAAGAGAGGGAGAGAGGAGGCAGTATGTTCGCATAAAGCAAAAAAAACGTTACCTTTGCGCGAGGCACCCTGGAGGGTGAGGCCCCGGGGAAGTATCCCCACTTCCCCCCTTGAAATAGGCCCTGATTATGGTCACTGTATGATAAGTATAAAATAAGTCCTAAATACGATTATTCTAATAATATTTGTACAAATTTTCACGATTACAACATCTGTTTGCTTTACTTTAGCTTGGCTTGTACAGATAAGGTGCTTAGCTGTGAGACATCTAAAATAGGCTGGCTGATGCTATCTGACGTTTTCAATGATGTCATAAACGTTTATTCCCTACAGGCTTGGACGTCATAGCAAATTTTATTGGCTATGCCACACATTCAATAGACAGTTGAAGAACTCTAACAGGAAGGTTGTGTTGTTGAAGTTCTGAAGTATTTGAAAGAAACCACGGGGTAAGTCTCCTGGAAATTTCTTCAAATTCTCTTACTGTTCCGTACACGTCCTGAAATATGTTATTCTTACAACTAATTTGTTCATTAACGTCCTATTAATGCCTGCTAGTGACGCGAGTTATGCCTGTTTACGTCCTTTTTGAAGAAAGTGACAGAGCAGTTAAGAAAAACATGAATTTCTGGTAAAGAATTCTATATAGTTAATTGCGTAAGAAACGCAAAAGAATTTTATTGCGAATCGTGTTGCATTTCAGCATGTCCAGGAAAAACATGAGAGCAAACTGATGAGATGTAAGAAATGTCCCGAAGAGGTTCTAATAACATCGTTTAGGTACCGACAAAAGTTACTTAGTGTAGTACCCCCCCCCCCAATAGATCCTCTATGATCAAGGAATGGCAAGGAATTTTAAGTCTCTTTCCGTGAAGATCGTAATGGCTTGGGAGGGGGGGATAGCTTTTTACGCCTTGATATATCTTTCACAACAAGA
This sequence comes from Tubiluchus corallicola, assembly GCA_030141605.1. NCBI lineage: Eukaryota > Metazoa > Priapulida > Priapulimorpha > Priapulimorphida > Tubiluchidae > Tubiluchus > Tubiluchus corallicola. The sequence goes on from JAQGDQ010000124.1 coordinate 554,231, forward strand.
ACGGATTTAGTTTTTAACACTAACTTTGAATTCATGTGGTTTGAAATTAATCTTACAAGCTTAATTTTATATATGTGTGTCTGTTACCGGATTCCTACTCAAGATGCTCCTATCGAGGATGAGTTTATAAATCAGTTACAATTGTCTCACGACATGCTGATTAGCAATGTTCGCTATGCAATCATATATATATAGGCGATTTTAACGCCAAGTGTGCAGTATGGTACCCTCCTGATGGTGAAAATCGTTTTGGTTCCAAATTATAAACATTTACTGTTCAGGATCAACTTTCAGAGTTAGAAACACATCCTACCCGTATTTCAGATGTGTCTAGCTCTTTGATTGACCTTGTTATACTGATGCTACCGGTTTAATAACAGAGAGTGGTGGCATGTCACCTATATATACACTTGATCATAACTCTATTTATGGTAAAATGCTTATAAATCTTCCAATTGCAGTTTCCTACCAAAGAAATTTTTTTTATTATAATACAGCAGACTGGTGAGGTTTAAATCAAGCTATTCATGCTACTGATTGGAATTTACTTTTTGCAAATGAAACTGTTGATTCTGTTTGTGCTAATTTTATTACTAATTTGTCAAATTTGATTGATGACTATGTGCCACATAGAACCCATAACCATTCGGCCTTGGGACAAGTTGTAGATGAACAGCTACGTCAGAAAATTAAGAAAATCTGAAGAAAAATCTCATAAATACTGCAAACTGTATCAAACTGCTAAATCTTAGGAGAAATACAAGCGTTGTAGGAATATTTATAATAATTCTTTAAAAAAGCTAAAACTGATTATATGAAGAAACTAAATACTAAATTACTCGATTCACAAACCTGCCCCAAGGCCTGGCGGAACAGTGTCAACTCATTTTACAAAAGCAAGCATGACTTTGTTATTCCACCTCTTAAAGTTAACAACTGTATTATAGCTGATACCAAGCTCAAATGTAATATATTTAACAATTTTTTTGCTGATAACTGTAGTGTAAATTGCGGTAATACCATACGTCCTCCTTTCTCTTTGATCACTGATAGTGTTTTGTCGACTGTTGACCTGTCTGAGCATATAGTTTTGTAATTTCTTGAAATGTGTAAAAGTCGGTAAATCAACAGGTCCCAATCGCATAAGTAATATTGTTTTGAGACAACGTTCTCAGTCGCTTTCTGAGCCTTTAACGTTATTATTTAAAATGTCTGTTAACAACGGAATGTTCCCGTCAGTATGGAAAATAACTAATGTTACTCCTGTATTTAAAAAAAGGTGATGGGGAACTGATTACTAATTATAGGACAATTTCACTACTTTCTTGTGTTTCTGAAATCTTGGAGCAGATTGTGTATAAAGAACTTTATAATTATCTTGTTACTGACAATAATCTGTTGAATGAGTGTAATTCTGGTTTCACGCCAGGTGATAGTACAATCAATCAATTGGTATCTATTGTCCACAAAATATACTCTGATCTAGACGCTGATACAGGCAGTTTTTCTCGATGCAAGTAAAGCTTTTGACAAGATGTAGCACAAATGTCTCATATTAAAATTATCCCAGCTTTTGCATCAGTGGCCCTCACTACATTGGTTAGCTTCTTATTTATCTGGTAGTAGTCAACAAGTAGTTATGGAAGATGCCCATTTGTCCATGGCTGCTGGGGTGCCTCACGGCTCTGGGCCCTTTTTTGTTTCTTGTCTATGTAAATAACATTACTCATAATATACAGTGTGACATACGTCTTTTTGCCGATGATACTTCCATAATGGATACAGTCACAGACCCGGTAGATTCTGCACTGCGTCTAAATTCCGACCTAGAGGCCTTGCAGCACTGATATGATAGATGGTGTATTACCTTTAATCCACAGAAACCTGAAGTAATGCTCTTCTCTCGTAAAATCCAGCAACGTCATCATATGCCACTTTATCTCAATAATATAACTTTAAAACATGTTAATTCCCATAAGCACCTGGGGATACATATTACATGTGATCTAAAATGGGAACAACGTGTAAAGCTAGAGCCCAGATAGTGGTCATCGCATCTGTTCAGCCAAAACTAAGAAACTTGCGAGGTCTAGCTGCTCTAGCCACTATACTGCCGCATTCAACTTATGAATTCTTGTTGGAAACAATTATTTTACCCACTTTTGAATACAGTAGTATTGTAATAAATAATAGATAATTTTATTTCGTAAACATGGTTCAACGCAGTAATAATATAAAATAACTAATGGAAGTTAGCCATATGCGAGGGCAACGTATGATCATGGGGTCCTTCACACGTTGCCCTTATTTAAAGATTAATGAATTTGCAGTGGCTGAATTTGCAATGTGAAGATAAGGCAGTATTAACTCTTTTAAAATAAGGTCTAATTTAACTCTAGTAAAAGATACAAATTTGTATAAGTCTTAAAAACTAAAGATTTCCTATAAATAAATTTTACTTCATAATTATTTTATGTTATGCTTTTTATGAACAAGAATCTTACATAGTTAATCAGATTTTGTATTCCCTACAATGAAATATATCATTTTAAAGTAATGCATTATATATTTCAAATGTGTGATTTAATATTTTAGCATTGTATTAATTATTGCAATGTATATTTTGAATGAACGATTTCACACTGTCTACTAATACGATATGATTCACAACTCCTGCTGTTTCTTTCACAGTTTTTTAACTTGAGTGAATTTGTGAAAGTGTTTCCAGAATATGAGGGCTAAGTACAGAAGCAACTAAGTTGAAGCACGTGTGCAGAAAAAGCACTCAACGTTTTTTAACTTGAGTGAATTTGTGAAAGTGTTTCCAGAATATGAGGGCTAAGTACAGAAGCAACTAAGTTGAAGCACACGTGCAGAAAAAAGCACTCAATGTTTTTAACTTGAGTGAATTTGTGAAAGTGTTTCCAGAATATGAGGGCTAAGTACAGAAGCAACTAAGTTGAAGCACACGTGCAGAAAAAGCACTCAATGTTCTTTAACTTGAGTGAATTTGTGAAAGTGTTTCCAGAATATGAGGGCTAAGTACAGAAGCAACTAAGTTGAAGCACACGTGCAGAAAAAGCACTCAATGTTTTTTAACTTGAGTGAATTTGTGAAAGTGTTTCCAGAATATGAGGGCTAAGTACAGAAGCAACTAAGTTGAAACACACGTGCAGAAGAAGCACTCAATGTTTTTTTAGACAAAGATCAAGAAAGTATAGTAACTGTAATTGTAAAAATAAAATATGATATAAAGATGTTAAGTGAAGGGAAATAGATGGAAAACTGGCAAAAGAATGGCACAAAATGAATAAGATGTACACTTTAAACTATTTTTACAAGCCCACATATTTCGCAATTAAGTAAAAACTACATTTTTTATGCTGTTTGAAGGGACTGATTAACTGTTATATAACTAGGGAGGTTGTTCCACAACTTGACCCCATTATGTCGAAAACTGTTGAATCCATGCTGGGTATTAAAGCGAGGCTGAAAGAAATGTCCTTTTGAGGACCGTGTGTGATAAAAATGATGTTATATATTTTTAAAAATAGTTTTTATAAAGACTAGGCAGCATATCATTTTATAAAGACTAGGCAACTAGTCGTAATGTTGAATCTGTGCTTGATAATATTCAGTTGAGTGCTACGCGTATATGTACCGGTGCTATGTCAGGTTCAAATCATTCAAATCTTTTGTTCGAAGCAGGACTGGACCCTTTTCTAAGCGCTTCCATATTTTCGCTTATGTACCTTTTATAAAATTGTGAATCACTTAGCTCCCCATTACCGCTTTAATATTTTACCTCCCCGTGTAGGGGATATTACATTGTATCCAGTCCGTAATAACGAAAACTTTTCTAATTACATCTGTCACTCAACTGCTTTTGCTAATTCTTTTTCTTGCCTCGGTTAAGTGCTGGAATAATTTACCTCTTGATATCCGTAACTCTAACTCTTTAAATATCTTTGAATTTCGACTACAGAATCACGTGTTTTAATAAGCGGCCTACTTACTTTTCAAGTGGTATTCGAAATTTATCTGTACACCATACTAGAATGAGAGTTGGTTTTTGTCAAATTAATTATGATTTGTACCTCAGAAAATGTAAAAATTACGACAGGTCGCTGGTATCACCTAATTGTCAATGTGGTTCTGCTTATGAAACAGTGGGGCATTACTTAATTAGCTGTCTTCTTTACCACCAGGTCAGACATGACTTATTTACAAATCTCTGCACTCTTTTGTCAGCTTTTAACATCAATGTTTACAGTCTTGCAACAAATGAACTTGTACGTTTGTTCCTGCATGGGAACCGTACCCTAGATAATTTTGTGAAGATCAATAAGGACATTAAAACAAAAACACAACAGTGTTTTGTTCTCTACAATGAACACGAAGTAGTACCTCAGACGAATTAAAGAGAAGCTGGCATGTTGGAAAATTAGTTATTTCGTAAATACAGTATCTAAAAAACAGATTTGTAAATTAACACAACGTTAAGTGAACAGTATATAGAGTTGTAATGAAATTGCTTCAGAAATTCAATATTTGCAAGCAGAAAAAAGTTACAGGATGAAATTTTTTAGAGCTCCTTTTTTAGAGTTCAGTCACCATCACCACTATAATCATCAGTTTAAACAGTTCAAGCAGTTTTCCGAAATTCGCCTAAATGTACTAAAACTTATGAATATAAGAAACTACTTTGTAATATGCGTCTTTAGTGACGTAATAAGGTCTAAATCGGTAGAAATAGAGAATCTTGTGTACTCCAGAAATAGGGAATCTTGGGTACTCTAGAAATAGAGAATCTTGGGTACTCTAGAAATAGAGAATCTTGTGTACTCCAGAAATAGAGAATCTTGTGTACTCCAGAAATAGGGAATCTTGGGTACTCTAGAAATAGAGAATCTTGTGTACTCCAGAAATAGAGAATCTTGTGTACTCCAGAAATAGAGAATCTTGGGTACTCTAGAAATAGAGAATCATGTGTACTCCAGAAATAGAGAATCTTGGGTACTCGGCCAAGCCGAATCTGCAAGTTGGAATAGGTTTTATCATAGCGATCCTAAGAAAATTTTCAGGTAAAAAACAGGTAAGTACTTAAACTAAAATGTGGTTAAGTTTGCTGATCAGGTCACGGCCAAAGCAAAATTATCTTGAACTTACTCGTCTATTTTATTTCAGTAAGCTGAAGAATAAATGCACTGCAAGAATGTTGGTACTTGGTAAGGGATAAGGAATTCTGGAACGATCGTGTCAGTAGATGAGCAGTGGAAAGGGATATATGATGTCAGGAACTGAACATGAACATCATCGCTCCGGTAAGTTTGCATGTCTAGTCATACTCGTTGAAATGTTTTTAATATTTTGCTATGTAGCAGTATCTTCTTGATTTGTCCTCGGTTTTTATTATTTATATTTATTTTTGTGCATCTTTAATAATTGCATGTGCGCAGAGTTATCCATGCAGCTCATAGTGAACACTCCTTAGGCAAGAGAAACTACGTTTATATGCATGTTCTGCATCTTCCTGTTTTTGAGCCAGGACCACAGTTTATGCGATTAAGTGAAGTCGAGTTTTTGTGCATGGCTGAATGTAAGTTATCACTGTTTTTGACCCAGTCAAAAACGTCATCTAGTCTGTATCTTATACTGGTCTTGCAGTAATTATTATTAGTATTTTATGAACAGTTTATTGCACAAGCCACACTTTGCATAGTAAACAATCTTGTTAAGATACATATCTGAATCCTATTGATTTGCCCTAGGTTTCAATTATTTAAGATTATGCAATATTTGCAGAACGTTATTGAAATAAATCATTCATTATTGTTTCTCCACTACAACAGCAAATAACTCCAAAACTAGAGTACCTAGAGTTGCCAAACTTGTTCGGTAGACACTAAGGGTAAGGCAGATACAACTGAATAGCCCTGGATCAAAATTTGTGAAGTGGACGAGTATTTATTTTCTCCTAGCTGTATGTGCCCCTTTAGTATTTGAGCTAGGCTGCAATTTATGATGTGTGATTAAGGGTCGACTTACTCTGCACGGCGGAATATGAGATACCAGTGTTTTTGACACAGTCAAAAACGTCATCAGGTTTATACCTGATACTGGTCTTGCATCAAAAGCCTTGGTGAGGTCTATCAATGTTGTGAAGAGACTGACGTTCTGTTCTTGGCACTTCACTTGAAGTTGTCTTGCAGCAAAGATCATATCTACCCTTCCTCTGCCTGCTCTAAAGCCACACTGGCTCTCTGGGAGGTCTTTCTCCAGGTGCAGCAACAGTCGATTTAGTAGGACACGTGCCAGGATCTTGCCTGCTATGGAAACATACAATGTAAGTAAATACATATTTTTTAATTATATTGTATTTTTATAATCCAGCAATTTCTTGCAATTTAGTCTAACTAATGCCAACTCTTATTAATTCGATGACTAGCAAAGTTCATTTATAACCAGATATTGTGTTTGTAAGATTTAGAACTACAAAATTAACTATGACAAAATAGACATAATAATTATCAAAAATTATTATTGACATGGAAAATTTTCAGGTAAACAACAGGTAAGTACTTAAACTAAAGTGTAGTTAAGTTTGCTGATCAGGTCACGGCCAAAGCAAAATTACATTGAACTTACTCATCTATTTTATTTCAGTAAGCTGAAGAATAAATGCACTGCAAGAATGTTGGTACTTTGTAAGGGATAAGGAATTCTGGAACGATCATGTCAGTAGATGAGCAGTGGAAAGGGATATATGATGTCACAAACTGAACATGAACATCATGGATCCGGTAAGTTTGCATGTCTAGTCATACTCGTTGAGATGTTTTAATATTCTGCTATGCAGCAGTATCTTCTTGATTTGTCCTCGGTTTTTATTATTTATATTTATTTTTGTGCATCTTTGATAATTGCATGTGCGCAGAGTTATACATGCAGCTCATAGTGAACACTCTCAAGGCAAGAGAAACTACGTTTATATGCATGTTCTGCATCTTCCTGTTTTTGAGCCAGGACCACAGTTTATGCGATTAAGTGAAGTCGAGTTTTTTTAGCATGGTTGAATGTAAGTTATCACTGGTTTTGACACAGTCAAAAACGTCATCTAGTCTGTATCTTATACTGGTCTTGCAGTAATTATTATTAATATTTTATGAACAGTTTATTGCACAAGCCACACTTTGCATAGTAAACAATCTTGTTAAGATACATTTCTGAATCCTATTGATTTGCCCTAGGTTTCAATTATTTAAGATTATACAATATTTGCAGAATGTTATTGAAATAAATCATTCATTGTTTCTCCACTACAACAGCGAATAACTCCAAAACTAGAGTACCTAGAGTTGCCAAACTTGTATGGTAGACACTAAGGGTAAGGCAGATACAACTGAATAGCATAACTGGATCAAAATTTGTGAAGTGGATGAGTATTTATTTTCTCCTAGTTGTATGTGCCCCTTTAGTATTTGAGCTAGGCTGCAATTTATGATGTGTGATTAAGGGTCGACTTACTCTGCATGGCGGAATATGAGATACCAGTGTTTTTGACACAGTCAAAAACGTCATCAGGTCTATCTGATACTGGTCTCGCATCAAAAGCCTTGGTAAGGTCTATCAATGTTGTGAAGAGGCTGATGTTCTGTTCTTGGCACTTCCCTTGAAGTTGTCTTGCAGCAAAGAGATCATATCCACCATTCCTCTGCCTGCTCTAAAGCCACACTGGCTCTCTGGGAGGTCTTTCTCCAGGTGCAGCAACAGTCGATTTAGTAGGACACGTGCCAGGTTCTTGCCTGCTATGGAAACATACAATGTAAGTAAATACATATTTTTTAATTATATTGTATTTTTATAATCCAGCAATTTCTTGCAATTTAGTCTAATTAATGCCAACTCTTATTAATTCGATGACTAGCAAAGTTTATTTATAACCAGATATTGTGTTTGTAAGATTTAGAACTACAAAATTAACTATGACAAAATAGACATAATAATTATCAAAAATTATTATTGACATGGAAAATTTTCAGGTAAACAACAGGTAAGTACTTAAACTAAAGTGTAGTTAAGTTTGCTGATCAGGTCACGGCCAAAGCAAAATTATCTTGAACTTACACGTCTATTTTATTTCAGTAAGCTGAAGAATAAATGCACTGCAAGAATGTTGGTACTTGGTAAGGGATAAGGAATTCTGGAATGGTCATGTCAGTAGATGAGCAGTGGAAAGGGATATATGATGTCACGAACTGAACATGAACATCATCGCTCCGGTAAGTTTGCATGTCTAGTCATACTCGTTGAGATGTTTTAATATTCTGCTATGCGGCAGTATCTTCTTGATTTGTCCTCGGTTTTTATTATTTATATTTATTTTTGTGCATCTTTAATAATTGCATGTGCGCAGAGTTATACATGCAGCTCACAGTGAACACTCCCAAGGCAAGAGAAACTACGTTTATATGCATGTTCTGTGTCCTCCTGTTTTTGAGCCAGGACCACAGTTTATGCGATTAAGTGAAGTCGAGTTTTTCTGCATAGCTGAACATAAGTTATCACTGGTTTTGACACAGTCAAAAACGTCATCTAGTCTTTACTGGTCTTGCAGTAGTTATTATTAATATTTTATGAACAGTTTATTGCACAAGCCACACTTTGCATAGTAAACAATCTTGTTAAGATACATAACTGAATCCTATTGATTTGCCCTAGGTTTCACTTATTTAAGATTATGCAATATTTGCGGAATGTTATTGAAATAAATTATTCATTATTGTTTCTCCACTATAACAGTGAATAACTCCAAAACTAGAGTACCTAGAGTTGCCAAACTTGTACGGTAGACACTAAGGGTAAGGCAGATACAACTGAATAGCATAACTGGATCAAAATTTGTGAAGTGGTCGAGTATTTATTTTCTCCTAGCTGTATGTGCCCCTTTAGTATTTGAGTTAGGCTGCAATTTATGTGTGATTAAGGGTCGACTTACTCTGCACGGCTGAATATGAGATACCAGTGTTTTTGACACACTCAAAAACCTCATCTAGTCTACACCTTATACTGGTCTTGCAGTAGTTATTTTTAATATTTTCTGAACAGCATGTTGCACGACTCACTATGTATAGTGAACGATAGTGTTCAGGTACATAACTGAATCTTATTGATTTCCCCCAGGTTTTTATTATTTAGAATATATAACACCTGTTAGCTGCAATATTTCCTAGAAAGAATGTTATTGAAAATCAACTGTTCTGTGGGGGAGTTGGTGTAATTGGAATGTTTAAAGTCTGCTAAAATTGTTTGCTGTTAGATCTGAGCAAGTTTTTGTAAACCACTATCAGTCATAAACTCCAAATAATTTTACTCAGCAGCTTATTATTTTGGAGTTTTATGTTTGATCTCTTTCCGTTGAATATTTTACGAATGCATCATTGCCAAAAACCAGGTATTATCTACCCATCATTGCTTAGTTTATTTTAGTTATTGTAATTTCGTACAAGCATTTAATTTCTTAATACGTAAATTTGCTTAATGGAAACATGATGTTCATCCTTCGAATCGAAGATGACCATAGTGACAGGGATAAAGGGTCAGTTTGGGGGGTTGTCATTCCTTTGATGAGCTCGAAGTTGACTGACTAGGCCAATTCTGGCATTTGGCACAGGTGAGGCTGGGTGTTTTGACCTGTGGTTGAGCAGTGTCACATGCCTTGCGTCTCCTGCGCTTCCCCTCTGCCTCCTCAATTCTTTTTGCCTCTGCTATCTTAGCACCTGTGGTGATGGCACTCCGCCATGCTGAGCAATCTTGTGCAAGGGCTTCCATTGAGCGGATATCCATGCTGAGCTCCTTGAGTGAGGCACCTTCAGGCTGTCTTTGAAGCATTTCTTTGGTCGTCTCTAGAAGAAGGTCTTTCTCCAGGTGCAGCAACAGTCGATTTAGTAGGACATGTGCCAGGATCTTGCCTGCTGTGGAAACATACAATGTAAGTAAATATATATTTTTTAATTATATTGTATTTTTATAATCCAGCAAATTTCTTGCAATTTTGTCTAATTAATGCCAACTCTTATTAATTTGATGACTAGGGAAGTTTTTTAATACTAGATATTGTGTTTAGTAAGATTTAGAACTGCAAAATTAACTATGACAAAATAGACATAATAATTATCAAAAAATATTATTGATAAGGAAAATTTTCAGGTAAACAACAGGTAAGTACTTAAACTAAAGTGTGGTTAAGTTTGCTGATCAGGTCACGGCCAAAGCAAAATTATCTTGAACTTATTCGTCTATTTTATTTCAGTAAACTGAAGAATAAATGCACTGCAAGAATGTTGGTACTTGGTAAGGGATAAGGAATTTTGGAATGGTCATATCAGTAGATGAGCAGTGGAAAGGGATATATGATGTCAGGAACTGAACATGAACATCATCGATCCGGTGAGTTTGCATGTCTAGTCGTACTTGTTGAGATGTTTTTAATATTTTGCTATGTGGCAGTATCTTCTTGATTTGTCCTCGGTTTTTATTATTTATATTTATTTTCGTGCATTTTTAATAATTGCATGTGCACAGAGTTATCCATGCAGCTCATAGTGAACACTCCCAAGGCAAGAGAAACTACGTTTATATGCATGTTCTGCGTCCTCCTGTACGTGAGCCAGGACCACAGTTTATGTGATTAAGTGAAGTCGAGTTTTGTGCATGGCTGAATATAAGTTATCACTGTTTTTGACACAGTCAAAAATGTCATCTAGTCTTTACTGGTCTTGCAGTAGTTATTATTAATATTTTATGAACAGTTTATTGCACAAGCCACACTTTTGCATAGTAAATAATCTTGTTAAGAAACATATATGAATGTGAATCCTATTGATTTGTCCTAGGTTTCAATTATTTAAGATTATGCAATATTTGCAGAATGTTATTGAAAAAAATCATTCATTATTGTTTCTCCACTATAACAGCGAATAACTCCAAAACTAGAGTACCTAGAGTTGCCAAACTTGTACGGTAGACACTAAGGGTAAGGCAGACACAACTGAATAGCATAACTGGATCAAAATTTGTGAAGCGGTCGAGTATTTATTTTCTCCTAGCTGTATGTGCCCCTTTAGTATTTGAGCTAGGCTGCAATTTATGTGTGATTAAGGGCCGACTTACTCTGCAGGGCTGAATATGAGATACCAGTGTTTTTGACGCAGTTAAAAATCTCATCTAGTCTATACCTGATACTGGTCTTGCAGTAGTCATTTTTAGTATTTTCTGAACACCATGTTGCATGACTCACACTATGCATAGTGAACAATCGTGTTCAGGTACATAACTGAATCTTATTGATTTCCCCCAGGTTTTTATTATTTAGAATATATAATACTTGTTAGATGCAATACTTCCTAGAAAGAATGTTATTGAAAATCAACCGTTCTGTGGGGCAGTTGGTGTAATTGGAATGTTTAAAGTCTGCAAAAATTGTTTGCTGTTAGATCTGAGCAAGTTTTTGTAAACCACCATCAATCATAAACTCCAAATAATTTTACTCAGCAGCTTATTATTTTGGAATTTTATGTGTGATCTCTTTCCATTGAATATTTTACGAATGCATCATTGCCAAAAACCAGGTATTATTTACCCATCATTGCTTAGTTTATTTTAGTTATTGTAATTTCGTAGAAGCATTTAATTTCTTAATACGTAAATTTGCTTAATGGAAACATGATGTTCATCCTTCGAATCGAAGATGACCATAGTGACAGGGATAAAGGGTCAGTTTGAAGGGTTATCATTCCTTTGATGAGCTTGAAGTTGACTGACTAGGCCAATTCTGGAAACTTCTTTGGCATTTGGCACAGGTGAGGCTGGGTGTTTTGACCTGTGGTTGGGCAGTGTCACATGCCTTGCGTCTCCTGCGCTTCTCCTCTGCCTCCTCAATTCTTTTCGCCTCTGCTATCTTAGCACCTGTGGTAATGGCACTCCGCCATGCTGAGCAATCTTGTGCAAGGGCTTCCATTGAGCGGATATGCTCCTTGAGTGAGGCCTTCAGGCTGTCTTTGAAGCGTTTCTTTGGTCGTCCAACCTTTCTCTTTCCAGACACAAGTTCTCCATAGAGCATCTTCTATGGTATGCGGTTGTCTGGCATGCGAATCAAATGGCCTGCCCACCGAACTTGCGTTTTGAGGAGGAGTGTATGGATGCTGGGGAGGTCAGCTCTTTTAAGTACTCTGTGTCTGGCACCTTGTCCTGCCACTTGATGAGCAAGATTTTCCTCAGACAGCCCATGTGAAAGTAGTTAAGCTGTTTTACGTGTCTCCTATATAATGTCCAGGATTCGCTGGCATAGCGGAGAGTAGTGATGATGACAGCTCTATACACCTTCAATTTTGTGCTGGTTCTGATGCCTCTCCTGTCCCATACGTTGGAGCGGAATCTTCCAGATGAAGTGCTAGCCTTGGCAATTCTGTTGTTGATTTCTGTATCGATGTTGGCAGCTCTGGTAACCCCAGTTGTATGTGAAGCTGTCAACAGAGATAAGTTCTTGACCATTCACTAAGATCTTTGGCTGAATCTGTGGGGCATCTGGGGCTGGTTAGTAAATAACTTCAGTTTTCTTTGTAGAGATTGTTAGGCCGCAGTTCTTGCAGGCTGATGCAAAGTGGTCCATCTCTTTTTGCATTTGTTCTTGGGAGGTGGCACTGAGAGTGCAGTCATCAGCAAAGAGAAAGTCTTTGAATGTGGTTACATGGGTCTTGGTGGTAGCTTGCAAGCGCCTGGAGTTGAAGAGGCTGCCATCTGTTCTGTATTTTATCTTAATGCCATCCTGGGTGTTTTCAAAAGCATCATGTAACATGGTAGAGAACATCATGCTGAAGAGTGTTGGAGCGAGTACACAGCTCTGGTTTACCCCATTTGTTACTTCAAAGGCTTCAGACCTTTCTCCATCATCTAGGTTTCTGACCATCATGCCTTCATAAAACTGCCGCACAATATCAATAAATTTCTTTGGGTATCCATATTTTTCCATGATCTCCCAGAGGCCATTCCTACTGACAGTATCAAAAGCTTTGGTGAGGTCTATGAATGTTGTGAAGAGGCTGACGTTCTGTTCCTGGTACTTCTCTTGAAGTTGTCTTGCAGCAAACATCATATCCACCGTTCCTCTGCCTGCTCTAAAGCGACACTGGCTCTCTGGGAGAAGGTCTTTCTCCAGGTGCAACAACAGTCGATTTAGTAGGACACATGCCAGGATCTTATCCCCTATGGAAACATACAATGTAAGTAAATACATATTTTTTAATTATATTGTATTTTTATAATTCAGCAATTTCTTGTAATTTTGTCTAATTAATGCCAACTCTTATTAATTTGATGACTAGCGAAGTTTATTTATAACTAGATATTGTGTTTAGTAAGATTTAAAACTACAAAATTAACTATGACAAAACAGACATAATAATTATCAAAAATTATTATTCATATGAAAAAGTTTATTAGATTTGAGTAAATTTCATTATCTTAGCGTCATATTAATGGGTTTAATTTGTCGAACTGACGTAATTATCCTCTTTGCATTTTTTAGTTAAGCACAAAATTGTAAAGTGACTTTTTTATTTTATAGACAACAGAAAAGTGAATTGGAATATGCTAGTCATTGATTCTAGTACTGTCATTTATAGTCTTCGCAATCAAGAAAACAGGGTCGTATACCTTATGCAAGCATAGTATGTGGACTAAATAAGTCAGGCTTTGATGTAGATTCAGCATTTTAGGAGGCTTACTTGTGTGCCGCTAGAAAAATCACAGCTGAGACCTGACTATTTATCAATTGAAAATCAAGTTCATTGCTGAGGTATCACAAGATCAGTTCGGCAGCCTTACTGTGAAACAGCTGAAAGATAGTTGTAGACAAAAGGGTTAAAAGTCTCTGGAACTAAAATTAAACTAGTTTAAAGGGCCAGGCACAACCAGCTTCAGAAGTCCACGGTGAAAAGAGCGTGCTCATCCAATGCAGAAGTCTCACTTACAGATAGCACAAGTCAAGTCTCAACTTCCAGGTTAAATCATGTCAAATCAGGTCTAGGGTAAAATCAGCTTCTTTATCCCAAAAGTCAGACGTTTTGCAAAGTATTGTTAGAACTAGAGGAAAAGAAGAAAAACCTTTGCAGGCTGCATCAGTATTCGATGACGTGGAGCAGATTTTGAAGAAAACACGGCCATACTTGAAAAATAAGATGAAACAATTGGGTACTACTAGAAAACAATATCTTATATATCAGAAAATTAAAATTATGAAATAGCATATGATTATGAACATTCAGGTGCTGGCAGAAGCTTTTTCGATTAATTTCCGGCAGACAAGTTGGTGGTACCACCTAGTGTCAAAAATTGGATTGAAGAAAATTTCCGAGAAACTGAAACAAATGATCAGGCCTACGTCGCACCAGCCACTAGGGATGAATATGCTGTGGGTGTCATTGTTCTAGAGAATTTCCTGAAAGTGGTTACTAACAAAATTGTGCTTACATAATGCAGTTTATGCTCAGAAAAAAATCAGTTACAAAATTTCAAGCAATTTAAGGGCAAAACAAACTAAGTCTGATTCGCAAAGAAGATTTAACTTTGTTTTAAGCGGTTGGGTCACGGAAACCACAAAGCTGTTTATTATCATTTTCGTGGATGCAAAAATCAAACTGTAAAAGGAAGCACTCAGGCTTTCTTCATGACAGAAAACCAGACCGCGGAAGAGTAACAATTAGAAGCCAAGAATACAATGTGTTACATTTGATAGCAGCCAAGAAGACAATGTGTTACATTTGATAGCAGCCGAGAAGACAATGTGTTACATTTGATAGCAGCCAAGAAGACAATGTGTTACATTTGATAGCAGCCAAGAAGACAATGTGTTACATTTGATAGCAGCCAAGAAGACAATGTGTTTTTGTGGGAAGACAATGTGTTACATTTGATAGCAGCCAAGAAGACAATGTGTTACATTTGATAGCAGCCGAGAAGACAATGTGTTACATTTGATAGCAGCCGAGAAGACAATGTGTTACATTTGATAGCAGCCAAGAAGACAATGTGTTACATTTGATAGCAGCCAAGAAGACAATGTGTTACATTTGATAGCAGCTAAGAAGACAATGTAGTTTTGCCTTTTGAGTTAAGGTCAGCAGTAGACATAGCGAAATAGTTGTATCAACTTATTGTATCAACCGATTTTCTGATCCAATTTTTAGAGAAGCACATACACCCTTAAGTGGTCATACCTGGAAGATTTGCCACTCTTCACTCCGATAACCTGGAAGTTAGACAAAGCCGGCACATTCAGCACCCTATGCACCAAGATAGGCTTGGGTTGGACTTTAAGTGGACCCATATGGATGGGAATTATTCACACGTTGAATTCGTCAACCTCTCTCAGTAAAGCACTGACACCTTAATCAAATCGCTCCAGAGTTTGTCAATATAATGATAGTATTGAAGATTTGAAGCAAGTGTTACTACATTGCTCATTGCATGATCAAGAAAGAGAGAAGATAAATTGGCAAGAAAATACTGCAGAGGAGAAAATTAACTGGTTTTTATCTGGAGACAATCTTAATGATGCTAAAAACTTTCATTATGAAATAAGGAAAAAGATAATACGACAAATATTCGTGTATAGTTTGACAGTGCTGGTTAATGTGATAGCCAATTGATAGCCTTTTTTGGCAACTTACTCTGAGATAAACGGGTCAAAAGCACTGAACCCGAATCTAAACCTGAAAATTAAGCAGTCAGAAGTGATGGTTACGGGCATGGACAATGTTGATCCAGACGCTGGTATGTGATGCTCTTACGACTACAACAGTAGATACTAATTCTACTCATATTTCTATGACTGGTGACGGAGGCAGTCCAAGTGATGGTCAGGGCTATTTGAGGGTTACAGTCTTGGAAATGAGGTAAAACAATGAAAGTAATATGCACGGAAAGAATGTGCAGAATTTTGAACTAAGTAGCAAAAATACAGATGTGGCGACCTCCACATGAAACAAAAACTTAATAGGATCTTAGCTTAGTGATGCAAAATTGGCTAAATCTTTTCTGCTGAACACAAAAATCGAAAATGCGGAAAAAACCGAAGCTGCAAACATGCAAAAAATAAAAATATCAACAGAAACATTAACTGTGGATGATTCCTCAGCCACAAATCTAATGGTGTTTTCCTGTAATGGGATAGACCCAGGATATACCTGAATGAACTGACAACTTTGTACAATGGCAATATCAATAGAAAAAATTGGAAAAGTTCATCACAAAATGTGAAGTCAATGACGTAAGATTACACATTCAGCAGAAACATGACCAGGCGCTCACCTCAATGCTCACCTCAAGTTTATAATAAGACTGTGCTGTGTTGGAAGCTGGACAGACAGGATATCGAGCGTCTAGGCAATTGACGTCACATATATTGGTGTATCGCTCCACCTCCGCTGTGATGTAAGCATACCCAGCGGGATTCAGGACAACACCAGATGCTGGATAACAATAATTTTTGCTGTCGAGGACTACCTAATTAAAACTAAATGCTACAAACGGCAATGTTCTTTCCCAACAAGGCCGTTCAGGGAAATCGTCCTTACCTCTGTAGGTAATGAGCAGCTTGTGAAATATCGGAATTCGTGGAATGGAGAATTTTCAACTGGTGTTATTCTCCAGAGAGGGAAAAAGGCTGAGAAGCACAGGAGCCATTTTAAGAGATCGTACAGCGGACTTATTCCATTGAAGTATGCCAAATACAAGGACTTACAAACATTAAAGAAATTCTGTGGTGAAAATGCACAGCATTTTTATAATTCCTTGCCACATCATCAACCAGCTGGACAAAAAGATGCTTCCCTGACCCAGGTGGATGATCCATCAGGATCTGATGAGAAGTCTGAAAGTGAATGATAGGCCTAACTAATATGGAAGTCCCAAAAGATAATCGTTACTATAACGTTATAATGACTAACAGTGTTATAATGACTAAACTGATTCCGTGTCGCAAAATTCGCACTGGAATAACTGGTATTGTTCTATTATTGACCATTTAACCTCTTGTAAGCTGTAGTAGTAATGAGTGTGACGTAAAATTAGGTTATTAACTAAAAAACAGTATTTTAACGGTATTAATTACTTAAATCACTACTACGCGATAGATTTTGAAGTGCGTTTGTCATAATCGAATTTTCTATATTATCAATATTGATGTTCTCACCTTCAACTTGACCGCTAAGAACATAAGCAAAATAGGTTATAAGCATAACCTAAAAATTAGGTCCAGTAGCAAGAGTAAAAGTATTTTTTTAAACGTACGACTTTCTGTACACGTTCGCCATACTTACAGCGTGAAACTGCATCAGTACAATGTAAATAAGTGTAATTAGTGATTTTGGAATTTCTGTCAGTTCCATGCAGAAATGATCTATGTCCTGTTTACCCATTTTTTATCGGCTCATTTTATTATGCGAAACTCATAAAATGTAGCATCGAAATTAGACTTGGGAATGAAAGTTTAAATATCCAATTTGAAACTGATAAATATTCTTCTATGTAATATTTATACCTCGGGTTTCTCGGGGTTTTGCAGTTTCAACATCAGTTTTCTCAAAATCCTTTAATTGTGACTTAGATCGTTCTTCCCCTGTACTCTTCAATTGTCAGTAAACTAAACAATATGACAGTCACAAATAATATCTAGCCAGCAAATAAACTGATTTCACTTTTTCATAAACACAAAAATTTGCAGAGCAGCAGCTATTTTTACACAAAATTAACACTTCAAGTAGGGAAAAATGACTTTTCAATGTAAACAAAATGTAGAGACGAAGTTTCAAAGCACTACAAAATACAGAGACATAAGCATAATAAAGAAACTAAGCCAGTTAGCCTTGCTTTACAATAAATAAGCAACAAATATATTGTGTCGCTTGCCTTTGAACATACAAACATCATGCCTGCGATGTATTTTTTCTATATTAATTGATTATGTGCTCGTCTGCAAGATTTACTCAGTTTTTGCATTTTTCCATTCGTTAGGCTATGGAAATGGAATAATTTGATTGCTCTATTCCATCAGCAACCCTTACATTGAATGCCCGAATTACACAAGTCCCAATGGTATGCTTTAACAAGGATTATAACCAGAAAAATAGGGTGAAATTAACTAAGATTACATTGATGTATAATATAAGTTTTGACCATATTTGAATTAATTATGTAGATCTCATTTAGGTTTATAAAAACTGCCCAGAAAACAAATCATTTTGCTTGAAAAATTCTGAAAACTCTTTGCCTAAGTATGAGGTTACTACGGATGTGCTGGTTTACTCATAATCATGACAGTCATTACAGATTCCCACGCATGGGTTCAGGCCTGCGGTTAGGTCTCAGTGGACCAAGGCCATCTAGCTCATTTTCTACAACATGCGCAAATCTATTTAGAGAAGCAGGTTACCGTTCTATCATTTATACTTGCCAACTTGGGCTTCAACGATCTGAAGTTATAAATTTCTTCTCAGCTCTAATAATAAATAATTTCTGTCTCAAGTAAGGTCTAATATGTTTAGTTTTACTTAAATTACTTGGTATATCATATGACTCATATTTACATCGTGGTAGTGACCATTTATCGTTCCACCACGTCGTGCCATGATTAGAATGTTACACCTAAGTTAGTACATTGTATATTATGTAGAACAATAGACTTACTAACTTTTAGCGAGTATTGCTGTTTTAACATCAGTTCCTTTCTCATTCGTAGTTAGACTTCAACTGCAAGTAGGCAATGCTGGATTAATTTTTTTGACAAATTTATTACGGTAATTATTTAATCGATCTATTAGCTAATATCTTATTATTACAGTGGCCGCCGCTTATTGTGGACACCTCGGGCCAGCAGTGTATGTCCATATTAAGCGGCTGTCCATATTAAGCGAAGTGACCCATGAAGACCCTTCCCCTTCATGAAAAAAGGCAAAAAACTGTCTGTATCAACTCGTCTCCTGTTTTATTGAAAAAAAGAAGTCAGACGAGTTTGTTTGGCAGGAAACTTTTCTCTCAACCTTGAACGAAAGGAAGTTATCACAGTTTCGAAGCTCTCAAGGCCACGGCAAACGGCGAACTGACTGATGCAATGACTCACACAGGCAGCAGAGCGGGAAGGTCTTTTCAATCACGTGCGCAGGCCGTGGTTGGCACGGCTGGTCACGTGCCAAGAATGCTCGCTGTGCATATTAAGCGGCGGTTGTCCATATTAACCGGCGGATTTTATTAGGGGAAAATTCCGTCCCTCGCGAGTTGTCCACAATAACCGGCTGTCCACAATAACCGTGTCCATAATAAGCGGCGGCCACTGTACCTTTAATTAAGTTAGTTAGGTGGAACTCAAGTGCAGCCACCTCCTCGTGGTGAGTTCTGGGATGATTTGGCATGAAACATGAATACTGTTGATAATGATGATGATGATATTGTTGGGCATAATGCATGCAAATGTAAAATTTTGGAATAATTATTTATCATAGTTAGGCAGTTGGTAGCTTGGGGCCAAAACCTCATGCCAAATCATGCGAAGAGCTGCACAGCCCACACGAGTTCACAGAAACGAAACTGAATGAAAATATTTTAAACTTTTACTAGGCTGATTAAGGCTGGGAAGAGAAACGGGGACCTTGGTCAAGCTCCTTACTTACAAAGAATAGGCAAGTAAGGTCTAATAAGTTTAGTTTTACTTAAATTACTTTCTATATCATATGACTCATATTTACATCGTGGTAGTGACCATTTATCGTTCCACCATGTCGTGCCATGATTAGATTGTTGCACCTAATTTAACGCAATGTATACTTTATCTAAATATGTTTACATTTACCTACATCTACTATATCTTATCACTCATATTCATATCATGGTAGTGACCATTTATCGTTCCACCACGTCGTGCCATGATTAGAATGTTACACCTAAGTTAGTACATTGTATATTATGTAGAACAATAGACTTACTAACTTTTAGCGAGTATTTCTCTTTTAACATCAGTTCCTTTCTCCTTTCGTAGTTAGACTTCAACTGCAAGTAGGCAATGCTGGATTAATTTTTTTGACAAATTTATTACGGTAATTATTTAAGCGATCTATTACGTAATATCTTATTATTACCTTTAATTAAGTTAGTTAGATGGAACTCAAGTGCAGCCACCTCCTCGTGGTGAGTTCTGGGATGATTTGG